>CM077158.1:4243760-4750249 GCA_039583875.1 Platanthera guangdongensis
TGACCCAGTGCAGCACGTACAGTGGTTTGAAGACGTTTGTCCACAAGACAGATGACGGATGCCTTCAAGTGTCGCCTCTTTGCGATCACGCTGAAGAGAAGGCAAGGGACTTGGTTTCACCAGTTGCCAGCAAGGTCAATCTACTGTTTTGAAGATCTGCGGAGAAGTTTTCTGTTGAGGTTCTCACCTTCAAAGAACGGAAGAAGGAAGCGGAGTGTCTGTTTGCGGTGAGGCAGAGGCCGGATGAGACTTGGGTCACTATGTCGACCGGTTCCAGGAGGAGATCCTTTTGGTCCAGAGGTCCCAGGGTACGCGCTGATGCTGGCCTTCACCCTGGGGCTGAGACGGGATTTTTTAGCATGGAGTTGAAGAGGATGCCCCCTCTCCTTTGAGGAGCTCATGGAGAGGGCGGCAAAGGAGATTGATTTCGTGAGAGAGCAAACACCCGGCATTCGCCAGGAAGTTGGCCAAGCTAGCAGAAAGAGTGACGGGAAGGAACCAGCAGCGGGAAGACAGAAGGAATCAAAGAGAACAGAGGAGCTGAGGGAAGATAGGAAAGGGAGGAGCCCCGAAGGTTTGGGCAGCAGCAGGGTTGGGGGGCCCGGGAGCCGTCAACCGGTTGGGTGGAGGCCCCAGGAGGGTCTCCCCCAAGGTCCAGGAGAAGGCTATCGGGGAGAGATAACCTGCGGGAGCCCCGGAGGTTCGATCGACCGGCATGGAGGCAGGAGCCGAGGGATCGTCCCCCACCACCGCAGGAGGCAATGGAAGTAGAGAAGAGGGAGAGGACAGCCAGGGAGCTCGAGGAGGCAGAAGAGGAAGGGAGACGGGAGAAGGGGCGGGGAGGCGTTGCTCTTTTGTGACTTCCACCAGGAGGAGGGCACGCAACGGCCACCTGCCCGGAGTTCTTAGAGTTGAGGGGTGCCAGAGGAGCGGGAGGCAAGATCCACCGATGAGGATAGTGGAGGTGCAGCAGGGCGAAGCGGAGGACAGATGTGAAGACCGGTGGATGTAGGACCCGGGGAGGAATCGGGGTGATTCATGGAGAGTGGGGATTGAGGCAACCCCAAGGGGAGCCTTCAAACCATGTACCGGAGAGGGTAGCCTCAACCTCCCAGGTCCTCCACCAGAAGAAAAGATCACTTTCTCATCAGCGGACATGCCAGACTATGAAGATCCATTCTGCGACGCCCTGGTGATCCAGACGGCAGTGGAGAACTATACCGTTTCAAGGATACTGGTAGAATAACGGGAGCTCGGTTAATGTCATCTTCAAGAAACTTTTGATGAGATGAGGGTTGAAGGAAGAGGGTCTTGGCATCGGATGGACCTCTGTTCGGGTTTCTCCGGGGAGAGGAAGGAGGTAGAAGGAGGAGTAGGGTTGCACGTAAGGTTGGGGGGCGTGTCGCGGAACTGCAGGTTCGTGATCGTGGACGCCCCGAGCAGCTATAATGCCATCTTTGGCGTCCCCTCATCAGCGCCTTTCGCTGCGTCCCCTCCTCGTTCCATCAGTGCCTCAAGTTCAACAATGGGGGGGGGGGGTGCAGGTCAGGGTCAGAGAACCCGAAGGTGGCAAGACAATGTTATGTTACGGCAGTCAACACTATTTTGTGGATGCGGAGGCGGAAGAGTTGGAAATTGAGATGGCGGCCCTAGAGGAGGTGGTGGAGGAAGAGGAGATGGTCCTTGAGGAGGTAAGAAAGGAAGCTGGAGAGGAAGCCGAGAGGAAGAGACAGAGAAGATGCGAAGGATGTGCAGGTGGTACGGAGGAGCGATGGCAGGAAAGCCCGGAAGGGGCAATGGAAGTGGAAGAGCAGGCGGCGATAGAAGTCGAGGAGAAGTCCCGGAGGCATAGGAGCCGAGCAGCAGCAGCAGAGGGGGTAGAAGCGATGGAGATTGAGGAGGAAAAAGGAGAGCTGGAGCTGGAGGAAGAGGCAAAACCGGTTGGAGCAGCCGCGGTTGGAACGGCTGAAGAAGTGGTGGAGATGGAGGTCTTCACCAAGCAGGAGAGTGCAAAGGGTGCGGGTCAGCGGGGGGTTGAGTCTCGAGGCCCGGGAGCAGGTGCGAGCTTGCATTCAAAGCAACGTTGACGTCTTCGCTTGGAGCGCGTGGACATGCATGCCGGGCATCGACGCCGATGTAGCTTGCCACCGCCTGAACCTGGATCCCCGCGCCCGCCCCATCCGTCAGAAGATGAGGGCCATCGCCACAAGCTGGAGGAGCCCATTCGCGAGGAGGTCAAGAAGCTCCTGGAGGCGGCTTCATCTCAGAGATCCAGTATCCAGGCTGGATCTCCAATGTGGTAATGGTGAAGAAGGATGTGGTAAATGGAGGATGTGTGTTGACTTTTCTTTGTTGAATAAATCATGCCCCAAGGATTGCTATCCCCTGCCTCGGATCGACGCGCTGGTTGATTCACCGTCGGTTTTTCTGTCATGAGTTTTTAGATGCTTTTTCAGGTTATCACCAGATCCGGATGCACCCTCCTGACACCAAGGATGTTTCCTTCATCACGAGGGATGGATGCTTCAGTTACAAGATGATGCCCTTTGGGTTAAAGAACGAAGGGGCTACCTATCAGCGCATGATGGATCGGGTCTTCCGGGATCAGAGGGGAGGAACTTGGAGGTCTACGTCGACGACCTAATGATCAAAAGCAAATGCATAGTTTCGCACCTGCAAGACCTCGAGGAAACATTCGCCACCCTGAGAAGATTTAAAATGAGCTGAATCCCTTGAAGTGTGTCTTCGGCAAGCCGCGGGAAGTTCCTCGGCAATCTCTGACTCCGGAAGGAGTGGAGCCCAACCCGACAAAGTCAAGGCCATCCTGGATTTGGAGTCACCTCGCGACGTCAAGGAGGTCCAGCGCTTGACAGGCAAGCTGGCTGGGTTAAGCAGGTTCCCTCTCCCGGGCAGGAGACAAGTGTTCTTCATTCTTTAAAGTGCTGCGGGAATCAAAGGTTCGAATGGACGGCCGAGTGTGAAGAGGCTTTCCAAGGGCTGAAAAGGCAACTCTCTCAGCTCTCCCCTCCTTCAGAGCCCAAAGGATGGGGAGGACTTGACCTTGTACCTCGAGTAGGGGCGGAGGCGGTAAGCTCCGTCCTAGTAAGAGAAGAAGGAAAGAAGCAGCTTCCCCATCTACTACGTCAGCCGGATATTGAGAAATGCAGAGCTTCGCTACCCCATCCTGGAAAAGCTCGCTTATGCCTTGGTCATCTCGGCCAGAAAGCTCCGCCGTACTTTCAAGCGCATTCGATTAGGGTGGTGACCGACCACCCTCTTCGCAAGATCTTCGAAGGAGTGGAGCACTCGGGAGGCTGGCTAAGTGGTCCATTGAGCTAAGCGAGTTCGACATCTCCTTTGTACCAAGGCTCTCCATCAAGGCACAGGCATGGCGGACTTTCTAGCAGACTACGTTTTGAGGTTGAGGGGGAAGAGCAGCAACCGCGAGAAGCATGGAAGTTGACGGTTGATGGGGCCTCAGGAAGGCACTCCCTAGGGGCAGGGGTGGTGTTGACAAGTCCCCAGGGGTAACCATAGAGCAAGCAGTCATTTTACATTTCCCAGTGACCAACAATCAAGCGAGTATGAGGCCGTTATCGCTGGCCTTCGCCTGGCAAAGGAGCTGGGGATTCAGGAGGTAGAAGTTTTCACTGATTCAAAGGTAGTGACATCGCAAATCCGGGAGAGTTTGAAACTCGGAGCCAACCATCATCAGATACCTCTCCAAGGTAAGGGTGATCATCGGAGGTTTCCGGTCTTTCTCAATTCAACATATTCCAAGGGAAGAAAGTGTAGCCGCCGATCGACTGCCAAGTTCGGACCTCAGTAGGAGGGACCTTGACGAGCTGTTCCGACCAGCTATCGAGGAAGGAGAGTTGATGCTGTGGATCAGCAACCCTCGTGGATAGATCCATTTGTGGCCTTCCTAACCACCGGTGAACTGCCTGAGGGACCAAGGTGGGAGAAGCTTCAAGCGCAAGGCGGCTCACTACTTGATGATGGAGGGGGTCTGCATCGTAAGATGTTGTCAGGGCTCCTAGCCAGATGTGCGACCGAAGAGGAAATCCCGAAGATTTTAAGGGAGGTGCATTCGGGCGAGTGCGCAGTCACTCTGGAGGAAGGACACTGGAGGCTAGGTGGTCAGACAGGGGTACTTCTGGCCCACCCTAAGGAAGGATGCCATGGAGTTTGCAAGGAGGTGTCAAAAATGTCAGCTCTTCGCCCCCCTTCAACTCTTGGCAGCTCAAAGACTCCGGAGTATCACGACACCATGGCCATTTGCTATCTGGGAAATGGACTTAGTTGGGCCCTTTCCTCCGGCTAGTGGACAGAGGAGGTTCCTTTTGGTCATGATTGATTATTTCTCGAAGTGGCTAGAGGTTAAAGCTTTAGCCAAGGTCACCTCGCAGTTTATAAGGAATTTCATCTGGGGGAGATCATTTGTAGACATGGTTTGCCCCAAGCAATAGTGACCGATAACGGCCCCCAGTTTGCCAGCGAGGAGTTCATCAGCTTCTGCGCTCAACTGGGATAGATCTCCGGTTTGCCTCCGTCCATCACCCTCGGAGTAATGGTCCAATGGAAGCAGCAAACAAAATCATTGTAAATCTACTAAAGAAGAAATGTGAAAACTTGAAGGGAAATTGGGTGGAACAGCTCCCATCGGTCCTGTGGGCACTACGAACGACTCCGAACACGGCCACCGGTGAGACCCCCTTCAAGCTCTCTCATGGGTGTGAAGCCGTCCTACCGGTGGAGTTTGAGGTCCGGTCCCCGCGAGTCACAGCCGCGGGCGAAGGTGACGAGACTTGGAGGGTGGAGAATGAAGAGGGGCAGCGCCTCTCGTTAGATATGGTGGAGGAACTGCGAGACGTGGCGGCTATCAGCAAGAAGAAATCAAGCGACGGATGGCCAAGCATTTTGATAAGCATGTCAGGGTCAAACAGTTCGCAGAAGGGGATCTGGTGCTGAGAAAGGTCGACGCGGCGGAAAATCGGCTCCCGTGGGTAAGCTCCACCCGAACTGGGAAGGTCCATACATTGTAAAGGAAGTCCTCGAACAGGGGGATACTATCTCCAGGACGTGGAGGGAAGAGCCCTAAGCCACACTTGGAGTGGTGATGATCTAAAGCGCTTCTACCCCTGAAGGGGAGGGGGATGTAATCATGTATCTCAAAAATGAACTTGTTATATTATACCGATTGATTCTCCTTTAACTAGTGTCGAATTTTTCATGGCATAACATAGTTGAATGTTTTGTGATACCCCCGAGCTCGGCTCGGCCCCAGTAGACCCCGCTGCCAGGCTCTCATCTAGCTGGCAGGTCCGAAGGCTCGCCTATGGGGGATAGGTTTGGTTGGTTTGAGATCTTCATCGGCACCCCGAGCTCGGCTCGGCCCCAGGTAGACCCGCTGTGCAGGCTCTCATCTAGCTGGCAGGTCCGAAGGCTCGCCTGTGGGGATAGGTTTGGTTGGTTTAGATCTTCATCGGCACCCCGAGCTCGGCTCGGCCCCAGGTAGACCCGCTGCGCAGGCTCTCATCTAGCTGACAGGTCCGAAGGCTTGCCTGTGGGGATAGGTTTGGTTGGTTTGAGATCTTCATCGGCACCCCGAGCTCGGCTCGGCCCAGGTAGACCCGCTGCGCAGGCTCTCATCTAGCTGGCAGGTCCGAAGCTCGCCTGTGGGGATAGGGTTTGGTTGGTTTGAGATCTTCATCGGCACCCCGAGCTCGGCTCGGCCCCAAGTAGACCCCTGCGCAGGCTCTCATCTAGCTGGCAGGTCCGAAGGCTCGCCTGTGGGGATAGGTTTGTTGGTTTTGAGATCTTCATCGGCACCCCGAGCTCGGCTCGGCCCCAGGAAGACCCCGCTGCGCAGGCTCTCATCTAGCTGGCAGGTCCGAAGGCTCGCCTGTGGGGATAGGTTTGGTTGGTTTGAGATCTTCATCGGCACCCCGAGCTCGCTCGGCCCCCAGGTAGACCCGCTGCGCAGGCTCTCATCTAGCTGGCAGTCCGAAGGCTCGCCTGTGGGGGATAGGTTTGGTTGTTTGAGATCTTCATCGGCACCCCGAGCTCGGCTCGGCCCCAGGTAGTGTAACATCACATGTTACTTCTGGACCCCTCAACTTAGATTGGTTAGGCCATGGGTGAGACCTAAAGATCAACTAGTTTTGACCCTAGGTAGTGGTGGTAGCCATGTGGAGCCCACTATAGGACCAAGTCAAACTAGTCAAACTAGCCTAATTAGGGACCTAGCCACCCATGACCCCACCACATTGCCCTAACCCTAAAAACAATCTAAGTGGACCCTAGGGTATGTCGCTGGGTCAACATTTTGACCCCAGTTGACCAGGTCAACCTTGGGCTAATTTGGTCAAACCCACACCCATATGCCTAATTAACCTAAGTGGGCACCCCCTTGACCCAAACCAAGTTGGGTGGTGCCACTAGACCCATTTCCACCAAGTGGGGTCAGTCCACCCACCATGGTTGACCAGTCAACCCTAAAAGTCAATTTGGTCAACAAATTGACCTAAAGAGTGAAATGAAGGCCAAGCCATTTCCCCTTGGACCAAGCCCACCAAATTGGCCCATGACCAGCCTTAATGGTTAATGACAGCCCCTACCCTCCTGAAATTGGAGAGAGATTGCATGCAAGGGGGTAGTTTTGGAAATTGGGGGAAAAAGAGGAGAGAGAAGAGAGGGAAAATGGGGATGAAGGCCATGTGGCCCTCCTCCTTTCTTTCCAAGCACAATCTGAACCCACACATCAATTATCATCCTTTCCAACCCAATTTCATGCCACTTGGAGCCAAGGAGGAGAAACCAAAGCTCATGGCCGAAATTCCCATCATGGCATCTCTGTATACAACCATATCAGCCAAAACCAACCATCCCATTAGCTTCAAAGGTCAAAGGAGTGGAATTCGATACCGGATCGAAGCTTTTGGTGGAGAATCGAGTTCGGGAGCAAGCTCGCCGGAGAGGAAATTTTTCATGGCCAACCGCCGCCAACCCGCCGCCAAGCCCCAATCGAGGTCTGTTTCACCTCACCTCTACCCGTACTAGTTTCCTAGATCTATTAGGCGAGACATCGGCTCAAATGAGCCAGATCCAAGGTGAGCTTTTTCATGATTTTGGAATTTTGATGGAGTGCAAGTTCGCCGAAACCGCCGCCTCCGGCCACCATTTCGCCGCCAAACGTTGGCCACCACCTCAATGGAGGTGGTGGTGGTGGTAGCCGGCCGTGGAGGCTAAGGGTGGCCGGGAAATGAGGTTTGAAGGTGCTCCAGGTCGGGCAAATCTCGGCCATTGGCTGGAGGAGGAAGATGAACGGATGCCCTCCATCCTGCTTCAAGATTCGTGCTACATCAAAATTTAATTTTCTGTCCCTGTTTTGGCTGTCACTTGCATGTTAAATTTAGGCCTCTTAGAGGCATTTTCAGAACTTAGGCCCTTAATGAAAAATGTAGCCTAGGGTCTTACCTTTAATATGCCACCCTAAACTTACATTTTGGTGTAGTGTACAGTCTTGTAGGACATTTCTCCTAGGACTGGTCCTAGAGTAGGGCAGAAATTAAATTGGGTGCCCAGGTCACAATATTATTCACCATGGCCCCACATTTTGGCCACATGCTTTATTAGGGCATACTTAGCTCCTGCCAAAATTTAGGAATTTTTGGAAAATATTTTCCTATAGTTTTTGGTAAAATATCAAAATTTAAATAAATGACATATATGGAGTTCTACTCCTCCCCATGGCCCCAAATTTTGGTGGTGGGTCAGTGGGGTCATCCTTGGTGCATGATAAAATTTTCAGCACCTTGGGTTCACTGCATGTGGGAGAATCCACTTGCATGTGCTAGCCTATGTTAAGCCTTGGTGTGCAAATAGCAAAAATGCAAATTTGTGTATTTAGCCTAATGGTGACATGCAAGTGTCATGAAATTATTTCCAGTGGTTCATTAGGGTAAATTTCACCCCTCAAATTAATGATGGAATTTTTGGAATCAAAATTTCATTTATTGGAATTTATTTTAAATATAGCTATTTTGGGAATAAAATTGGAAAATAGGATTTATTCAAGTACAAATCCAAACAACTTTGCTAAGCATAGATAACATCACATTTGACTTAGGAAAAATATGATTTCTCTGTTTTGAAGAATATTTGGAGTAGATACCCTATATTTCCCATTTTACCCTTATCTTGTTAATTCTTGAAATGATGGAATTATACCTCTGAAAAATTTGGAAATTATTCTACTGTTATAAAATGTTATTATTAGGTTTGCATAAATTTCTCAGAATTTAATGGATGCATTACTTGTGTTAAATTAGTTCAATGGCATTTTGGTAAATATTTTATAATGGAATCCTATAGGCCATCTTACATTAAATGTTGATGATTCTCTGCCAATAGTCTTAAATTAGTGTCCTACAAGCTCTGTAATTTTTCTGGAATTTTTGAGTACATTATGCCTATACTTCATTTGGAAAATGGAATTTATGTGGAATTGATATTAAATAGAAAATGATGATAAATAATTTCAGGAAATTATGAAATTCTGTAGGCAGCAATATTTTGTCAATATACATTTCAGGAAAAATTCCTAGGTCAGTAGATACTTAATCAAACTACTTCATGTGTAAAGTGACCTAGCATTTAAATTAGAAGAATTATTAAATGACTATTTGGCCAAGAAAAATTGTGAGAATCCTTAGGGTAGTTCCCTTAGTCCATATTACCTTAGGATAAATATTTAGAGGCAAGATGCCTTAAGTTTTGGAAGATCACATTTCTAGGGTAGTCATGGGTCATGGTCTGCATATAACACAAATAGGTCCTGCCTTAGGGATTACCAGGGGATTGATTATCGGCAGAAATAAGAGAGAGTTCAACATGAGTAGCCCTGGTGGGTAGAGTTGTCTTAGTGAGGTATCAAAAGTGCAAGTCTTGGTCATCAACTGGAGTGGGGGATCGGCGGAAGACCGTCGGTTCCCGGTAATACCTTAAGTCACTAGGGTTATACTTAAGCAATAAGGAGAGCTGGGAGATACATGGGTAGTCATCAATTAAAATAAGTATCCTTGCGAAAGGGAACGCTGGGCGTAATCCCAACACAGTTCCTAGTGCCCCTTGAGAGCCCTTCACAGGGAATACCGGGGGCAGTCCTGGGATTAACCTTAAATCTCTAAGTATAATAAACCGTAGACAAGAGTAGCTTAATAGGTTAGGACATGGTTGTACCTTCTCGCCCGTGTTTGGGTTGGAGAGTTTCATGATATATGCTCACCCGTTTAGGGTTGGAGGGAATTGACATAAAGGCACTAATGTGCGTTCTCACCCGGGTTTGGGTTTGAGGGATTCAGGACGGGTTTTGGTCCTGCGAGCGGGAGGCTCGGTATGAATTACTTGCATGTGCATAAATATCGTGGCGGGGCATGCGGTACTGGTCGTTCGTCACACCGATGGCAGTACGGTGCACCAGGCGGTTGTGAGAGTTAGAGGGGCCAGTGGGTTGTTTTACACTGCGGTCTGGAGGACGATCCCCGATAACGCACATCTGACCCAACAAGACTGACGGGTTTGTCAGCAAAGTACGTACGCGAGACTCTAGAGTGCACCTTGGACGTGTACAGAGGCGTATGAGAGGGGTCTAAGGCTTGGTAGTATGCATACCGGTCTAGAAGCGGAGACGCCCGCTCCGCTGCTGCCGTAGCCACAGCGGTGGTACCCGAGAGTGATGCTAGCTCTCAAAAAGTGGGAACTAAAGGTATGTGATCACAGAGTCGTTGTGTGTGAGTTGCACTTGTCTGCGCATAAAATTGCATCATATCATTCATTCATATTAGGTCATACGCTTCATAGATCCTTATCATATAAATTAGTATGGGCTCTTTTATATGATAAGTTAAATTTCCTGGAAATCCTAACTTATATATTTGTATGGGCATTTATATAAGTTAGGGTACGTTTGTGATGATAGCTTAGTGGTAGCTTAGCTTATTTACTTGTTCATACTGCTGTTTCTTTACTTTCCTTTACTGCACCGCTCTTACTTACTTACTACTTGTACTGTACTTAGCATTGCTAGTGTAGAATTTCATTACTTAGTACCACTTTAGATAGATATTATCACCTGCTTCCATTTTGCTACCCCTTGTTGTCCTCCGCTTCGTCCTCCCGCTCGGTGCCTAGGAGCTGCGGGGCGAGGTGTGGAGGAAACGACTTAGTCTTTTTGACTAATGGTCGGTGACCAACTATTTTTAGGAGCCCGTGGAGATGGAGCACCAGCACGTCGAGGAGGCAGGACATGAGGAGCAGATACCGCTTTAGCAGGCTACCACTACTACTGTGCGTCCTCAGGTGGGACGAGTCTTGATGTTCTAGTTTAGCTTCCGCATTTACTATTTTGTGAGAGAGAGATTTGATGTACTGGGCATAAGCCCTTTTTACTCTTTCTTCTGTACTATTCTGTGGACTATTGTACTATTCATTTCTTTTATATGATTGTACTGTGACTTGTGAACTGATGGCATTTTATACACAGTTTTACTTCTTTATTCTCATATTGGCCTACATGTTAATGATCGTACTAGCTGGCAGAATCGGCGTATTGCGGTGTCGACTAACCCGTGAGTTAGTGCCACCGTAAGACGGCGGTTCTGGGCATAAGATCCGGTAGCCCTCCTTGGTAAGGGGGAGGGGGGGTCTTACAGGTAGACCCGCTGCGCAGGCTCTCATCTAGCTGGCAGGTCCGAAGGCTCGCCTGTGGGGGATAGGTTTGGTTGGTTTGAGATCTTCATCGGCACCCCGAGCTCGGCTCGGCCCCAGGTAGACCCGCTGCGCAGGCTCTCATCTAGCTGGCAGGTCCGAAGGCTCGCCTGTGGGGGATAGGTTTGGTTGGTTTGAAATCTTCATCGGCACCCCGAGCTCGGCTCGGCCCCAGGTAGACCCGCTGCGCAGGCTCTCATCTAGCTGGCAGGTCCGAAGGCTCGCCTATGGGGGATAGGTTTGGTTGGTTTGAGATCTTCATCGGCACCCCGAGCTCGGCTCGGCCCCAGGTAGACCCGCTGCACAGGCTCTCATCTAGCTGGCAGGTCCGAAGGCTCGCCTGTGGGGGATAGGTTTGGTTGGTTTGAGATCTTCATCGGCACCCCGAGCTCGGCTCGGCCCCAGGTAGACCCGCTGCGCAGGCTCTCATCTAGCTGGCAGGTCCGAAGGCTCGCCTGTGGGGGATAGGTTTGGTTGGTTTGAGATCTTCATCGGCACCCCGAGCTCGGCTCGGCCCCAGGTAGACCCGCTGCGCAGGCTCTCATCTAGCTGGCAGGTCCGAAGGCTCGCCTGTGGGGGATAGGTTTGGTTGGTTTGAGATCTTCATCGGCACCCCGAGCTCGGCTCGGCCCCAGGTAGCTGGCAGGTCCGAAGGCTTGCATGTGGGGGATAGGTTTGGTTGGTTTGAAATCTTCATCGGCACCCCGAGCTCGGCTCGGCCCCAGGTAGACCCGCTGCGCAGGCTCTCATCTAGCTGGCAGGTCCGAAGGCTCGCCTGTGGGGGATAGGTTTGGTTGGTTTGAGATCTTCATCGGCACCCCGAGCTCGGCTCGGCCCCAGGTAGACCCGCTGCGCAGGCTCTCATCTAGCTGACAGGTCCGAAGGCTCGCCTGTGGGGGATAGGTTTGGTTGGTTTGAGATCTTCATCGGCACCCCGAGCTCGGCTCGGCGCCAGGTAGACCCGCTGCGCAGGCTCTCATCTAGCTGGCAGGTCCGAAGGCTCGCCTGTGGGGGATAGGTTTGGTTGGTTTGAGATCTTCATCGGCACCCCGAGCTCGGCTCGGCCCCAGGTAGACCCGCTGCACAGGCTCTCATCTAGCTGGCAGGTCCGAAGGCTCGCCTGTGGGGGATAGGTTTGGTTGGTTTGAGATCTTCATCGGCACCCCGAGCTCGGCTCGGCCCCAGGTAGACCTGTTGCGCAGGCTCTCATCTAGCTGGCAGGTCCAAAGGCTCGCGTGTGGGGGATAGGTTTGGTTGGCTTGAGATCTTCATCGGCACCCCGAGCTCGGCTCGGCCCCAGGTAGACCCGCTGCGCAGGCTCTCATCTAGCTGGCAGGTCCGAAGGCTCGCCTGTGGGGGATAGATTTGGTTGGTTTGAGATCTTCATCGGCACCCCGAGCTCGGCTCGGCCCCAGGTAGACCCGCTGCGCAGGCTCTCATCTAGCTGGCAGGTCCGAAGGCTCGCCTGTGGGGGATAGGTTTGGTTGGTTTGAGATCTTCATCGGCACCCCGAGCTCGGCTCGGCCCCAGGTAGACCCGCTGCGCAGGCTCTCATCTAGCTGGCAGGTCCGAAGGCTCGCCTGTGGGGAATAGGTTTGGTCTGGTTGGCTTGGTTAATGAAAGGCAGGAAGCACGTTGGGAATACCAAATGAAAAGTGAAAAAGAAGAGATAGATCTCGGCAGGGATAGGTCTCGGCAGAGATAGATCTCGGCAGAGATAGATCTCGGCAGGGATAGGTCTCGGCAGAAGATTCCCCATTGAAGGGAACTCGAGGTGGGGAGGCTTCCGCCAAAAGGGTTCCTCTCAGTGTTCTCGAACAAATAGGCGAGATCGTCATACGATGGGCTAGTGGGGACTCACGCAGTCTAGAGGGGACGGTCCCGTCTTAAGGATTCGAGAGTTAGGCTTCCGGCTGGCCGGTTACCGCGGGTTCTTGCTGATTCATCGCTACGAATTTCCTAAGAAGGCCAAGGGCCTTGGCGGAAGCCTACGCCGAAAGCATTCAACTACGACAATCACATCAAACACATTCGCAAATAACAAAAAATGTTCGCAAGAAAAAACATTTGCATTAACAAATACTATATACGGGTACAAAATGATAGCGTCTCGCGCTTTACATAGAAGTGAAGAACAGAAGCAAGAAGGGGACCCTCAAGGGGACAAGCTGTATCCTTCGGAAGTCTCGCTGGAGCTTCCGCTGGAGCTTCCGCCGGAGCTCCCCCCGGAGGTCTCGCCATCCGCTGCGGGGGACTTTGGGACATCCGAGGGAGGGGTATCAGGAGCTCCAGGGGGCTTTGGAATGGGCTCGAAGAGCCACGGGACAAGTTGCTGAGCGGTGATGTCTTTGCCCCTTTCGTCCCAGCAGTTGATGTCGCGCAACGTCTCCAGCGTCAACTTTACGGTGGCTTGCGCGTTCCCCTGGAGCAGCTTGTCGATGTCATAAGCCGAGTAATACTGGCTCTTCAATCTCTCGTCCAGCGGAGGGGCTGCACTCGCCTCGAGGCGCGCGATCTGCTCCCGCAGGAGAACATTGTCATATCGGGCCTGAGACAGCTCCTCGCGAAGAGCGGCTTGAGCGGAATCCTGAACAGCGGAAGGTTAGCAAAAGAGAAAGGTTAGGAAGGCGAGAACAAGTGACTGTGAAAGGTCTCGCTTACCCCTTCCGCTTGGCGCGAGGATAACAGTTGCTGGGTCTCGGCCAGCTCCTTGGCCAGAGAGGCCGCCTGGGCCACTGTTGAAATTTGTGAAGTGGAAGTGGGTGACGGGACAGGCCGCGCGGCCTGTGCGGACAGCTTTGGCGGACTGGGCGGACTGGGCGGACTGAGGTTGCGGCCTGGTGAAAAGTCTGGTGGAAGCCGGCTGTGTTCTGAGCGGGTTGTTGCATGGTGTCCGCGGTTTGGTGCGGCCTGGTATCTGCGGATAGAGAGGCTTGCGGACTGATGCATTGCTCAGAGGCCGCGGGTGCTAGCTTGCGCTGTTGGCGGGTTGGTTCGAGTTCGCGGATAGCTTGCGGACTGGAGTGTCCGCGGTTCTGGCTGTTGCGGACTGAGCCTAGAGCTTGGCTGAGGCCTTGTCAAGTTCTGGTGGCACAGCAGGTGTTTGCTGTGGAGATCGTGGTTGGCGGACTGTGATTGGAGTCCGGCAGGAAGCTACTGCATTGGACAAGTGCGAGGAGCTCGCGGACTGGTTGCGGTCTGTGCTAGGGTGTTTGGCGGACGGGACTTTGTGTCCGCCATGCTCGCACTGGCCCTTGATGGTTTTGGACTTGGTCACACTTGGTGTCAAGTTCATGGTGTCCGCCGTATCCGCCAAGTCCGCTGTGACCGGGCGGACTGTTGCTGTTTGCCTTTGGTCGTGGACTTGTGGCGGATTGAGGTGTGAGTCTTGCGGACTGCCTCGGGTTGGTGCGGACTGCCATTGAAGAAGGTGCTATCCTGAAGCAGTTGGAGCTTTGCGGGCTGGTGCCTTGTCCGCTTAGCTTGGGCGGACTGGAGAGGGTTCGTCATTGGTTGCCTTGCTCCTGGCGGTTTCCCTTGGTGACTGGCTAAGTCCTCGCGGACTGAGCGGACAGTCGTTTTGTGTTCGCGCGGGCTGGGGCGGTGTCGCTATCTCATGGGCGGTGACCACACTCCTCACCTGGCCTATAAATAGGACCCCCCTGGCACATCTACAGTAACCAGAAGTAACGTGAGTGAACAGTAATTTGGGTTGGGCGAGTGCTGCGGTCTGTGTTTTTCAGTCCGCACGGATTGTTTCAGGCTGACAGTTTGCTGTGTGCAGGTCGCGCGGATAACTTCAAGGAGCCAGGAGCTTGGCTGTGACTTCGGTCAGTGCTTGGAAGTGTGCGGTCTCTGCGGACTCAGCAGGAGGTCGCTCTGCGGCTTGTCAGTTCTGTTTCAACTTTCCCAGCTTCAATAACCTGTCCGCCGGCTTCAGGCGGGTAGGGGAGTTCCTCAGTTCGGGTTCAGCAGGAGGCGAATAACGGTCTGTCCGCGCGACCTCGCGGTCTCGGCGGACTCCGTGGTATTCGGCGGTTTGCAGCATAGCTTGGGCGGTCTCGGCGGTCTCGGCGACCTTGCGGTCTCGGCGGACTGAAGTTCTGTCCGCCCGGCTTGTTTTTTGGTTCTTTCTGTTTACAGCTGTAATACTAGCGAAATCATGTCTCGCTATGTATGCCTCGGATTGTAATGAAGTGAATGCATAATAAGATCTTCTTGTGCTTCCATTGTTTTGTTGGGTGCAACCTCTAGTCCTTGGGTTTCCGCGGTTCAGCGTGCGAACTGGGTAGTTCCGAAGATATTAATTTGGTGTTTGGGCTATCTTGCTGACCACGTTGAGAAAATTTAACATGGTATCAGAGCCAGGTTACTGAGGTTGGAGGTTCAGTTGCGTGAGCAGAGGTCAGCCAATGTTGTTACTCAGTGATTGAGTGGTGATCAACCTGTGTTGTTGCTCGGAGCTGCTGAAGGGTACCAACAGGTGATTGCAATGGAAGGAAGCTTAGCAAGAGGTCTGGGCATTGAACTCTTAACGCCGACTAACTATAAAAAGTGGAAGTCGTGCATGAAGAGTTATCTTCTAGGAGAGGAGCTGTGGGAAGTCGTCGGTGGAGACGACAGACAGGAAGTAACTGCTGCTTTCGGTACTGCTGAACAGGTGAGGCTCTGGAGAAGAACTAATGCTAAGGCAGAGTTCGTTCTGAAAAGAGCTGTCTCTCCGGAACTGTTTGATCACATCATTGGATGTGAGTCGGCTGCTGATATTTGGACGACCATTGATGAGTTGTTCAATAGGAAGAATGTGGCGCGGCTTCAGTTCCTGGAGAATGAGTTGGCCAGGGCAACTCAGGGAGACCTTTCCATCTCCAGGTACTTCTTAAAGATGAAGAGCTTGTGTGCTGAGCTGTCGGCGCTGGATCCTGATGAGCCTATCTCTGAGGCAAAGATGAAAAGGCACATTTTCCGCGGCTTGCGGAAGGAGTATGTGGCCTTTGTTACGTCTGTTCAAGGGTGGGCTACTCAGCCGTCTCTGCTGGAGCTGGAGAATCTGCTTGCCTCGCAGGAGAGCTTAGCAAGGCAGATGGCTGGAGTGAATCTGAATCAGGAAGGCAGCGAGGCTCTCTTCTCAGGCAAGAAGAAGGGATGGGAAGGGAAGAAGAAGAAGAAGGTGCAGGCAGCTGTTGAGAAGGAGACTTCAACTTCATATCCGCCGGAGAGGAGCAATGCTCCTAAGGACTGGAAGAAGAATCTGAAGTGCTACCGGTGTCATCAGCGAGGGCACTTCAAGCGGGACTGCAAGGTCAAACTGCAGCCTGGGCATGCTGCGGGAAAGGAGGAAGCTTGCTCACGAAGTGAAGAAGCAGAATGGGGAGGAGCTTTCATGACGGGCACTTGTGTCCGGGCCTTATCTGCTGAGGACTTCAACAGCGAGTGGATCGTCGACTCCGGGTGTGGTCATCACCTCACCGGAGACAAGTCGAAGTTCACCTCCATGCAGGCTTACTCAGGTAATGAAGCTATTATCACTGCTGATAATACTGTTTATGCAGTAGAGAAGGAGGGGGTCGTGTCTTTGGGTAGTGATCAGGGGCCACTCACGTTAAGGAGTGTGTATCACGTGCCGGGCATGAAGAAGAACCTCTTCTCGGTGACCAACGCGGTGGACGCTGGGTATCACGTTCTGTTTGGGCCAACAGACGTGAGGTTCCTTCGCAACGTATCAGCGGTAAAGGCTGATGTTGCTCATGTTGGGAGGAGGGTGAAGAACTTGTTTGTTCTTTCCACCAGTGCCTATGTTGATAAGATGAGGGCCAATGATAGTGCGGCTATCTGGCATGAGAGGCTGGGGCATGTTGGCATGGACAAGCTGAAGGCAATGGCGAGTAGAAGTCTGGTGAGGGGGTTGCCGATGTTGTCCTCCTTTGGTGATGGGCATGTTTGTGCGGGCTGTCAATACGGTAAGGCACATCGCCTTCCGTTTGATAAATCTCAAACAAGGAGCAAGAAACCATTGGAGTGTATTCATGGCGACCTGATGGGACCGACTGTTACTGCCAGCCTTGGTGGAAGCAAATACATGCTTGTCTTGGTTGATGACTACTCAAGGTATACTTGGGTGTACTTCTTAAAGGAGAAGTCGGATGCCTTCCGTTTGTTCGTGGAGTTCAAGGAGTTGGTAGAAGGCCGGCTTGGCTTGCGGATTAAGAAGTTTCGAACTGATAACGGGGGAGAGTTTGTCTCTTCCGAGTTTTCTAACTTCTGCAGGAAGCACGGGATCCAACGAGAGCTTACATGTGCTCACACTCCACAACAAAATGGGGTAGCGGAGCGGAAGATCCGTCATTTGACGGAAACCTGCAAATGCTGGCTGCATGCGAAAGATATCCCGAGGTCCTTTTGGGCGGAGGGAATGTCTTGTGCTGCATATGTTATCAACCGGATGCCACTCAGCCCTATCAACATGAAGACGCCCATTGAGCTGCTGCTGAAGGAGAAGCCGAGTGTTGGACATCTTCGGGTGTTCGGTTCAACTTGCTACGTGCATGTCCCGGATGCTTCACGGACAAAGCTGGATGCGAAGGCAAGGAAACTTGTCTTTGTTGGCTATGATGAGCGGAAGAAGGGATGGAAGTGCATGGACCCTGTGACGAAGAAGTTCGTGGTGTCAAGAGACGTTGTCTTTGACGAGCTGACGTCATATGGAGGTGGCTCGGTGGAGCCTACCGGAAGTAGCAAGGTTGAGGAAGCACCGGTGGAGGCTGCTGAAGGCTTGGAAGAGGAGCTTGCTGTTTCTCCAGCAGCTCCTGTTGCTTCGAACTCCGAGGCTGAGCCTTCTGGCTCAGGAAGCAGGGGGAGCACTGCTAAATGCTTGCCCCAGGTAGGAGTGGAGCCTGAAGAAGCAACGGAAGCCGTGAGCAAGGAGCCGTGTCTTCGGAGATCGAAGAGGGTGGTTAAGCCACCGACTCGGTACTGTGATGGGAATGCAGTGAGCTTTGTCTCCTGTTTCTTTGCAGGTCCTCTGGATGAGCGAGAGCCTGCAAGCTTCAACGAGGCCACTGGAGTGAAGGAGTGGGAAGGTGCCATGAAGGAAGAGATTGATGCTCTGAAGAAGAATGAAACCTGGGACCTTGTGCCCAGGTTGATGGCATTACTCCGGTTACTTGCAAGTGGGTGTATAAGTTGAAGAAGAAGGCTGATGGGAGCATTGATCGGTTCAAGGCTCGCCTGGTCGCTAGAGGATTCTCACAGCAGTATGGAGAAGACTATGAGGAGACATTCAGTCCAGTTGCGAAGATGACGTCTGTAAGAGTGGTGATCGCCTTGGCTGCTTGCAAGGGATGGAGGTTGTGGCAACTCGATGTGAAGAATGCCTTTCTTTACGGAGAGATTGACAAGGACATCTTCATGGATCAGCCGCTTGGTTTCGTCTCTGAGAAGCATCCGGACTATGTCTGCAAACTCAGGAAGGCTCTCTATGGGTTGAAGCAAGCTCCTCGAGCGTGGTATGGGAAGATTGCAGAGTACCTGCAGTTCTGTGGATACCTGGCTTCTAACTCGGATTCTAGCTTGTTCGTCAAGAAGAAGGGAGAGCTAAGAGTCTTGGTCCTGCTGTATGTGGATGATATGATCATCACAGGGAACTCGGAGGAGGAAGTAGCAAGGCTCAGGGGAGAGCTTGCTATACGCTTCGAGATGAAAGACTTGGGAGAGTTGCATCACTTTCTTGGTCTGGAAGTGGAGAGGAAGGAGTGCGGGATTCTCATTAGCCAGAAAGGGTATGCTGATCGTATTGTGAAGCGGTTTGGCATGGGCGAAGGGAAGAAGTGCTCTACTCCACTGGAATCTGGGCTGAAGCTTCGACGAGATGAGGGAAGGGTGCTTAATGATCCCTTGGTGTTCAGGGCTCTTGTTGGGAGCTTGATCTATCTGACGATTACAAGGCCGGATATAGCTTATGCTGTTGGCCGAGTAAGTCGGTATATGGCTGAACCAAGGCAATCTCATCTAGTGGCGGCAAAGGGAATTCTGAAGTATGTCAAGGTGACTTCTGAGATGGGACTCCTCTATGGAAGGGATGCGGAATTTGCGTTGCTCGGGTACACGGATGCTGACTATGGCGGTGATTCGGATGATCGAAGGTCTACTTCAGGTTATGTGTTCACTTGCGGTTCAGCTAGCATCTCGTGGTGTAGCAAGAAGCAGGACTCGGTGTCGGTTTCAACCACGGAGGCGGAGTATAAGGCTTCGGCCTTGGCTGCTCGGGAAGCTGTTTGGTTGAGGAGACTCATAGAGGATGTTCATGAAGAAGTGCAAGGGCCTACTTTACTCCGGGGTGACAATGAGAGTGCTCTCAAACTGGTAAACAATCCAGTGTGTCACGCCAGGACCAAGCATATAGAGATTGATCACCACTTCATCAGGGAGAAGGTGTTGGAGGGGTCTCTGCTGGTCGGGCATGTTCGGAGTGAAGATAATCTTGCTGACATCTTCACGAAGCCGCTGTCGAAGGGGCCCTTTGAACGCTTGCGCAGCTTGCTGGGCTTGGTCACCACTTCTCACTTCAAGGGGGAGTGTTGAAATTTGTGAAGTGGAAGTGGGTGACGGGACAGGCCGCGCGGCCTGTGCGGACAGCTTTGGCGGACTGGGCGGACTGGGCGGACTGAGGTTGCGGCCTGGTGAAAAGTCTGGTGGAAGCCGGCTGTGTTCTGAGCGGGTTGTTGCATGGTGTCCGCGGTTTGGTGCGGCCTGGTATCTGCGGATAGAGAGGCTTGCGGACTGATGCATTGCTCAGAGGCCGCGGGTGCTAGCTTGCGCTGTTGGCGGGTTGGTTCGAGTTCGCGGATAGCTTGCGGACTGGAGTGTCCGCGGTTCTGGCTGTTGCGGACTGAGCCTAGAGCTTGGCTGAGGCCTTGTCAAGTTCTGGTGGCACAGCAGGTGTTTGCTGTGGAGATCGTGGTTGGCGGACTGTGATTGGAGTCCGGCAGGAAGCTACTGCATTGGACAAGTGCGAGGAGCTCGCGGACTGGTTGCGGTCTGTGCTAGGGTGTTTGGCGGACGGGACTTTGTGTCCGCCATGCTCGCACTGGCCCTTGATGGTTTTGGACTTGGTCACACTTGGTGTCAAGTTCATGGTGTCCGCCGTATCCGCCAAGTCCGCTGTGACCGGGCGGACTGTTGCTGTTTGCCTTTGGTCGTGGACTTGTGGCGGATTGAGGTGTGAGTCTTGCGGACTGCCTCGGGTTGGTGCGGACTGCCATTGAAGAAGGTGCTATCCTGAAGCAGTTGGAGCTTTGCGGGCTGGTGCCTTGTCCGCTTAGCTTGGGCGGACTGGAGAGGGTTCGTCATTGGTTGCCTTGCTCCTGGCGGTTTCCCTTGGTGACTGGCTAAGTCCTCGCGGACTGAGCGGACAGTCGTTTTGTGTTCGCGCGGGCTGGGGCGGTGTCGCTATCTCATGGGCGGTGACCACACTCCTCACCTGGCCTATAAATAGGACCCCCCTGGCACATCTACAGTAACCAGAAGTAACGTGAGTGAACAGTAATTTGGGTTGGGCGAGTGCTGCGGTCTGTGTTTTTCAGTCCGCACGGATTGTTTCAGGCTGACAGTTTGCTGTGTGCAGGTCGCGCGGATAACTTCAAGGAGCCAGGAGCTTGGCTGTGACTTCGGTCAGTGCTTGGAAGTGTGCGGTCTCTGCGGACTCAGCAGGAGGTCGCTCTGCGGCTTGTCAGTTCTGTTTCAACTTTCCCAGCTTCAATAACCTGTCCGCCGGCTTCAGGCGGGTAGGGGAGTTCCTCAGTTCGGGTTCAGCAGGAGGCGAATAACGGTCTGTCCGCGCGACCTCGCGGTCTCGGCGGACTCCGTGGTATTCGGCGGTTTGCAGCATAGCTTGGGCGGTCTCGGCGGTCTCGGCGACCTCGCGGTCTCGGCGGACTGAAGTTCTGTCCGCCCGGCTTGTTTTTTGGTTCTTTCTGTTTACAGCTGTAATACTAGCGAAATCATGTCTCGCTATGTATGCCTCGGATTGTAATGAAGTGAATGCATAATAAGATCTTCTTGTGCTTCCATTGTTTTGTTGGGTGCAACCTCTAGTCCTTGGGTTTCCGCGGTTCAGCGTGCGAACTGGGTAGTTCCGAAGATATTAATTTGGTGTTTGGGCTATCTTGCTGACCACGTTGAGAAAATTTAACAGCCACCGCATCGTCCCTCGCCTTGAACATGTCTTGGAAGTTGCGGTCTATCGTAATACTCCGCCGGGCGCACATGTGCGCGAGCTCCAGCCCGCGCATTAAAGCGCGAGTGGAGTCGTATGCCAACAGCCGGGTCGACATCCTGTCGTAGACGCTAGCGTCCTCCCGGCTGTAGAGGCCATAACCTAAGGCGAAAGCCTCGCCGGTGACCTCGTCTCGCTCCGCCCAGCTCGGCAAAAGGGACGAGATCGTGACCTTGTTGGCGTCAGGGTCCCATTGCAGCAGCGGCTTGTTCTCCGCGTCCAGACACCTCACGCCGAGACCAAAGTTGCGATGACCCCGCGGCACCTCGTCAGACGGGGGTTGGCCGGAGGTCCCGGCGACGGCACCCTCGCTCTCGGCGGCGCCAGGGGTCCGAGGGTTCTCGGCAGGAGTCCCGGGGCCGCCCCTGGTGGCCGCAATCCTGCTTACTGCCTCCAGGACCTCCTCGAAGGAGCGGCCGGCGGGGAGAGGTTGGACGGGCTGGACAACCACAGCCTTGCCCTTCTCGGTATCCGTGGTCTTAGGCCTCTTGATTGGCTGAGGTGCGGAAGCAACCGGCTTTCACTTCATAACACCGCTTGAGGGGGGAGGCCCGGCTCCTTTCGGCAGGCTTGCGCGGCGGCTTTCGCAAGAGCCAGCGGGTCCTTCGGAGGCTGACTCCCTCCGGCGCGAGCCTCGTCGAAAGGCTGGCGGAGAGGGATCTCGCGCTCTTCTGCGAGAACAATAGTGATAAGTTCTAACCTTGGAAAAGGCAAGAAAAAGATAAATGAAGGCGAGACCCTACCTTCTCCCGGAAGTACAGGGGAAAGAGAATCGACGTCTCGCCGGAGGTGGAGGACGTCGAAGTCCTTGGTTCCGAAGAACTCAAGGAGGGCACTGTCGCGGGAGCCCAAGGACGGAGGCTTGTAGGCGGCATCCTCGTATTGGATGGGGGCTAGGGGTACGTTCCCGAAGTCGCCGGAGACGTAGATGAACTTCTCGCCCCAATGATGATGCTTGTTGGCGAGACCGATCGTCTTCAGCAGTTGCCCGGAGAAGAACACCACGCCTCCTTTCGCGCGGAAGGTAAACAGCTTGCGGAAGATCGGCAAGCTGAACTCGATCCTCTCGGAACGCATGTAGCATATGAATGCCACGAGAATGGCAACTGAATTAGGGTTCAGCTGCGCGGGAACCACCCCGTAGTACCGGAGAGCCTGTCGCATCTCAGGCCACAGCGGAAGGCGGAACCCCACCTCGAAGTGTTCAATAGGGATGGCGAGCTCCCCCTCCCCTGTAGTGTTGACTTTGTCGTGACTGCCCGGGGGCCACGCGACGAAGCCGGCGGGAACGTGCTGGGTCTTGGTCAGATTGAACTCCTCCAGAGTGAGAGTACAGGAAGGGAAGAGATGCTTCTGGAAGGCTTCCGCGCAGTTGGATCGTCCTTCACCACCACCCGGCATCGCAATAGGGTTTGAAGGCGAGATCTACGGGGAGAAGGCGAGAGCGAGAACGGGGCGAGAACGGAAGTGGAAGACAGAAAAGGGCGAGAGCTTTGCGAAGACCGCGAGAACAACAGCAAAGAGGAGAGAGACTGGAATCAGAGAAATGAATGTGGTAGGTGAGCCTCCTATTTATAGAAAATCGTGGTAATGATGGATGTTTTCAAAAAGGCGGCAGGGGTACAGCCGGCGCGTCCTAGGTCAGCGGCGCTTCGTTTTTCCCGCCCGAATCTGACAGCGACTGATTAACTAAGCAGCTGGCGCAAACGTTGCGAAGTGTCATACGACCGGTAAGGCAGGCGGAAGCAAAGTGGCTCTCGTCACCCCAAAGACCTGGGAAGATAACTCATACGCATACAAAGATATTAAAGACAGAGCTATTGCTCTCGCTGAGCGGGAACGCGATAAAATAATAAGCGAATAAAGTGCGGGAACATCAGTTACAACTCCAAGCAAAAAAAAATGAGGGTACATTAGAGAAGGGAAGGCCAGGGGAAGAGGAGGGGAGGTCTCGCGCTTCAGTACGGCTCCCAGCGCCATTTCCCTTGCTCCCAGCGCCACTTGCCTCGGTCCCGCAGCTTGGTCCGGGGAGGCGCCTGCGGGTTGAAGTAGGATGACAGAACGCTGCATCCCAGGTCAACCCGGCGAGACAGATCCCGGATCCTCTCGATGCATCTCTCAGGTGAGGACCCGGCGGTAGCTCCCCCGGGCCGGTCCATCTCGCCTAGAAGGAAGTCTCGCTCCAGGGACTCCAGCCTTTTCTCCACTGACTGGCGAAACTCTCTGGCCGCAAGGTCGCGGACCCGTTCTCGCCGGATGAGTTTCGACAGAATGGCGGCAACCTTCTTCCCTCGTCTTTTCGCGCTCCCGGCACCGGTCAGGATCTCCTCCATCTCGTCAGATGAAGGGAAGGGAGAGCTCTCGCCATCCTCTCCTTCTCTTTCTTCTTCTTCTTCTTCTTCTTCTTCCTCTACCTCAACACCAGGACGCGAGTCCGTGTCCCCTGTCGAAAGAAGCCCCATTTTAGCGGAAGCTGAAGAATAGCAGCGATAAAATTGCCATATACCTTCAGAGTGACGAGGCCCCCCGGTCGACGGCAGGCGAGAAGGCCCAGCCCCCCCCCCCCCCCCCCCCTCAGCTCCAAAGAGGAGGTGGATTGGCTTTCCTTTGCCGGGGGGGGGGGGGGGGTAAACTTTGCGGATGGTGATCCCGGCCTGATCGAGAGCGGGGGAGCGGGTCTCCTCAGCCGCTAGAGGACTAACGTCTAGCGGTGGCACAGGGATCTCGGCATTTTTTCCTCTCGCTGATAGGGAGGAGTCAACCACATGGGCAGACTGATTCGCAGTTCTCGCCCCACCATCCTGGGTGGCGAGATCCGAAGGTGCAGAAACCAACGCTGCGAGAAATCAGGTCAGCGTTTGGAAATACCAGGCGAAGCCAAGAAGGGAACCTTTACCAGCGGTGTTCGGGTCTGGCGGAGGAGGCGCCTTGGGAACCTGTGGATGATCATCGTGATGGCTAGAGGGTGGATCCGAACGTTCTCGCGGGGACGCGGCAGCGTCAGGAACCGTCTCCTGCGAGAGGTATTAAGTTAAACAATTGAGCAACTGGTTGTTAATTGGTATATCAAGCTTACCTTCCGCGGCGAGATGCCGTCCGCGCAACTAGGGGTCGGGGTGGGCGGGCTCCTGTTCTCGCGGGATAGGTCCCGCTGAACCACCTTCGCCTTCTTCTTCTTCTTAGGCAGAGAAGGCTCAGCAACCGACGACTGTCTCGCTAGCCATGGGGCGACAAGGGCACTGTTAGCCCTAGCTCGCGCCTGCGCCGCGTTGATGCGGTCCTGCAGATCCTGCGGAAGAGGTTTATCGGCACGCTTGGAAGGCATAGCGAGAGAGGGCGAGAGCTCAGAAGGAGAATGACGACTCGAGGGAAGTGTTATGACCGTCTATCGGCACTCATATTTATAGGCGCCGTACGGCCCACCGAAAGATTCCCTGACATTGACACGTGCTCAGCGAATATTTTGGGTTGAACATGTCTTTTCGAGCGCGGCGCTAGCTCAAAAAGAGCGGGGATTGTGTACAACCCCATATTCGCTGAGCCAGACAAGGATGCACAATGGTCACAGGAGGGTTAGCCGAAGTGGTCCCGCCCTAAGGAGGATCTCGCCCATAGAAGGCGGAAACGTTCTCGCCGGATGCTATAAAAGAGAAACCGTAGGCCGAGAGCGCCAAGCGCGGACTGCGCGGAAGCGCTCTCGCCCAAACCAAGCCTCAGTCCCGAAGAGTTCTCGCTTGCGCTGGGCGAGAACGTTCGCGCCACGCCCTGGGCCGAAAGGTCTCGGCACTGGCTCTCGCCGAGTGGGGCCCAGGGTCTTTGGAAGAATGTCTTAATTGCCCTCAGGAGAAATTACTTCAGTACCCTCAGGAAAACAGCGGGTTTTGGCTATTGGCAGACCAACCAGGGGCTTTTCAGTAAATTCAGGACATCAAAATGCTATAAATAGACCCATAAGGGCTCCTTAGAAGGCAAGCGATCATTGTCTCCCGAATTCCAGTGCTTTCTGAGGAGCTCCTAGCCCAGCTTTGGCTTTGGAGGGGAAGCTCTCAGAGATCTTCCGGGTGTGAGGTGGGACCTCCCTGCTGAGGCTTTTTGGGTCAGTCTTAGGTCCTTAGAATCCAGTCAAGGGGAGAGACTTGAGAGAAGTAGGTTTTGGCTGCACCCCTTTTTCTTCGAACTTCAGTTGGGGTCAAATTTGGCTTCAACAAATATATTTCCTGCATTCTATCATTGTGATTAAAGATAGTCTATGTTGATATGCTTCTGTATTGTTCACATGCGACACATTGTATTGACATATTTGCAAATGTCATCATGAAACTAGCATTAGTACGGGGTAACCTAGCTAGTTCATATTATGAACTAGTATTATTTTGAACGTCTAATTTCTTACATGCGTATTGTGATTGGAAGTGGTTTTCTATTAGTATGTTTGCACTCAGAGATTACATTCCAACTATTACACTAAGCTTGGCGTCTAGTTTTCCTTTGGCCTTGTGTTAATGTTCATACATGTTACCTCCGAGCGTCTCGTTCTGTCAATTCTTACATCATAACTGAGCCTTGATATAAGTGGTTGTCAAGGAGGTTCAAGCGGGATTCGTGGAACTACTATACTGACACTTCAACATTCAGGGGAGTATTTAAATTTCAAGTCTATATTTTTGTCCTTATTTTGTCCCTTTCCTTTGTATGCTGATTCGTTAAAGTATTTTAAATAAAATTTCTTGAGAATTGAAGTCTATTTGCTAGGGACTAGCATTTGACACAAGTGTGGAGGTGGGGGTAATATACTCCTATCAATCGAGTGAGAGTGGAGTATTTTTAACAATAATTGTTAATTCCACGTCTCAATATAATTAACGAGTGGGTTAATAAGAAGTTTTTAATAATTATTGTTTAGTAGGATAATCCATCTTAACAGTTCAAATCTTCGACTAAAAATTTAGTGAGATAGGTCAAAGCTCTTTTAATATTTCTCTTTTTCACACGATTCTTTAAAAGAATTTTTCTTCCTAAAAATTGACCATCACCGACTTTTAAAAGTAATGATGGAAGGGTTAGCATGAACCAAGTCGGAAATATAAACCAAAGCGAAATGCAATGTCTAGTTGATTTGAAAGAACGATTAGGACTTACATTTGATCAATTTGTGCCTCACTACCGTTATTTGATTTGATCATCCACCATCTTTTGAGCTTGAAATTTGAATTTTCACGCACCATTTCCCTTTATTTTTAATAGTTATTTCTTAGTAAGTCTTCAACTATGGAGAATTGTTAAAAAATTTGAAGTGATATGCGGGCTAAGTGTGTGTACACCTACTTGGAATGATCTCTACTACGACTTTATAAAAAAAGAAGATAAAAAAGAGAACGTGTCATAGTGATATGAGGCTCAGGTATGTATATTCATACTTGGAATGATCTCAACTATGATTACAGAAGAAAAAAAATAATAACGAGTTAGTTGTAGTGATATGTGGCCAGAGTGTGTGTACACCTACTTAGAATGATCCATACTACGGTCTAAGAAGTTGATAATTAAGAGATAAACCCCATAGTTTGAAAAGTTATTAAGAATATTAACTAGGGAAATACATTTTACTATCGCATTTCATTCCTAACCAAGCCAAGGTCATCTCCACTGTAAGTCTTCATCTCTTCTTTTCAAATTAAACCATGAATCCTAGTGAAGGTTAAGTCAAAGACTTGGTTTCATCTCATTCTTTCTTAGTTACTAAGGAGGTTCAATGGAAATATTTATGGGAGAAAATGATTTTAGAGGATGACACACGCTATTATGTGAAACGATGCAGAAAAACAAAATCACACAACCACAAATAATAGAACACGATGCGATTTACGTGGTTCGGCGAGGAGCGCCTACATCCATGGGGAGGGGTTGTTCACTATCACCAGTGGGGGAGAAAAAGAAGAGGTCAATACAATTACAACTCCACACAACTCCAATCTCTCTCACAAGAGAAAATCCTAACCCTTTATATTTATAGGGGAAATTAGGGATTACAAAAAAGACCAGGATACCCCTCTTAAATAACAATCTCCACCTCATCTCTTATTTGAAACAAAACAAATATGAGATGACACAATAAACAACAACACCAAAAACGCAGCTGCGCCAAGTAGGCTGCCTACGTACCCTCCCCCCCTCCCAAGGGATCAAACCACGCGTAGTTCTTCAAAAGTGTCTCTTAAGACACTCACCTCTGAGCTCGAACGTTCACCAATCCTTTGCAATATGTGAACTTCTGGACTGAAAGCACCTTCGTGAGCATGTCGGCTTGATTCTCCTTGGTATCAATCTTCTTCAAAAGAACCTCGTCTGTCTCGATCAAGTCTCGAATACAATGGTACCTGACATCAATATGTTTAGTACGAGCATGATGTACTGGATTGGTCGCTAAGAAAATTGCGCTTTGATTATCACAAAAGATGGTTAAAGCCTTATGCTCCACACCCAGATCATCCAATAGGCCCTGCATCCAGATGGTCTCCTTCATAGCTTCTGTCACCGCCATGTATTCAGCCTCTATTATAGATAAAGCCACTGTCGACTGCAGAGTCGACCTCCAACTCACTGGACCTCCTGCCAATGTGAATAAATATCCAGTCGTAGACCTGTGTCTATCTATATCACCTGCATAGTCTGAATCGGTGTAGACCAAACATAACCCAACACTGGACTGCTGCCTCTCATACAATAAACCAACATCAACTGTGCCCTTGAGATACCTCAGAATCCACTTAACTGCCTGCCAATGGCCCTGACCGAGATCATGCATGAATCTGCTCACCACGCCAACAGCTTGTGCAATATCTGGCCTAATACAAACCATGAGATACATCAAACTGCCCACTGCACTGACATACGGAACTAGCTTCATTCTCTTCCTCTCTTGGTCATCTTTAGGACACAAGTCAGCACTCAAATAAAAATGCGCTGTCAATGGTAGAGTCACTACCTTAGTAGTATCATCAATCCCAAACCTCTTCAGCACCTCCTCAATATAAGCTCTTTGAGTGAGCCAAACCTTTCCAGCTTTCTTGTCCCTGCAGATTTTCATCCTGAGAATTTTGCGAGCCTCACCTAGCTCCTTCATCTCAAATTGCTTTAAGAGCTGCCTCTTCATTCTATCAATTTCTGACTGACTTGAAGCGGCGATCAGCATATCATCAACATACAGTAGAAGATAGATGAACTCACCATTAGCCAATTTCTTGAAATATGCACAGTGATCATACTGACTGCGTGTGTACTTCTGTCCCAGCATAAACTGATCAAACATTTTGTACCACTGTCTTGGTGACTGCTTCAAACTATAAAGCAACTTATCCAATTTGCATACCAAGTCACTCTGAGCCTCATATCCAGGTGGCTGCTTCATATAGATCTTCTCCTGCAAATCTTTGTGCAAAAATGCAGTCTTCACGTCAAGCTGCTCCAAAATCAGACCATACTGCGCTACTAAGGCTAAGAGAACACGGATCGACGGATGTTTGACAACTGGGGAAAACACCTCATTGTAATCAATACCTTCACGCTGAGCAAAGCCTTTGGCAACCAATCTTGCCTTGTAACGTACATCAACAGCTCCATGAGATCCTTCTTGCTTTGCATACACCCATTTGCATTCAATAGCTTTTCTACCTGGAGGTAACTTCACTAATCTCCATGTAACATTTTTCTTTAGAGAAGTCATCTCCTCATCCATCGCATCCCTCCAAAAATCTGCTTCAGGACTCTCTATAGCTTCCTTGAAGTGACAAGGGATTTCATCCTCAGATGCTGAAAGTGCAAATGCAATGTGGTCCCTCAACCAAGCTGGCTTCGGGACATTTTGCCTCCTGGTCCGGCTCCTGGCAATAAAATCCTGAACTTGACTCTTTGCCTCTACTTCCTCCACCTCCTGATCATTAGTATTTGGTACCTCATCAGTAGTCTCATCATATACCTCATCAGAAGTGTGAGGAACTGGTGGAACAAATGGAGTTACATCAAACTCCTTCTTCTGATCAGTAATAATGATCGGCTTTGAACTCTCCACCTGCTCTGAGTCCCTAGGCTTTAACAAACTCGCCTCATCAAATGTAACATCCCTGCTAATAACACTCTTCCTCTCTGCATGATCATATAGTTTGTAACCTTTGACTCCATGCTTGAAGCCAATGAAGATTGTTTTCTTTGCCTGTGACTCCAACTTATCATTCTTTACGTGATAATAAGCTGGACACCCAAATACTTTCATGTGCACATAATCTCTAGCAGGATGCCCCGACCACATCTCTTTTGGTGTCTTCTTTCCAATAGTTGCAGAAGGCAGATGGTTCACCAAGTGGCAAGCATAATCAATAGCCTCAACCCAAAAAATCCTGCCTAACCCATCATTAGACAACATGCATCGAACCTTCTTCACCAAAGTCCAGTTCATGCACTCTGCCACCCCGTTCTGCTGCGGTGTCTCCCTGACTGTGAAGTGATGCTCTATACCTGATCTCTGGCACTCTTGCAAGAACGCTTTTGATGTGTATTCGCCTCCATTGTCTGATCTGATACATCAAATCTTTTTGCCAGTCTGGTTCTCAATCCACTTCTTCTAAGTCACAAATATCTCCAGAACTTCGTTCTTACTCTTCATGGTGTACACCCAAACATATCTGGAATAATCATCAATGAAGGAGACAAAGTATTGTCTCCTAGTGAAAGATTTCGTCTTCGTCGGGCCCCAAACATCTGTGTGAACATAATCTAAAATACCCTTCGTACTGTGGATGGCAATGCCAAAAGATACTTGCGTCTTCTTGCCAATTACGCAATGCTCACAGAAATCTTTGCAGCTTTTCGCTCCCTTAATCAATCCTTGTCTTGATAAAGCCTGGAGGGAAGCCTCTCCAGCATGAGCCAATCTCATGTGCCATAAAGTACTGGCATCCAAAGAACCATCAGCCACAACCACAATCCCGGTAACTGTACTCCCCTGAAGATAATATAAATTATGGTGTCGAACTCCTCTCATGAAAACCAAAACTCTGCGACTGATCTTCAGAACTCCTGCCTCGATCACTACCTTGTAGCCTTTGGATTCTAAAGCCCCAACAGACAGTAAATTCTTCTTGATCTTTGGAACATGTCTGGCCTCTGTCAACTCCCGCACTGCTCCATCATGCATCCGAACCAGAATACTCCCAACACCAATAGTACGACAAGTCTGATCATTGCCCATGGCAACAACACCAATATCCAAAGACTTGTAAGTACAGAACCACTCCCGATTGGGACAAATGTGATAGGTAGCACCCGTGTCCAGAATCCAACATGAATCATCACTGAATAAACATTGTGGAGTGATAGAGAGAGAAACATCGAACTCATTACCACAAGTAGTTTCCTGAGTAATATGCGCCTTCGCCTCTAACGGAAGCCCCTTATTTTTCTCCTTTAATTTAGGATAATCCTTCTTCCAGTTACCCATCTCCAAACAGAATGCGCACTGATTTCACCCAAGACTGCGACCACGTGAATTGCCACGCTTCTGAGTATTGTTATTGGTCTTCTTGTGCCAATTCTTCTTTTTCTCAGATCTGCCTCGATGAGACACAAGTGCTTCGGCCAACTCCGCCTTCGATGACTCTTTATCTCTTCGACAGAACTCGTGATTCAACAATGCCGTAGACACTTCACTATACTTTAAGACCTCCTTCCCATGAATGAGAGACATCGTGAAGTTCTCATATTCATCTGGAAGCAAAATCAACAGAAGGAGTGCCTTGTCTTCATCGCCAACATCCTCGTCCAAATTCAACAAATCTGCCAAAAGCTTCGTAAACTCGTTCAAGTGTTCATCAATTAATGATACTCCACGTCTCATCTGAAACCGATACAATCGACGCTTCATGTGGAGACAATTCTCCACGCTCTTCGTAAGATATTTATTCTCCAGCATCCTCCAAAGGTTTCCCGCAGACGTCTCCAACATAACTCCATATTTGATCTCTTGAGTCAGACAATTTCTGATCAACCCTCATGGGCTCCGATTCATCTTCGACCAAACTTTCTCAGTCATCCCATCAGGACATTCGTCACCATCAAGAACGTCCTCCAAATTTAGAGAGCACAACGCATCCATCACCTCGCACCTCCACATGCCAAAGTTGCTCTTTCCGTCAAACTTAGTAACATCAATTTTGACCGGATGCAAACCCGTATGATGGATCGTAGATTCCATTGCCCTGAAGATGAAGAAGTCATATCGAAGTGTCCCACTTTTTTGGTTGATTACAACAATAATAACACAGAAACCAAAATGTCACAATACAACAAAATATTTTTTGTTAGTTAATCCAAACAAAAAAATTATTTGTTACCTCTCCCGGATCATGACTCCAAGCACAATCTCCGCAACCAAAAGACATCGTCGCCTTTGTAAGCAAGAAGATCCGCAAACAAAATTTCTGGAGCCACACACATCCGCAATCAAGTCAAAAGATGCAGCTCTTCGTGTATCACCGTAGAGAGAGAACAAGATCAAACAAAAAAGTTTGCACTTGCTGTACCGCGGGAGAGAGATGAGAGATCAACCAATGTGTTTTTTTAATATCTGCTCCCACTATGTTGTCGATGAGAGAGAGAGAGGGAGGGAGCCAAATCAAAGCAAATTTTTGTTTAAATTGCTGCGTGTGAAGGATGAGGAAAGGAGATGAAAATCTTCCTAATTTTTTTCAAATTTTCCAAACTTGTCTCTGCCCCGAATATGGAAGAGAGGGAAAAAATTGCCTTTTTTAATGCTGCCTTGTGAGACAAGAAAGAAACCCTTTCTTTTTAGTCATTTTTTTTCATGTGTTGTTTGTACAGAGAGAGGATCAATACATGAAAAAAAACTCCAAAAATTCCAAGCACCCTTGAGTGGTAAAAAAAATTAGGCAGAAACTTTCCTTTTTTTCTTAATTTTTCGATTGCAAACCTTCTGGACGAAACTTGTCGCCGTTTTCAACAGGGGCCGCTCCGTCTCCTCCACCAACAAGGAGCACGCTACCTCTAAAATCAGATATGCAGCCGCCACCTACTACCTCGTCGGAAATGGGAGATCTACTCTCGAGCGCCACCAACGAGCCCTCCGTAACCAGCACCGCCTCCACCAAATAAAAGGAGATCCAAAACATCAACGTCTTCCTTCCGGTTGAAGAACCGAGAACCACGCCGCCTCCAAACAAAAAAAAAACTGCACAACAACCTGGCTCTGATACCACTTGTTGTGCGAAACGATGCAGAAAAACAAAATCACACAACCACAAACAATAGAACATGATGCGATTTACGTGGTTCGGCGAGGAGCGCCGACATCCATGGGGAGGGATTGTTCACTATCACCGGTGGAGCAGAAAAAGAAGAGGCCAATACAATTATAACTCCACATAACTCCAATCTCTCTCACAAGAGAAAACCCTAACCCCTTTGTATTTATAGGAGAAATTAGGGATTACAAAAAAAACCAAGATACCCCTCTTAAACATCACACACCACACTAGAAAGTTTAATTGAGTTTTATCTCTCATCAAGCTAGCGAATATTTGATTATTTTGAACCATTAAGGTGTGACAAGTCCTCATTTGGATAAATTTGAAACTTTTGAGTAATCACTCTTTAATTGTGTTTGAAAAGAGGGATCTTGTGAGTTTATATTATGAGCATTCCCTCTCACTCAATTTTGAAGATTAGCATTGTCTTCGTTATGGACTAACAAAGGTTTAAGTGTGGAGGTGTGATAACTTCTCAAAAACAAGTTATCTAACCCAATTTTAGACTTAATATTCGTTATAAAATGCTTAAAATGATTTTAAATAAAATAGAAATGAAAGTAAATTCATATTTATTTATTTTGTGACTAATCAGGTCTTTTTCCATGGTGTTATTGCAAGAAAGGTCAAAAAAATCTGCTTGGAGAAAGAAATCTGCCCGAATATAAAAATTATGAAAGTAGGTCACAACGCGTGGGAAAGCAGATTGCAGCGTGGTCTGGATAAATTTCAGATTTTGAATTTCAAAGTTGGCTTCAATTTCAAATATGGAAAGGTGCTTCTTTCCAAAGGGGTGACTACATTTTTAAGAGGCAAAATCTCCACCAAATGATTGATTCTAAGACATTCTAAGAGAGAGGAGGAGAGGAAATCAAGAGTTCTTCATCTAGGGTTATAAAAATCTTCCATTGAAGGAGGCGGCTAGAACAAAGAAGACGACGGATCCTAGGGCTGATTGAGCGAGCGACTCCGGAAGGAGAATCCTGCAATGTTTAATCGTCGAATCCATCATGTTTTGTAAGATCTCTCCAATTGTTTTGCGGTTTTCGTCCATCGCTATGAACTAATTCCTCTAATCTTGTATTGTGAGAGTACTAAGTTGTGTGTGATGACTATTCTCTGATTTTAACTTTGTGAAAGTTTGGTGAATGTTCTTTATCGAGTTTATAATCTTTTATTATGGAACTTGTGGTCAAGTTTCGCTTTTATAGTGCGCTTCATAAATCGAGAGAGCAGTTGTGTGTGTGAATTATAGATTCGATATATTATTTGAAGAGAGAGAGATTTCATGTTGGTATTAGCAACTTTGGTTTTCATTTTTCATTCAGTTTCCTATTTCATCCAAGGTGAAATAGTGAGCTAGGGATTTCCGATATCGAGAGATACAGATCTCTACTTTAAAATCGTTGCAAGACGTTTCACCACACGTTTTGACAAGGTCACATTTATATGTTCATCGCACTAGACTTAGGAAATCATGGTACAAGATTACCTCTCGTAACTGGTGACACAAATATTTTCTCTAACATATGTAGTTAATTTTAATTAGTAGTTTTCGTTAGAGTTTTTAATATCTCAAAATCATCATTTTGATTCGCTTGGATTTAGAGAACAGGCGTAACTGGTATTTGCAAGCACTAAATCCAACAGCTCTCTGTGAAAACGATCTCTATTCACTCTTTATTGTTTGAACCGATAAGTGCACTTGCGTGTAATGCGCACACCTATTTCGGGCGTATCACAAGCATCTTTAGCTCATCAATTAGGTCCTTGTGTGTAAAATCCAGCAATGACAATCTAGCAAACTTCAACACACGACCACTATTTGGAATCCTCAATATCATCGCAATCTCATTCACTGTCAACCACAGATAAAAATTGCCTAGCAAGAAGGCTTGCTTGTCCCTATTATAACAGCATATAAGAAGATGCAATAGCGGAATATTTTGTGGAAGGTCTGTCATTCGAAAGAAAGGAAAAACTTTGACATCTTCAAGGGCACTTCTGGATTCAGCTGCTAGGACATCCAATAGAGGACGAGCATTTAGTTTAAATGTAGAAACAGCGCACTGTGAGCTCAGATATGGACTTCCCTCGGGCATTCTCAACAAATAATGGGAATACAACTGTAAAATATGAAAGGAATAAAGTTGTAAGACAAGTTCACTGAATTACGACTGTAAAATATAAATGGAATACGATTTCTAAAAATACGACTGTAAAATAAGCAAGGAATACGACTGCAAGACAAGGTCAATGAAATACGACTGCAAAAAAGAAATTATTACGACTGTAACAGATCCCACCAAAACGACTGTAATAAAAAGAATGTAAAACCCACGAACACCAGCAAAAATAAGCATAAACCAGCCAAAAACCAGCAAAACCACACAGAATCGAAACTGAAAATGCATTTATACCTACCGATCTCTGTTTGCAGTTGAGGAGAGGACAGTCGGACACAGTGCTCCTTGCTTTCTACCTCGACACAACCTAAATGTCAAGCACAAAACTCCTTCCAATGCAGCTCGCCGGTAGAGAAGTTATATAAGAAGAGGCCGACAGTGGTCGACGGGAGCCGAAGTGGACGGGAAGAAGACGAGAAGGTAGGGTTTCGTCCCTTCAAAATTGGAGAGTTATGGTGGACCCCCGAAATTTGAAAACTTATTTAAAGCCCGACGATCTGCATCGTCCGTTGCCTGGACCGAAAATTTCCCTGTTATCTGCAGACCTCAAATGTCTATTTGTAAACCAATAAATATTTTTTAAAAAAGTTTATAATTCATTTGCAATAAACCAAAGCCCTAATTTTCCTTCTAGCCACCTATCCCTATCCGTCTCCGTAACTCTCATGGACCTGTAATTGAGAAGGTCCTAGAAGAATTGTAACAAAAAGACAAGAAATTATGAACCCTAGCAACGACAATTGTAAGTTAACCACAGTGGCGCTCGCAATCGGCAACCGTAATAGGTAGTGAAGCCTAGTAGATCTCACATTCGGCGGTAGTGAACCCCAGTATCGAGACCCAACTTATGCATCATTTGGTATAACTTACATCTAAAGTGTGTGATTTACCCACAAAGCGGTGATATGAATGCAACACCGCAAAAGCCAACCGCTGTAGGGAACGACAGCCCACTCGTGCTAACATAGACGAACCTATGTAGAGACACACCCGGGCAAGTGCCCGTGTGTGTTTTTGAAAAAAAAAACAGTAATCTGTACAAAAGGTCTTCTACTACCAGCATTTTTGAAAAAAATGTCAAATATGTATAAAAGCTGCCTACTGTCATGAGCTAAACAAAGTTGTTTTGGAAGAAAAAAAAATAACATACTCTGTACAAAAGCTGCCCTATTGTCCTTCATTAAACAACACCTAAAACTTTTGTTTTGTTTTTGGCCCCTTATTTATCCTCTCAACCACCATTTCATTACCACCTCTCCGCAAAAAATGGCTCTAGCCTCAAAGATTTTCCATGGTTGATTGTACAGTTGTACCCAGCACATCTCTCTATCCAGTGGCGGATCCAGGAATTTAATAATGGAGTGGCACAAAATTTTTTTAAAATAAAATAACAAGTTAATATTAAATTCATGACAGTACAAAGTCATACAAAATTGCATAACACTGAAAAATACAAAATACATGAGTAATATATTATATTTGTCCATGACGAGTCCTCATTTTTTTTAAAACGATCGATAAGATCATCATCACTGACTTTCAAAAATGTGTCTTGCTCAATAAAAATAATCAGACAATGTGTCTCACTATCATCGGATAGAGACAAGGAAAACTCCTCATTTTTCACATTCTTGAATTGGAGTTTTCGCACTTGAAGAAGTCTCTTGTGATTTTAACTTTTAATGAAGCATGGATGTGATAGGATTAGACTCCTTCTGACCGTCCATATTTACAATTTCACTAAAGCTACATCAATTTAGGTTAAGCGCTACTAAAGTGCAAACCTCATTACACAAACATGCATTTGAAAAAATTCATCACAAAGTTCTACTTATTCCGCTTGATCCTCTACCGACTAATACTACGAGGCACCCCTACAACATTCATTACAGAATCTACTATGCTTTGCTTAGTCACTATTTGATTAATACATCAAAGCACACCCACAATATATGAATATAAAGAGAAATAAGATGAATAGAGAGAAACCAATAAGTATACCTTAACTCAAAGTAGAGATAGCCTAAAATCTGATAGCCTAATAGCTGTAATCTAAATGTTGGCGCCTGGTGGCCCGCAGTTCACACAGCTGGAGGAGTCGAGGACGATGACTACGAATCGATGAGGCGAAACACAAAAGCCCTGGAGACAAAAGCATTACCAAATCCCCGATCAAAAAGAATTAATAAAAACACCATTATGTAATTTATGTTCCAAAACACAACGTACTCTACGATCTGGATGCGTGAATTCCTTTAATTAACCATCCGCATCCAGTAAAAAATATAGCCAAAATTTAAAACAAAATCAATGAATAGAAGAAATCCCATATCTAAACAACTTCTAATCTTCCATCCATTGATCCATATCGGTAGTTAAGAAACAAGAAAGGGTTTCGAAAATCGAAACTTTTTACAAAAATCAAGTCACTAGAACTTCTGAAAGGCGACAAATGATAGAACCCTGGCTTGAAAAGAAAACGAGGTGGATACAAACAGAGAGTGAAAGCTGACAAGTTTGGGAGTCTAGGACTGAATTGATCGTCACTTTGCACGGTGCAGTGGTCGGTAATGGCAGATCGGGTGAAGTCATGAAGAGAGAATAGCGATATCCAGAGAAAAGATAGCCCTAGCGACTAGCGAAGCAGCGATGAGAAGTGAGAAAGTCGCGATGTTTTCACTTGCGCCTGGTCTGCGGTCTGCCGTGTACATATAACATATGTATTTGTGAATGGTGTGCGATTAGCCTGTTTTCGATGTGCAAATATCCTGATTTCTAAGTGCATGTAGAACATTTTGAAAAGTAATGGGGGGGGGGGCAGTGTCCCTAGGCCCCCCTCTGGATCTGCCCATGTCTCTATCTCCCATTCTCAGCCACATGCCGCGTTTGAGCCAGACTAGAGGTAGTGCGTGGAGTTATGGTCTATACGACGATGGAGAGTTGGTTTTCTTGACTTTGAATTTCTGTAGGCAACCACTAAGCTCGATTTGTAGCTTTGGGCGGCTGTGTAACGACAACGTGAACCGCAACAGGCAAAAGAAACACAAATCAATTGAGAGCAGAATAAGCTTATCGGGGCTGAATATATAGGAGCTGTGGTTAAATTTTACTTATTTTTTCTTTAATTTGAATTGGTAGAACACAAGATAGATCTTGGAGCAACTGTGAATTGGCTCCGATGTGGCGATTTTTTATTAAGAGGTTTCAAGATAATCAATTTTTTGATGACGGTGCTTCCGCAAAATATTTCATTTGTATTAAATTTATATATGTGATCGTTAAAATTATAACCTATCATATTTTTTTACTTTTTTTATTCTGATATCAATTTTTAAATTTGTGAGCTTCCAAAAAAAGTTTATATGAGTTTAAAAATATATACTGAAAAAACTTATCAAAACATTTATTGTGTCCGAGTTGAGCGGAAATCTTAGTTCTGCCACTGCGTGCCAATACCGACAGTGCCAACATAAATATGTTGATTGTTAGAGTGCTCGAAACTTCCCGTGTGGCCGTCAAGTTTGGAACGACCTCCACGTTGCCTCCAACATGAATATTTATCGGTGTAATCCTAAATCTCCGATGGGTTATTGAATTCCTACCAGATCCTAACCAAACCCAATAAAAATCCATTACTAATTATATAAATATACCTCAATAATCTCCTCATATATTGTATATAAATGGTACCACATAAACAAATCACTTAAGACAAGAGTTAGTAACGACAAACATGAGTTTTTTTAGAAACATAAATATAAGTTTTAGTGTGCAAATAAATCTAAACTTAAATAAATAGTTTCAAACAAAACAGTAAATAAAACTGAAAACTCGAACTGATAACTGATCTCCGGTCTACTCAAACAACATATCATCATTATCCAAGTCGAAATCAACTTTCTCTTCTTAATTATCCATTTGGTTTACAAACAGTACAATAAGAATGTCATCAGACAAAACTCTATGAATTCAAACATTTGCTATCAAAGATAAAATGATTAGTTCTAGAAGTAAAAGAACATAATATTCTAACTAGAAAGAAAGAATCACAAAATAACATCTCTATCTAATTTATAAAATATTAGAATATTTGTTTTTTTATAAAATCAAATAATGTTCCTCTGATTATTAAGATTATTAACCATTTCACAATTATGTTATATCATCAAGTTTGGAATGATACAACAAACTATGGCTATTATATCATCAAGTTTGGAATGTTGTAATTAATAATCATAATATCAAAACAAATATCAACAACTTCAGTATTCCTTTTTGGAATGATTCCCAAATCAACATTTGAATAGAAATAATTGCGTAAGTCATAAAGTTTGGAATGACTAACAATTATTTATCTATGACTTTTATCAGATAGTATCTGAAATATTTCATTATACTCAGTCCCGATGTTTGATTGTAAGCATATTTTGGTTCTAAAATTTAAAATACAAGAGAGTTATTAAGTTCTACTAAATGAAATTTAAATCATATTTCTCCCGATGTTTTAGATGTAGGAACCTTATATAAGCCCTTGGTAAACACATTTCCTACATTATTTTTTGATCTCACGTCCAATAGATAGATTATCCCCTGACTTGTGAGATAGGTTAATCAGACATGTTCCATTTTTAGTTGCCTCATCTTTCCATTGAACAATGTATTCATTGCAATGGTCTTTTTGACTTGATTGTCACAATATACTGAAATGGGATGCATTTTCAGACTCGTTATTATAATGTCAATTATCATATCTCTAATCCACTATGTTCCTTCTCTTAGACTTCCAAGCTAGTGCATCTCCTCTTATTGTAAACACAAACCCACCAGTAAATCTAATATCACCAATTTTTGAGCACCATAAGGCGTCCGAATACACTTCAAGCATTGGAGGATGTCCACTCTAACATAAAGCATACTTCTCGGTATATTTTAAGTATCTTATTAGCCTTTTTAAGGTAACTCAATGGTCATTCTCATGGTTACTAGTAAATCTACTTAACATGCCGACTGCAAAGATGATATTAGGTCCAATGCAGGTTGTAGCATTAACGATACTTCCAATTAGTTTGGAGTCATCTAACAGTCTAATAGATGAACTTTCATTCAATTTCAGTTAATTATATAGTCGTATAGAGTCTCAATCTTTTTGGTCTTATCATAACCCCACTTTATTAGTAGATTTCTGATGTAGTGACTCTGACTCAGAGTTATACCCATCTTAGTGAAGTTCACTTCCATTCCTAGGATGGTTTTCATCACACCTAAGTCTGTCATGTTAAATTGTTTTGTTAAGGTAACTTTCACGTCTTCCACCCCAGACTGATCAGTACCCAGAATTAACATGTCATCAATGTACAAACATATAATTATAACTTTATTTGAACTTGTTCTCACATACAAACATTTATCTGAAAGACTTGACTTAAAACTCATGTCTTTAACACAAGTGTGAAATTTATCGTTCTATAATTTTGGTGTTTTCTTCAATCTGTAGAGTGACTTAATCAACTTACAGACCTTGTTGTCTAGAAGGTCTAGAAGGTCAACTTACAACAAGGTCATCAAAGAAGTTATCATCAAAGCGATACAACCGTAATTTTTTATCCTCAAGGAAGTTATCATCAAAGAAACCAACATCTTTATATTTTATTATAGTATTGGTTAGAAGATCTAGAAATCTGTCTGCAGCACTATCCTCTATACATCCTAGATAGACACATGTGTTTGTTCTAGGTTCAATATTTGATCTTCTAGAGTCAGACATCCTAACATAAGCAATACAATCCCAAGTTTTAAGATTGTCAAATCTAGGAGGTCTCTTAAATCAAAACTCATAGGGTATTTTTTTTTCAACTTAGCATGTAGAACATTATTAAGAATGTGATTTGAAGTGAGAACAACTTCACCCCAATAGACCACAAACATGCTAGTAGTTAACAACATAGAATTCAACATTTTTGTTAAAGTTCTATTTTTCTCTCGGCGATATCGTTGGATTGTGGTGAATACGAGGCGGTGGTTTCTGAAATATTGTCATTACTAGCGAGAAAATCTCTAAACTTCTCTGATATATATTCTCATCCTTCATCACTTCTTAGTCTTTTTATTTTTATGTCAAGTTGATTTTCTACCATATTTTTGAAAATACAAAAATTTTCAAAAGCTTCATCTTTGGATTTAAGAAAATAAATGTAGTTAAATCTAAAGTAGTCGTTGAAAAAAGTTATCAGATACTTCCAACCTTCTTTTGTGACAAAACTTTTATAGTCACAAATGTCTGAATGTATTAACTCTATCAATTACGTGTTGTTAGAAACCTAACTAAAAGATATTCTAGTTATCTTAGTTTGAACATGAATTTCACATTTATCAAGCTTAATTGTTGTGTATATTTTGTGAGTTTTTGCTGGCATGAGTAGTTTTTTATAGTTCACGTATCTTAGACTTGCATACAAAGTCATAAGATCAATCAGATTTGAAGTAACTTGATTTACTAATTTATTTGCTAGACCCAACTTATACATTCTAATTACGATATAAACACAATTAAAATAATGTGAGTTAACCATTAAAGTTATTTTATCACCATTAATGTTAAAAGACAAAGCAACATCACATAACAAGCTAATTAAAACTAAATTAGCAACTAATGTAATAATAAATTTAACATTTTTAAAAATTAAATGCATATCTGAAGATAGTAGCAAATCCGCAGTCTCAGTCTATAGTACCTGAGCAGTGTCTCCATTCACAATAGTAATAGTCTCTTCAACTACAGTAACATCCTTTAAAAGTGCAAAATTATTGCAGACGTGACATGTAGTACATGAATCTAGCCACCATTCTATATTAGCCTCTCTTTTCCAACCATGATAACAAAATTGACAGGCATAGTCTAATAAAGCAAGATTGCTTTGTTATCAGCCTTAGGTGTGCTGGATTCACCTTATTGGGTTGCTTGTACTCAAAAACACAGTGATCTCACTTATTACAGTTTTAGTACTTGACTTTAAATTTCTTGATTTTCTTACTAGTATCAGCAACTGCAGGTGTACTGGTCAGAGGTGTAGTCTTCCCGGACTCAGGATTAAGCTTAGGAAGTGTGACCATGTTCGCAGCAAAGTTTTGTTTACTAACCGTCCTTAAAACATGTATAGTCCGGTTTTCTTTCTCGATGCAAATGAATTGCTTGAGGGCTTTAAGACTGACATGTGTCTTCTTTTGATACATCTTCGTATTAAAGGAGTATCATGTCGATGAGAGCTTAAAGACGATAGCTCCTGCAACAAACCCATATAGCAAAGGAATGGTCTTATTGTTGAGCTTGACCACGAGATTGTCAAAATCTACAACCTGTCGAAGAATCTCACTGTATTCAGCGAATGTGAAGATCATGAAATTTCCCACCAGGTGCGTCTTTGACATGTTCTCTTGCTCTCTGAACTGCTCCTCCAGAGCGTCCTAGAACTCCTTTACAGTTTTCATTTTATTGTACGTCTCTGTCAGTCTATTTGAGAGACAATTGAGGAGGTATTCACGTCAATAGTTTTCGTCGTTGATTCAGTATTACTCATCCTCTCCTCCTCTAAAGTATTCAAAGTCGGACTACACAGTGTAAAAGATGTTCAAATACTTCATACCGAACTGGTGTTCCGCTTCCATGCACTGAACTCTGAGTTGGAGAATTTCTCTAGCTTGATCATCAGAACGAGAGAATTTCCCTTCGATATTATGAGTTTCTTTTTAATTTCTGATTTCCACTAGCAACTTAAATCGCGATTAAAAAATTAGAAAGAAGTCAGTTAATCGTGCGGAGATGACAAAATCTTTGGATCCAATTTAGAAAAAGATTTGTTTGTTTGCTCTTCCTCTCCGGTTGAACACAATTGTCGAAAACTTGATCTGATTATCAAACACGAACCTGGTCTCGCAAAGCTTGGAGAAAAGAACCGAAAACTCTAGCCTTCAAGATCAAACCGAACTGGTATAGGCACAGATCTTTTGTTCACGACTTCAAAGAAGTCCTAGAATCCTCCACTACGGGCAAGCACCAAACAACCATAGATCTATAACAGAGAGATTTTGAGAACAGCAGAGATCTATAGCACAGAGATCTCAATCGGAGGACTTCCTTCTCCCGACAGTTTAGTGGCAGATCTACAAAATAGCAACAGGAAATCAGTGCAAATCGCTTGCTTTCTCCTCCTCGATCGACGGGCTGCAGGGATCTGCGACGACAAACTATTTCTTACAAGCGGTGAAGGCCCTTTCTGGCGGGATTGCACTGAATGGTGCGAGAGAAAACCAACGAATGTTTTCCTCTTTTGTGATTCTGGACAGAGACATGAAGAGAAAACTGTTGGAAATGATCAGTATCTATTTAGTTTGACAATATCAAATCGCAAGTTGTATTTGATCATCCTTGTGTTGGGTATAGTGTGTAGGTTTACAGGTAAAAAGAACCATATTTCCAATGTCTGTGACCTACCGTCAGGCTCTAGGACTACCGCCTGCACTAGCTATGTTGGCTTACAAGTTGGGGATGACAGATTTTCCCTAGGACCTATCGTCGGGCACAAAGACTACAACGTCGCGTTAGCCATGTCAACGATCATCGAGTCGGTAGCATCAAGAAGAGCAGGTAGCGCCGAGAAGACCATACTACTGCGTCGCGATATCAAAGAGCGGGAAGAGAATATTTTAGGATCTTTTCCTAATTTGATGATAGACAGCTGACAACAATGCGTGAAAAGACCTACCGTCGTGCATCGTGTGCAAGAAGAATGATATTTAGAAGCATCGATCGCCCGTCGCTCTACGGAGGAAACTCTTTTTGAGCGAGCAATAGTTTCTAAATTTTATTTTCCTTATTTGTATTTTTCTCTTTTTAAACTTTTTGTGTGTGAGGAAAATTGACCGGGGAGGTCGTTGGAATCTGGGAAGAGTTTTGTGGGAAATCATCATGGGAGGATGTTTAGATCGGGGAGATCTAGTGGGCTCTAAGACCCTTTTTGGGGAGGAAGGTGAGGAGCAAATTGTCCTGGGAGGATGTCCAGATAGGGGAGATCTAGTGGGCTCTAAGATCCTTTCGGGGAGGAAGGTGAGGATCCGGCTCGACGACCTTTCCGGGGAGTAAAGGGAGAGAGAATCAACAGGTCCTCGGGTGAGGGTCGGTATAGAAACCAAAAGAGTTGTTTTCATCGCTTCCAATCTCCGGTATCTCGGAGATCTAATTTTGTTATTGTAAACCACTGTTAAGTTTTGAATAAAATCAAAATTCTATAATTTCTTCCGGAACTTGTGGTTGCATGTTGCTAGTGTATTGAAGGTTGTGTGGGAAATCTGAAAAAAATATAGGGAAATTTATTTTCTGCAACCTACTATCGCGCGGTAGTAGCCTTACCGTCCCTTGATAGCTTCCAGAACATGATGCCCTGCTGAAATTCATTTTAATTTTAAATTTAATTGAAAACCTCATTCACCCCCTCTAAGGTTGGTCATCCGATCCAATAAAAACAAAATGTTGGAGCAGTACGTGGCGGTGGCGGGAAGGATCCTCCTTTTTTGATCGAAAGACAGAATCACAGAAAAGGAGGGCTCCCATCTTTCTTCCAGGTGGCGTGACGTCGTGACCTAGATCTCCGAAATTGAGAGAAAATTACACCAAAAAATGAGAGTGGCGGAATCACAAAACTAGAAGAATCAGGAGTGGACGGTTTCACGGGAAATTGGGGGCTAGGGCACTCAAAACGAAAAAAAACTTTGAGAATGTTAGAGTGCTCAAAGCATCCTGTGTGTTCATCAAGGTTGGAACGACCTCCACGTTGCCCTTAGTAGGGGTATTTATAGGTGTAACTCTAAATTCCTGACAGGTTATCAAATTCCTACAGATCCTAACCAAACCAATAAGGACCCGTTACCAATTATATAAATATACCTTAACACTGACATCCATTGTTGAATTTGTTGAAGTGTAAGTGGGTGGTCTGAGAAAAACAGACCCCACAGACCGCAGAGACCGCCGCCGGTTAGCGCGGTTAGGAGTTGACGAATAACCGGGTTCTAGCTAGTGTTCTTTCCTTACGGTCTATCTCAGCAGGCACCCTGGAGTTGTAACCGGGCAATTAGAGAAAGCTAACCGCGACTTGCGGTCTGGTTTGTGAGACCTCATAATTTGCTGAGGAGGCATATTCTCTGGTTCGCGTAGAAGCTTGGGGTAAGTGCCGATAGTGGTGGTTTATTGCAGAGCTTGGGATAGCTGTTCGCACGGTCTGAAGCCAAAGTTCGCTGGTATTGTGGACTTGGACACAGTGATGTGTCAAGTTCATGTTGTTGCCTAGTTCGCAGTGACCATACAGTTTGTGCGGTCTGGTTCTGTTATCCATGCTTATTTGTGGATATGTGTTGCTAGATGCAGGCTGATAAGCGATTACCCTATCGCTTATGGGCGGTGACTGCACTCCCCCGGTGGCCTATAAATAGGGGTCTCAAGCTCGTCATACATAATGAGAACAGTAAAAACTCAACCCGCATTTTAAACTTACGATTAGACTTTCTTAACCACGTGACTAAGTGAAGACTGACTTGTATTGTGCACATTGTGGGGCTCGCACCGGGTAATTGGGCAACTAGTTGGGAAGCTCAATATGGAACAGTTTGCGGATAGCAGTTTGTGGTATACATAAGGTCGCGGTTAGTACAACCAACATTCTTCTTCCTCGAGGTTACAACTTGTTCAATAAGCAGTTCGCTCGGTTGATCAGTGGATAGACTGTTTCCTAGTTAGGCATTATTTATTCGTCGTTAGCTTCAACGGTCAGGTGACCTTGCGGTCGGGCGACAAGGAAGCAACAGACTGAGTTGTTCTCAGCATCCAATAAGCAGACAATCTGCGTGGCTTGAGAAGCGGTCTGGCAATTCGGCGGTTTCGATGGTCTGGGCTGTTAGCGGTGACTTGGCGGTTTCGACGGACAGTTTTGGCGGTTAGCGACTTGGGAAATTACTGGTGTCTGTCCTCCAGTTTTACTCTTGCTTGTATTTTTTGCTCTCATCGGCTACATTGCGAAATCATGTCTCACAATGTACGTCTCGTGCTGTAAAGAAGATTATTAATTCCAGTGACTCTTGTTCTTCTACTACTTCTGATTACTTGACTTGGTGTGGTTGAATGTTCCTACGACTTTCTCAGCTTCCCAAAATTTTTTACATCCAAAAATGTTGTCAGCAATGGAAGCACCCCAACAGATCCTCTAGATGTGCATAAACTGAATATATTTTGCATGTCACCGCTTATAATTAAATCACCTTGGGCTACAAACACATTTTTGTACTACTATCACATTTTGTGTTACTTAAATTTACTCTTTTTTTTTACACCGACTATACAATTGCAAGAGTTTGTGTCTTTAGATCTCTTTTGTGTGGATTTGCGAAAAACAAAAATCACTGTGAATAACAAAAAATGGATTGTTGAAGCCAAATATGACCCCAACTGAAGTTCGAAGAAAAAGGGGGGCAGCCAAAACCTACTTCTCTCAAGTCTCACCCCCTGACTGGATTCTAAGGACCTAAGACTGACCCAATAGCCTCAGTAGGGAGGTCCCACCTCACACCCGGAAGATCTCTGAGAGCTTCCCCTCCAAAGCCAAAGCTGGGCTAGGAGCTCCTCAGAAAGCACTGGAATTTGGGAGACAATGATAGCTTGCCTTCTAAGGAGCCCTTATGAGTCTATTTATAGCATGTTGCTGTCCTGAATTTACTGAAAAGTCCCTAGTTGGTCTGCCAATAGCCAAAACCCGCTGTTTTTCTGAGGGTACTGAAGTAATTTCTCCTGAGGGCAATTAGGACATTCTTTCTGAGGCCTTGGGACCCACTCGGCGAGAACTGTGCCGAGACCCTTCTGCCAAGGGCATGGCGCGAATGTTTTCGCTCGGCGAAGGCGAGAACTCTCTGAGATGGGAGCTAGGCTCGGGCGCAAGCGCTTCCGCGCAGGCCGCGCTCGACACTCTCGGCCCACGGTTTCTCTTTCAACGATCTGGCGAGAACATTCCCGCCCTCTTTGGGCGAGATCCTACTTAGGGCGGGAACACTCCGGCTAACCCACCTGTGACCATTGTGCCTCCTTGTCTGGCTCAGCGAATATGGGGTTGTACACAATCCCCGCTCTTTTTGAGCTAGCACCGCGCTCGAAAAGACATGTCCAACCCAAAATATTCGCTGGGCACGTGTCAACGTCAGGGAATCTTTCGGTGGGCCGTACGACGCCTATAAATATGTGTGTCGATAGACGGCCACAATACTTCCCTCGAGTCGTCATTCTCCCCCTGAGCTCTCGCCTTCTCTCGCTATGCCTTCCAAGCGGGCCGACAAACCGCTTCCGCAGGATCTGCAGGATCGTATTAACGCGGCGCAGGCGCGAGCCAGGGCTAATAGCGCCCTGGTTGCCCCATGGCTAGCGAGACAATCGTCGGTTGCTGAGCCTTCTCTGCCTAAGAAGAAGAAGAAGAAGGCGAAGGTGGTGCAGCGGGACCTGTCCCACGAGAACAGGAGCCCGCCCACCCCGACCCCTAGTCGCGCGGACGACCCCTCTCCGCGGAAGGTAGGCTCGATATACCAATTACTAAAAACCAGTTGTCCATTTGTTTGACGTGGTACCTTTCGCAGGAGACGGTTCCCGACGCTTCCGCGTCCCCGCGAGAACACTTGGAGCCTCCCTCTAGCCATCACGATGATCAACCGCGGGTTCCCGAGGTGGCCCCTCCACCTGACCCGAACGTTGCAGGTAATGGTTCCCCTCTCGCACCTCCAGATCTCGGCACCCGGGAGAGCGGGGCGAGAGCTGCGAATCAGTCTGCCCACGCGGGTGATTCCTCCCTACCGGTGGGAGGAAATACTGCCGAGATCTCCGTGCCTTTGCTGGACGCTAGACTTCCTGCGGGAGAGGAGACCCGCCTCCCCGCTCCTGACCAAGCCGGGATCACCATTCGCAAAGTTTACCCCCCCCCCCCCCCCCCCCCGGAAAAGGAAAGCCAATCCACCTCCTCTTTGGAGCTGAGGGGGGGGGGGGTGGGCCTTCTCGCCTGCCGTCGACCGGGGGGCCTCGTCACTCTGAAGGTACACAGGAATTTTATCGCAGCTATCCTTTAGCTCCCGCTAAAATGGGGATTCTTTTGACAGGGGACATGGGCTCACGGCCTGGCGCTGAGGTAGAGGAAGAAGAAGAGGAAGAAGAAGAAGAAAGAGAGGGAGAAGATGGCGAGAGCTCTCCCTTCCCCTCCTCTGACGAGATGGAGGAAATCCTGACCGGTGCCGGGAGTGCGAAAAGACGGGGGAAGAAGGTCGCCGCCATTCTGTCGAAGCTCATCCGGCGAGAACGGGTCCGCGACCTTGCGACAAGAGAGTTTCGCCAGTCAGTGGAGAAGAGGCTAGAGTCCCTTGAGCGAGATTACCTTATAGCGAGATGGACCGGCCGGGGGGAGCTACCGCCGGATCCTCACCCGAGAGGTGCATCGAACGAATCCGGGATCTGTCTCGCCGGGTTGACCTGGGATGCAGCGTTCTGTCATCCTACTTCAACCCGCAGGCGCCCCCCCGGACCAAGCTGCGGGACCAAGGCAAATGGCGGTGGGAGCAAGGGAAATGGCGCTGGGAGCCATACTGAAGCGCGAGACCTCCCCTCCTCCTCCCCAGGCCTTCCCTTCTCCATTGTACCCTTATTTACTCGCTCAGAGTTGTAACTAATGTTTCTGCATTTTATTCGCTTATTATTTTATCTCGTTCTCGCGGAGCGAGAGTCATAATTCTGTTTTAATATTTGTTGTATGCGTCTGAGTTATTTTTCCGGGTCTTTGGATGGCGAGAGCCACCTCGTTTCCGCCTACCTTGCCCGTCGTATGACCTCTCGCAACGTTTGCGCTAGTCATTTAGTCAATCAGTCACTGTCAGACTCGGGCGGGAAAAACGAAGCGCCGCTGATGTAGTACGCGCCGGCTGTACCCCCGCCGCCTTTCTGAAAACGGCAATCATTACCACGACTTTCTATAAATAGGAGGCTCACCAATCACATTCATTTCTCCGATTCCAGTCTCTCTCCTCTCCTGTTGCTCTCGCGGTTTCTCCAAAGCTCTCGCCCGTCTCCGCCTGCTACTTCAGTTCTCGCGCCGTTCTCGCTCTCGCCCTCTTCTCGTAGATCTCGCCTTCAAACTTTTTCGCGATGCCGGGCGGAGGTGAAGGACGATCCAATTGCGCGGAAGCTTTCCAAAAGCATTTTTCCCTTCCTGCACTCTCACCTTGGACGAGTTCAACCTGATCAAGACCCAGCACGTTCCCGCCGGCTTCACTGCGCGGAACCCGGGCAATCACGACAAAGTAAACACCGCAGGGGAGGGGGAGCTCGCCATCCCTATTGAACATTTCGAGGTGGGCTTCCGCCTCCCGCTGTGGCCTGAGATGCGGCAGGCCCTCCGGTATTACGGGGTGGTTCCCGCGCAGCTGAACCCTAACTCAGTGGCGATCCTCATGGCATTCATATGCTATATGCGGTCCGAGAGGATCGAGTTTAGCTTGCCGATCTTCCGCAAGCTATTTACTTTCCGCGCGAAAGGATGCGTGGTGTTCTTCTCCGGGCAACTACTGAAGACGATCGGTCTCGCTAACAAGCATCATCACTGGGGCGAGAGGTTCATCTACGTTTCCGGCGACTTCGGGAACGTACCCCTTGCCCCCATCCAATACGAGGATGCCGCCTACAAGCCTCCCTCCTTGGGCTCGCGCGAGAGCGCCCTCCTTGAGTTCTTCAGAACCATGGATTTCGACGTCCTCTTCCTCCGGCGAGACATCGATTCTCTTTCCCCTGTACTTCCGGGAGAAGGTAGGATCTCGCCTTCATCTGCCTTTTTCTTGCCTTTTCCAAGGTTGGAACTTATCGCTATTATTTTCGCAGGAGAGCGCGAGATCCCCCTTTGCTAGCCTTTCGACGAGGCTCGCGCCAGAGGGAGTCAACCTCCTAGGGACCCGCTGGCTCTTGCGAAAGCCGCCGCGCAAGCCTGCCGAAAAGAGCCGGGCCCTCCCTCTTCGAGCGGTGTCGTGAAGCGAAAGCCCGGTGCCTCCGCGCCTCAACCAATCAAGAGACCCAAGACAACGGACACCGAGAAGGGCAAGGCTGTTGTGGTGCTGACCACCCAACCCCTCCCTGCCGGCCGCTCCTTTGAGGAGGTCTTGCAGGCCGTAAGCCAGATTGCGGCCACCAGGGGTGGCCATGAGACCCCTGCCGAGATCCCTCCGGCCCCTGGTGCCGCAGAAGACGTGGGTGCCGCTGCCGGGACCTCTGGCCACCGCCCCTCCGAAGAGGTGTCGCGGGGCCATCGCAATTTCGGTCTCGGCATGAGGTGCCTGGACGCGGAGAACAAGCCACTGCTGCAATGGGACCCTGATGATAACAAGGTCTCGATCTCGTCCCTCTTGCCAAGCTGGGCAGAGCGAGACGAGGTCACCGGCGAAGCTTTCGCCTTAGGCTATTGCCTCTACAGCCGGGAGGACGCTAGCGTCTACGACAGGATGTCGACCCGACTGCTGGCCTACGACTCCACTCGCGCTTTGATGTGTGGGCTGGAGCTTGCGCACATGTGCGCCCGGCGGAGCATTACGATAGACCGCAACTTTCAAGACATGTTCAAGGCCAGGGACGATGCGGTGGCCCAGGCGGCCTATCTGGCCAAGGAGCTGGCCGAGGCCCAGCAAATGTTATCTTCGCGCCAAGCGGAAGGGGTAAGCGAGACCTCTCTCAATCACTTGTTCTCGCCTTCCTAACCCTTCCCTTATGCTAACCTTCCGTCGTTCAGGATTCCGCCCAAGCCGCACTTCGCGAGGAGCTGTCACAGGCCCGATACGACAATGTTCTCATGCGGCAGCAGATCGCGCGCCTCGAGGCGAGTGCAGCCCCTCCGTTGGACGAGAGATTGAAGAGCCAGTATTACTCGGCTTACGACATCGACAAGCTGCTCCAGGGGAACGCGCAAGCCACCGTAAAGCTGACGCTGAAGACGCTGCGCGACATCGACTGCTGGGACGGGAGGGGCAAAGACATCACCGCTCAACAGCTTGTCCCATGGCTCTTCGAGCCCATTCCAAAGCCCCTGGGCGCCCCTGAAACCCCTCCCTCGGATGTCTCAAAGTCCCCCGCAGCGGGTGGCGAGACCTCCGGGGGGAGCTCCGGCGGAAGCTCCAGCGGGAGCTCAAGCGGGAGCTCTGAGGGTACCGTTTATCTCCTTGAGGGCCCCCTTCTCGCTTCTGTTCTTCACCTCTATGTAAAGCGCGAGACGCTATCATTTTGTATCTGTACGTAGTATTGTTAATGCAAATGTTTTTCTTGCGAACATCTTGTCTTGTTATTTGTGAATGCGTTTGATGTAATTGTCGCGGTTGAACGTTTTCGGCGTGTGCTTCTGCCAAGGCCCTTGGCCCTCCTAGGAAATCCTTAGCGATGGATCAGCAAGAACCCGCGGTAACCGACCAGCCGGAAGCGCGACTCTCGAATCCTTAGGACGGGACCGTCCCCTTTAGACTGCGCGAGTCCCCTCTGGCCCATCGCATAACGATCTCGCCTGTTTGTTCGAGAACACTGAGAGGAGACTTTTCGGCGAAAGCCTCCCCACCTCGAGATCCCTTTGATGGGGACTTCCCTGCCGAGATTTATCCCTGCCGAGATCTATCCCTGCCGAGATCTATCCCTGCCGAGATCTATCCCTGTCGAGATCTATCCCTGCCGAGATCTATCCCTGCCGAGATCTATCCCTGCCGAGATCTATCTCATCTTCTTCATTTTTCATTTGGTATTCCCAACGCGCCTCCTGCCTTGTCCAAACCAAACCAACCAAAACAAACCTAACCCCCACAGGCGAGCCTTCGGACCTGCCCGCTAGATGAGAGCCTGCGCAGCGGGTCTACCTGGGGCCGAGCCGAGCTCGGGGTGCCGATGAAGATCTCAAACCAACCAAACCTATCCCCCACAGGCGAGCCTTCGGACGTGCCAGCTAGATGAGAGCCTGCGCAGCGGGTCTACCTGGGGCCGAGCCGAGCTCGGGGTGCCGATGAAGATCTCAAACCAACAAGACCTATCCCCCACAGGCGAGCCTTCGGACCTGCCAGCTAGATGAGAGCCTGCGCAGCGGGTCTACCTGGGGCCGAGCCGAGCTCGGGGTGCCGATGAAGATCTCAAACCAACCAAACCTATCCCCCACAGGCGAGCCTTCGGACCTGCCAACTAGATGAGAGCCTGCGCAGCGGGTCTACCTGGGGCCGAGCCGAGCTCGGGGTGCCGATGAAGATCTCAAACCAACCAAACCTATCCCCCACAGGAGAGCCTTCGGACCTGCCAGCTAGATGAGAGCCTGCGCAGCGGGTCTACCTGGGGCCGAGCCGAGCTCGGGGTGCCGATGAAGATCTCAAACCAACCAAACCTATCCCCCACATGCGAGCCTTCGGACCTGCCAGCTAGATGAGAGCCTGCGCAGCGGGTCTACCTGGGGCCGAGCCGAGCTCGGGGTGTCGATGAAGATCTCAAACCAACCAAACCTATCCACCACAGGCGAGCCTTCGGACCTGCCAGCTAGATGAGAGCCTGCGCAGCGGGTCTACCTGGGGCCGAGCCGAGCTCGGGGTGCCGATGAAGATCTCAAACCAACCAAACATATCCCCCACAGGCGAGCCTTCGGACCTGCCAGCTAGATGAGAGCCTGCGCAGCGGGTCTACCTGGGGCCGAGCCGAGCTCGGGGTGCCGATGAAGATCTCAAACCAACCAGACCTATCCCCCACAGGCGAGCCTTCGGACCTGCCAGCTAGATGAGAGCCTGCGCAGCGGGTCTACCTGGGGCCGAGCCGAGCTCGGGGTGCCGATGAAGATCTCAAACCAACCAGACCTATCCCCCACAGGCGAGCCTTCGGACCTGCCAGCTAGATGAGAGCCTGCGCAGCGGGTCTACCTGGGGCCGAGCCGAGCTCGGGGTGCCGATGAAGATCTCAAACCAACCAAACCTATCCCCCACAGGCGAGCCTTCGGACCTGCCAGCTAGATGAGAGCCTGCGCAGCGGGTCTACCTGGGGCCGAGCCGAGCTCGGGGTGCCGCCGAACATACAACTATGCTAAGTTATGAAAAATTCGATACTAGTTAAGGGAGAATCAATCGATAGATTATAACAAGTTTATTTTTGAGATACATGGTTACATCCTTCCCCCTCAGGGGTAGAAGCGTTTTAGATCATCACCACTCCAAGTGTGGCTCAGGGCCCTTCCCTCCACGTCCTGGAGATAGTATCCCCCCGTTCCGAGGACTTCTTTCACAATGTATGGTCCTTCCCAGTTTGGGTGGAGTTTACCCACAGGGGCCGACCTTCCTGCCGCGTCAACCTTTCTCAGCACCAGATCCCCTTCAGTGAACTGTTTGACCCTGACATGCTTATCAAAATACTTGGCCATCCGTCGCTTGATCTCTTCTTGCCTGATAGCCGCCACGTCTCGCAGTTCCTCCACCATATCTAACGAGAGGCGCTGCCCCTCTTCATTCTCCACCCTCCAAGCCTCGTCCCCTTCACCCGCGGCTATGACTCGTGGGGAACGGACCTCGAACTCCACGGGTAGGACGGATTCACACCCATGAGAGAGCTTGAAGGGGGTCTCACCGGTGGCTATGTTCGGAGTGGTTCGTAGTGCCCACAGGACCGACGGGAGCTGCTCCACCCAATTCCCCTTCAAGTTCTCCACCTTTTTTCTTAGTAGGTTTACAATGATTTTGTTTGCTGCCTCCACTTGACCGTTGCTCCGAGGGTGATGGACGGAGGAAAACCGGAGGTCTATCCCCAGTTGAGCGCAGAAGCTGATGAACTCCTCGCTGGCAAACTGGGGGCCGTTATCGGTCACTATAGCTTGGGGCAACCCATGTCTGCAAATGATTTCCCCCCATACGAAATTCCTTATGACCTGCGAGGTGACCTTGGCTAAGGCTTTAACCTCTAGCCACTTTGAGAAGTAATCGACCATGACCAAGAGGAATCTCCTCTGCCCACTAGCCGGAGGAAAGGGTCCAACTAAGTCCATTCCCCAGATAGCGAATGGCCACGACGCCGTGATACTCCGGAGCCTCTGAGCTGCCAGGAGCTGAAGGGGGGCGTGGAGCTGACATTTTGGACATCTCCTTGCAAATTCCATGGCATCCTTCCTCAGGGTGGGCCAGAAGTAGCCCTGTCTGACCACCCTTGCTTCCAGCGTCCTTCCCCCAGAGTGACTGCCGCACTCACCCGAGTGTACCTCCATTAATATCTTCGGAATCTCTTCTTCGGTCACACATCTAGCTAGGAACCCTGACAACATCTTATGATGCAGACCCCCTCCATCATCAAGTAGTGAGCCGCTTTGCGCTTGAAGCTTCTCCCGGTCTTGGTCTCCTTAGGCAGTTCACCGGTGGTTAAGAAGGTCACAAATAGATCCACCCACGAGGGTTGCCGATCCACCAGCATCAACTCTCCCTCCTCGATAGCCGGTCGGAATAGCTCCGTCAAGGTTCCCCCCCCCCCCCCCGCGAGGTCCGAACTTGGCTAATCGATCGGCGGCTACGCTCTCTTCCCTTGGAACATGTTGAATTGAGAATGACCGGAATCCTATGATGATCACCCTTACCTTGGAGAGGTATCTGATGAGGGTTGGCTCCCGAGCTTCAAATTCTCCCAGGATCTGTGATGCTACTACCTTTGAATCGGTGAAAACCTCCATATCCTGAATCTCCAGTTCCCTTGCCAGGCGGAGGCCGGCGATCACGACCTCATATTCCGCTTGATTGTTGGTCACGGGGAAGTGTAGAATGACCGCTTGCTCTATGATTACCCCCTGGGGACTTGTCAACACCACCCCTGCTCCTAGGGAGTGCCTTACTGAGGCCCCATCAACCATCAACTTCCATGTTTCTCGCGGTTGCTGCTCTCCCCCCTCGACCTCAACAACGTAGTCTGCTAGAAAGTCCGCCACTGCCTGTGCCTTGATGGAGAGCCTTGGTACAAAGGAGATGTCGAACTCGCTTAGCTCAATGGACCACTTAGCCAGCCTCCCCGAGTGCTCCACTCCTTCGAAGATCTTGCGAAGAGGGTGGTCGGTCACCACCCTAATCAAATGCGCTTGAAAGTACGGCCGGAGTTTTCTGGCCGAGATGACCAAGGCATAAGCGAGCTTTTCCAGGATGGGGTAGCGAAGATCCGCTTTTCTCAATATCCGGCTGACGTAGTAGATGGGCAACCGCTTCTTTCCTTCTTCCTTCACTAAGACGGAGCTCACCGCCTCTGCTCCCACCCCGAGGTACAAGGTCAGGTCCTCTCCTTCCTTTGGGCTCTGAAGGAGAGGAGCCTGAGAGAGTTGTCTTTTCAGCCCTTGGAAGGCCTCTTCGCACTCGGCTGTCCATTCGAACCTTTGATTTCCCCGCAGCACTTTAAAGAATGAAGAACACTTGTCTCCTGCCCTGGAGAGGAACCTGCTTAGCCCAGCCAGCTTGCCTGTCAAGCGCTGGACCTCCTTGACATCGCGAGGTGACTCCAAATCCAGGATGGCCTTGACTTTGTCCGGGTTGGGCTCCACTCCTGCCGGAGTCAGAAGATGCCCGAGGAACTTCCCGCGGCTGGCCCCAAAGACACACTTCAAGGGGTTCAGCCTCATTTTGAACCTTCTCAGGGTGGCAAATGTTTCTTCCAGATCTTGCAGGTGCGAAACCATGCACTTGCTTTTGATCATTAGGTCGTCGACGTAGACCTCCAAGTTTCTTCCCCTCTGATCCCGGAAGACCCGATCCATCATGCGCTGATAGGTAGCCCCTGCGTTCTTTAATCCAAAGGGCATCATCTTGTAACTGAAGCATCCCTCCCTCGTGATGAAGGAAACATCCTTGGTGTCAGGAGGGTGCATCCGTATCTGGTGATAACCTGAAAAAGCATCTAAAAAGCTCATGACAGAAAAACCGACGGCTGAATCAACTAGCGCGTCGATCCGAGGCAGGGGGTAGCAATCCTTAGGGCATGATTTATTCAACAAAGAAAAGTCAATACACATTCTCCATTTATCACCTCCCTTCTTTACCATTACCACATTAGAGATCCAGCCTGGATACTGGATCTCTGAGATGAAACCGGCCTCCAGGAGCTTCTTGACCTCCTCGCGAATGGGTTCCTCCAGCTTGGTGGCGATGGCTCTCATCTTCTGACGAATGGGGCGAGTGCAGGGGTCCAGGTTCAGGCGGTGGCAAGCTACGTCGGCGTCGATGCCCGGCATGTCCGCCGCGCTCCAAGCGAAGATGTCGACGTTGCTTTGAATGCAAGCCCACACCCGCTCCCGGTCCTCTAGACCCAAGCCCCCGCTGACCCGCACCCTTTGTACTTGTCCTGCGTTGGTGAAGACCTCTATCTCCACTACTTCTTCGGCCGGCTCCAGCCGCGACTGCTTCCAGCCGGCCCTTGCCTCTTCCTCCGGCTCCAGCTCTCTCCCTTCTACCTCCTCCTCAACCTCCATTGCTTCCACCCGGCCCTCTTGCTGCTGCTCGACTCCTACGCCCCTCGGGACCTCTCCCTCGACTTCTTCTGCCGCTTCCCCCCCTACTTCCATCGCCCCTTCCGGGCTCTCCTGCTCCTCGTCCATCCGGACCACCTGCACTTCTCCTTGTAGCTTCTCAGTCTCTCCTTCTCCGACTTCCTTCCCTGCTATCCCCCTTGCCTCCTCCAGGGTCATCTCCTCTTCCTCAACAGCCTCCTATAGGGCCGCCATCTCTATCTCCAATTCTTCTGCCTCTGTCATCCACGAAATGGTGTTGACTGCTGTAACGTAACATTGTCTTGCCACCTTCGGGTCCCCTCTTACCCTGACCTGCACCCCCCCCATTGTTGAACTTGAGGCATTGATGGAACGAGGAGGGGACGCAGCGAAAGGCGCTGATGAGGGGGCGCCCAAAGATGGCATTGTAGCTGCTTGGGGCGTCCACGATCACGAACCTACAGTTCCGCGATACGCCCCCCAACCTTACGTGTAACCCTACTCCTCCTTCTACCTCTTTCCTCTCTCCGGAGAACCCAAACAGAGGTCCATCTGACGCCAAGACTCTCTTCCCTTCAACCCTCATCTCATCAAAGGCCTTCTTGAAGATGACATTTACCGAGCTCCCGTTATCCTACCAGTATCCTCGAGACCGTATAATTTTCCACCGCCGTCTGGATCACCAGGGCGTCACAGAAAGGATCCTCGTAGTCTGGCATGTCTGCTGATGAGAAAGTGATCTTTTCTTCTGGTGGGGGAACCTGGGAGGTGGAGGCCACCCCCCTTCGGTACATGGTTTGCAGGCTCCCCTTGCGGGTTGCCTCAATCCCCACTCCTCCGTGAATCACCCCGATTCCCCCCCGGGTTCCTACATCCACCCGATCTTCACACCTATCTTCTGCCTCACCTTGCTGCACCTCCACTATCCTCACCGGTGGATCGTTCCTCCCTACTCCTCTCGCTTCTCTTAACTCTAAGAACTCCGGACAGGGGGCCGTCGCGTGACCTTCCTCCTGGTGGAAGTCACAAAAGAGCAACGCCCCCCCGCCCCTTCTGCCGTCTCCCCTTCCTCTTCTACCTCCTCCTCGAGCTCCTCTGGCTGCTCCTCTCCCCCTTCCTACTTCCATGGCCTCCTGCGGTGGTGCGGGACGACCCCTCGGCTCCTACCTCCATGCCGGTCGGTCGAACCTCCGGGGCTCCCGCAGGTTATCTCTCCCCTGATAGCCTTCTCCTGGGCCCTGGGGCGACCCTCCTGGGGCCTCCAACCTAACCGGTTGTTCGGCTCCCGGGCCCCCCATCCCTGCTGCTGCCCAAACCTTCGGGGCTCCTCCCTTCTCCTTTCTTCCCTTTGCTCCCTCTGTTCCCTTGGCTCCTTCTGCCTTCCCGCTGCTGGTTCCTTCCCGTCATCCTCTGCTAGCTTGGCCAACTTCCTGGCGAATGCTGGGTTTGCTCTCTCGAAGTCAATCTCCTTTGCCGCCCTCTCCATGAGCTCCTCAAAGGAGAGGGGTGGCACCCTCTTCAACTCCATGCTAAAAAATCCCGGTCTCAGCCCCAGGGTGAAGGCCAGCATCAGCGCGTACCCTGGAACCTCCTGGACCAAAAGGATCTCCTCCTGAAACCGGTCGACATAGTGACCCAGCGTCTCGTCCGGCCTCTGCCTCACCGCAAACAGGCACTACGCTTCCTTCTTCCGCTTCTTTGAAGTCGAGAACCTTAACAGGAAGCTTCTCCGCAGATCCTCAAAACAGTAGATTGACCTTGCTGGCAACTGGTGGAACCAATCCCGAGCCTTCTCTTTCAACGTGATGGCGAACAGCCGACACTTGAAGGCATCAGTCATCTGCCTTATTGACACAACGTCTTCAAACCACTGTATGTGCTGCACCGAATCATCCTTCCCTGAGTAGTAGGACATGTCGGGCTCCCGGAACCCCTCCGATACCGGAGCTGAGATGATGAGCTCGCTAAATGGGCTTTCGCCTCCTGCCTGGCGAGAAGGCACGTCTCGCGGCCTCGGCTGGCTTGCCCGATCCGCGAGACCGTGCCCTGGGAAGAGTTCCCGCACCGCCGCCTCCTTCTCGCCTGGCTCTGTCAGCGCTTCCTTGCCCGGGCGCTGGCTCTGGCCCGGGAATAGCTCCCGCGCCGCCACGTCCCTCTCGCCAGCCTCCCCCGGGACTTCCTTCCCCGGGCGCTGCCCCGGGGCGTTCTCGCCTAAGAGCGGGACCTCTTCAATTGGGACCTGAGGGGTGGCCCACTCGCCTCTTGCCGAGAAGGCCAAACTGATTGTTTGCAAGACCTCTCTCCTGAACTCATCCAGCATCCTCTTCGTTGCTTCCTCTCCCCGGGTGGGGGATCCTCCAGAACCTGACCCTTCACCTTCACCTCCAGCCATGGGACCAAACTTAAGGCTTTCTTGTATCGGCTGCCTTCCACGCTCACCGCACCAGAACTGTTGAAGCCAAATATGACCCCAACTGAAGTTCGAAGAAAAAGGGGGGCAGCCAAAACCTACTTCTCTCAAGTCTTACCCCCTGACTGGATTCTAAGAACCTAAGACTGACCCAATAGCCTCAGCAGGGAGGTCCTACCTCACACCCGGAAGATCTCTGAGAGCTTCCCCTCCAAAGCCAAAGCTGGGCTAGGAGCTCCTCAGAAAGCACTGGAATTTGGGAGACAATGATAGCTTGCCTTCTAAGGAGCCCTTATGGGTCTATTTATAGCATGTTGCTGTCCTGAATTTACTGAAAAGTCCCTAGTTGGTCTGCCAATAGCCAAAACCCGCTGTTTTTCTGAGGGTACTGAAGTAATTTCTCTTGAGGGCAATTAGGACATTCTTTCTGAGGCCTTGGGCCCCACTCGGCGAGAACTGTGCCGAGACCCTTCTGCCAAGGGCATGACGCGAACGTTTTCGCTCGGCGAAGGCGAGAACTCTCTGAGATGGGAGCTAGGCTCGGGCGCAAGCGCTTCCGCGCAGGCCGCGCTCGACACTCTCGGCCCACGGTTTCTCTTTCAACGATCTGGCGAGAACATTCCCGCCCTCTTTGGGTGAGATCCTCCTTAGGGCGGGAACACTCCGGCTAACCCACCTGTGACCATTGTGCCTCCTTGTCTGGCTCAGCGAATATGGGGTTGTACATGGATCCCTCCCATGCGCCCCCATCTTCCGCGCTCGCTTCTCGCCACCATAATCACGCTCCGTTGCTGTCGCCACACGATGCACTCGCCTTTGCGAACGCTTCCCGACTCTGTGGACACTTCCAGACTCCGTCGTAGCTTCTCGAGTCTGCGACCGCTTCTGGACTACGTGACCGCTTCCCGTCTCCACATTCGCTTCCCGACTCCACGACCGCTTCACAACTCCGCCGCGGCTTCCTGACTTTGTTGTCACTTTCCGAGTCTGTTGTCCCCTTCTGACCTCGATGGTCGCTAGGGATGTTCACAAATAGTATAGTTTGTGAATGATTCGGGATTCAATTCGTGAAAATTTGATTAAAACTCGTATTTTTCGAATTCGAATTCCAGATTAAAATAGTTTTTGAATCTGAATCCGAATAATTTTATTTATATTCGAAGGATTCAAAAAAAGTTTGCCAATACAAAAATATACAAACTACACTCAAGCCTTTATCCCACTATAGTGGGGTTGGCTATATGGATCCTTTGTAGCCATTGTGCCATATCTTTTGTCATAATCTCACCAAGGCCTAAGTACATCATGTCTTTCCTTTCAGTTTCATTCCAAGTCTTTATTGGTCTACCCCTCCCTCGTTTAACATGCCTTGTGACTAGACTCTCGCAATGCCTAACAGATGCCTCTAATGCTCTCCTTTGGACATGTCCAAACCATCTTAGACGAGCTTCTCACATCTTCTCTGCAATTGGTGCTACTCTTGTCTTATTCATGATACTTTCATTCCTAATTTTATCCAATCTCGTGTGCCCACACATCCACCTAAGCATTTTCATCTCTGCAACTCCCATTTTTTGCTCATGTACACAATTCATTGCCCAACCCTCAGAACCATAGAGCATCGTGGGTCTAATTGTAGTACAGTAAAACTTGACCTTAAGTTTTAGTGGTACTTTACGATCACATAAGATCTATGACACGCTTCTACACTTCAATAAACCCGCTTGGATTCTATGTGTCACATCTTTATCAATACCTCTGTCTTTTTGAACTATCGATCCAATATATTTAAAACACTCACTAAGTGAAATATCTTGATCACCCAACTTAATAATAAGGTCGTATGTCCTTCTTGTACTGCTAAATTTAAGCTCCATATACTCCGTCTTTGCCCTGCTCAACCTAAAACTCTTCTTTTCTAAAGTATCTCGCCAAGATTCAAGTTTTGCGTTTACACCCTCGCGCGTCTCATCAACCAAAATGATATCATCCGCAAATAATAAACACCAAGGTATTGCTTGTTGGATATGTCTGGTGAGCTTATCTAAGGTAAGGGTAGAGAGATAAAAGCTTAAAGCTGAACCTTGATGTAAGCCAACAGTGGTAGGGAATTCCTGTGTAATCCTCCAGATGTCCTCACCTTGTCTGGTGAGCTCATCCGGGAATATATATTAAAAATTTTCATATATGTAAATTAATATTAATTATAATAATATTTGAATATTAAATTAAATAACATAAAAGTCGAATTCAAATTCATGTTCGAATTCGAATTAGAATCAGAATTCAAACCCAAATTCGAATCCAACATTTCATAACGAATCTGAATCTGAATCCGACGTCGAATATTCATTCGAATTCGAATCCGAATTGCTGTATTTTATGTCAAATTTGGGTTCGATTGAAGAGTTATTCAATTCGATTCGATTTGTGAACACCTCCAGCGGTCGCCTTTCGACTACCGCTGTCACCTTCCACCTATCGTCTTCGCCTCCCTAGTATCGTCGTCATCACCTCCAGGCAGTCGTCGTCTCCTCCAGGCCACTTTCGTCGCCTCCCCCATCTGTCATAGGAGTGTGAATAGTAAAATCTACCATCATATGTGTAATGATAGTAAAATTGACCATCATTGGGGCTGTGAATAATAAAATCTCTCATCATGGGGTGCATATAGTAAAATCCCCATCATGGGGGTGAGGATAGTAAAATCTCCCTTCATAGGGGTGCACATAGTAAAAATCCCCTTCATGGGATGCCAATAGTAAAATCTTTATCATCTGGATGTAGATAGTAAAATCTTCTCTCATAGGGGTGCAGATAACAACACCACACCCCCTGGTGGCGCAATTACTAAGACGCCTCCCTCAGAAACTATAAAAATAGGTGTTGAATCCTCATTTAAGGGGACATTGAATTGTACACCTGAGAAAGCTCCTTCTTAGGTTGTTCAGTGCTTTCCTTCGGAGTTTGAAGATCGTCTCGAAGACCTCCTTGGGCCTTTAAGGACAGCTCGAAGATCTTCTTTGACCTTTGTAAACAGTTCGAAGATCTTATTATGTCTTTGAAAAAGGCTAAAGATATCCTTCAGGCTTTAAAATACAACTCGAAGATCTCCTTTAACCGTTAAAGACAGCTCGAGGATCTCTTTCGACCTTTGAAGACAGCTTGAAGATCTCATCCGACCTCTGAAGATCCATTTCAAAATGACTTGAAAATCTCCTTTGACTTCTTGCCCCGAGTCCAGATCTCTCGTTGATGCATTTATTATTTCTAACTATTTCAAAGCGCACTTTCTGCGTTTTACGTCTGATAACTTTGGTGGTCTTGAAATCTCACTTTAACGAGTGGTGGTCTGTCATGCACCCTCGAGAAATATCTATTTGTAACACTCTAAAAGACAATGGAGATTGGTTGACATCGATCCGGCCCCGTGTTTTTTCACTTTTCAAGTTTTTCATCTTGCTGTCAACTGGTTTTTTTTGTGATTGTTTATGCGCACGACTCAATCTCAAGTTTAGACTGTTCACTTCGACCAAACCGTGAAAGCATCATGCGACCCATACCAATTTGAATATTGGTGAGTGAGAGCATGGCGATTATTGATTCTAATCATTGCCAATTTACACCGCCTTCAATCTATGTTTAAGAATAGTGGGTAGTGAGAAGGAACTATATTTGTAGGTTTGTTGCCCTGATACCATATAAACCTTAATTAACATTAAGACATAATGATACAAGACTTAACGTGATAACATAATTGTGAATGAAGAGATATGTAACCATTGTAGACGAATTGGTTGGGTGAAATAAGATGAATGTGACCTTTCAAACCATTGAGGCTAGGGTTTGACTTGTGGATACTTGTGCATAATATTTTGCGTTGTAGATGCTACTTATGAAGGCAAGTTTATGAAAAGACATGTAAATGAAAGAATGGGTGAATGAATATTGTGTGCTTTTATATCGCGGGTCATGCCCGCTCTGTCGGAGTCATGCTAACGTAGTGCTTGTAGGTTGACTCTAATGGCTACGTCTCCAAGTATAGCTAGTGGGAGTCTTGTCTTTGGATTTGTTACGTAAGTGTTAACTGCCAAGAAATCTAACTGGAACCCAAGTCCTTCAGATTTTTGGATATGTTGTCGCCCTTGTCAGGGGCGAGATTTTTGAGTGCATGCCATCTATTGTATAATTAGGCCACTTGTGACCACTTTGTGACAAACTGAATTTTGTCACTAAATACTTTTATTGACCAAAATCCAAATTTTAGTGACAAACAATTTTGTCACTAAAAGTCAATTTTCTAATAGCGCTCTTGTGTCACCTTTCTAAAAGTGAAGGGACACCACTCCGCGTCCGCCATCTGACCCTGAAGTGTCAGGCTTGTGTGATTTGCTGCCCACAAAAATAAGTGTTGTGTTGTCTCTTGTGATTGTCTTGTCAACATGAGCAAATATTTGCTGAATGATTTATTTGATGAAAAATGTGCGAATGTGAATGCTTATGAAAGATAAATGATCTTTCTTTCATAGTGTATTAACATCTCCTATGTTAAAGCGAGACGAGCATTATATATGAGATTGATATGACATCATTAGAATAGTATAAGCATAGTAGTTTATTATTATTCAACATTTATTCAATATAATTTATTTCATGCACTTTAGCATGTATTCCTGTTCATATTGTCCATGTGTATATATTGTGCCTCATAACACTTTATGCATGAATGTTTACTCCTACACGGCTCGAGAAAGAGGGTGACTTTACTTAATCATTATATGACTAACCAGTCGGTTAGACGTCCCCCCTTTATGTGTAGCTAGCGGAGCACGACTGGAGACTCTTAGACAAGGACCATCAATTAAGGAGCTGATCGAAGAATATAATAGTCTTATAACTTGCTTTCTTATTCATACCCGGACGACACGTGTTGTTTGTCGCTAGACCATATTTTCATTTATACACTACACTTGAATTATTGGGTATTTGGGTTCAATCCATGTGTTTATAGACATTGTTTATCTGTTTCATTTACTATTCTTTATGTGACACTTGCGTGGATGAGTAGTCTTCGCTATGTAGGCTTCCTCTTTCTCTATTTTCTACATGGATTGATTATGATGTGATGGTTATTTGTTGAACACTACCATTGATTTGTAGCATTAGAAGTGGATGGAAAAGGACAGGTGAGACGTTCATACCTCCACTCTTCTGACTCCCGCCAAACATTTCACCATTACAGGTTGATTGTGGTGTGCAATAAGATCCCCTTGTTGATGCATGTTTCCCAAAAGAATCTCACACAGTCGCCCTCCAAAACCTCGCCCACATCAAGGCCTTCGGTGGAGCACTAAAAAAAAAGTAAATAAAGTTTGCATAAGAAGCTTATGCAAACGGCGAACATAAATGCTGTGATCGGGCGATGCTTTCCCAGAACATAAGAACAAACACTCGAAATTAGCTCTCCATTTGCGATCAAGTCAAGGAATTCATTTGACACTCCACATTTGGACTCGGGGAGAATAAAGTGCATCCATGCACTTCACAGTAAAATGCAGGCATTCAAAGACCCACGTGGATGCCCACACACATCTAAAAACGAACACATCTCAACGTGCTTTGAGATGTGTGCGAGCATCCAATGCCAACTGTTTGATGCCCATGCTTTTACGGTAAAGTGCAAGGATGCACTTTACCTCTCCAAATCCTCCACATTGAAACATATGTATTTTTATTTGACACATGTATGTTTTAATGGTGCATAATATGATGATTCTAATTTTCTATGAAAAAAAACACAATATAAAATTACGTATAAAGCATAAAATTATCTAAACAGAGACATCTACACGCCAGGCACGTGACTCATCAATCGTAGAGGGCGGAAATAACAAGGGAGAGAAACGAGATGACGTCATCTTCTCCTCTCTGTAAGAAGGAAATATTTTCGGCCCATCGCCGTTGAACCCATGGTCGAGATCCCACCATCGTCCACTCCAGCCGAGATCCCGACATCATGAATACTCCAACCCCCATCACCGCTCCTCCTTCTCCTCGATCTATCCGCCCACTGCCACCCCATTATTTTTCCCTCTGATCTCGCTTTCAGATAATCTCTTCCGCCGGTCTCGGAGCTCTTCCGCCATGGCTTCGTACATCGCCATCCCGTGCCCTAAACTTCCCCCTCTACTCCGAAACAGCGCCTCTTCCGGGGTCCCGATGGTGCCCCAAGCACGGGTTTCGCTGCAGGTCGTTGTTCCTCTCTTCTTATCTCTATTATTATTGAGTGCGAGTGTTCTTACCTTTGCTGCACGTCTTCGTTGTGGTATGTTTTGATTTTACATGACGATAGTTGATGGATGGAATTTTGATTTTTGTTAGAATTGGAATGATTTTGTTGTTCGAGATTGTATGCTTACTGATGTTCCCTTTTCACGGGGATTATTATTTGTCCTACTAATTGGGAATAAGTTGCCATGTGTGGTATTTGAGGCAAATCGAGCACAGTTCATTTTGTTGGAGCTTAGAAGCTTACATGCTATTGTATATTTTGGTTTTAATTTGTATTACATATTAATTAAGGCAAATTGAGCACAGTTCATTTTGTTGGAGCTTAGAAGCTTACATGTTAATGTATATTTTGGTTTTAATTTGTATTAATTCAGGTAGTTTTGTATCAGTGAATAGTATAATCTTGGTAGATTGCATGGAGCTTAGCCAGTTATGTTTGGATTACAATATTAGATTGGTTAAAAATGAATTACTTTTGTATGGTAGGAGAGCTAGAAAAGACTTGATTCCTTTTTTTAATTTGGTTTCAAAATTGAGTGGATATGGTTAGAAGCGTACAACAAGGGCAACCTGATTAATTTTCTCATTAGATAACCTTCTTCATTTGCTTGAAAACCTGTTTTTTCTCATAGTACTATACCTGTGTTCACCTCTAGCATAATTTAACTAGAGTGCATAGGGTTAGGTCGTTGACCTCTTTCTCATTCCCGTAATAGAATCCATATCGGTGGTTCTTGTAGTGGTTTTATTCTAAAGAAGTCATTCTAGTGCTGACATCTCCTCTGTGGTGTCAAAATGCTGCAAAATGGACCCATTAAGAGACCCGGAATACCTCTTCTAGCGGCTCATGCTCCCACACATGGTGGCATGGGCACCCACACATGGCGGCATGTGCACCCACACTCAAGTGTGACAGCACAAAACCTATGCTGCTAACCCTTGCACCTACTCATGGTGGTAACACGCGCATAACACGTGCAGACACACATATGTTAGCACACACTCTAACACATGGTAGAATGAGTCGATACATAGTAATGCACACACCTATTCCTTGCAGCGCAACCCACACGTAATGGGATCAAAGTAAGTGTTCAAAAGGTTCAAAAATAGGTTTGAGCACCTTCTTCAACAAGATCGATTGACCCATATTGGGATGGTGACAATCATATTGGGACCTATTTTGAAAACATACCCAAATGATTTAAGCTTCAACAAGAGAGATTGTCATCATTACTCTCAGTTTCAAGGAAGAATTGCTGATGTGTAATCATTTAAATATTGTAAACAAAGTGTTCATTAAATGAATTAGGAATTTTTTCCTTGGATTAGAGATAAGTATGCTATAGGGCTCTACCACCCAAATGATTAACATGGTTATCAAACAGTTATAACTGCAGGGATCACCACATGAATCACCATCACCACTCTTAATTTTAATGACTTGCTGTAAAGATCTTATTAACATCATCTACATCATCAAAGCTTTTCGCTAAATTTAGTACATACAATGCATAGATTCAAAGCCCCCAATTCAAATCAAATATTTTATAGGCCCCTCTCCGGGTACAATTATTGAGAATTATAATTGGAGGGGTTCTCATTAAATTCGTCAGCATCATCATCTATCTCCGCTCAAAGTCTGACATGCCAACCTCCTAATACTGTTAATAAAGAAATCAGGATGATGCTATGATGCAGGACGGTCCTATCAGGGGATAATGAATGATTACTAAATGCTGACACAATTTCGATGAGTTTTAAATTGCAATAATTATGATTTATAAATGCAAAAAAACATAATTGACAAAAATTTCGAAGAAAAAAAGAGCACGCATTGGAGTATTTATGTGAGAGTACACGATTCTTAAGTAAACAAACAAATGAATACCAACACTAGCACAATTGATGTGTAAACAAAGTTTACAAAGAGATATAACACAGTAAAAAAAGCAATCGTTAATTCAACACAGAGTGTAGGGACAGGTGATGCGGGACAAGCGTCACACTTGCCCACGACCCTGGAGTCCCACCAGAGGGCCCACCTGGAGTCAGCACCAGGTGGCTTTCATCAGGGCCGCGGCCCGTACAACCCCAACCGGCTCCCCGTCATGGAGTCACCACCATGCGACAGGTTGTTGAGGCCGGGGCTCGATCCCCATACCTCCTCGATAAGAGGCCTTCACCAGCGCTCTCATCACCAACTTATTGAGGAGGTCTGGGGATCGAGCCCCGACCTCAACAACCTGCCGCATGGTGGTGACTCCATGACGGAGAGCTGGCTGGGGTGTATGGGCCGCGGCCCTGATGAAATCCGCCTGGTGCTGACTCCAGGTGGGCCCCCCTGGTGGGACTCCAGGGTGGCGGGCAGGTGCGACGCCTGTCCCGCATCAACATGACTGTGACATAGTTGGAAAAGAGGAAATAGATCCTAGATGTGTTTTGTAGGGGCTGAATGCAGTGCTGTAATTGCTGGAAAGTGCTGAGGGGATGGTTGAAGTCATGAAGGAATATGGAAGGCTGTGGAAAGGCTAACAGTTTCAGGTAGGAGGTTAGTTATTAAAGGCTCAAGACACACCAAGACACAAATGAGTCTTGGGGCTTAGGCGCAAGGCTCAAGGTGCAGACGCGCGCATGATGTGTGCAAGACGCAACCAAATCCTTTGTAAATATTCAATATCAAACACCAGTTCATCATCTTGATCAAATTATTCATCTATTATACTCATTAATCATTTAGTACTTTCTTTTTTATCTCTTAAAAAATAGAATCAATATTTTCATTTGCATCATATATATATGTCTCAATGCTCAATTATGTTTCACAAACATAGAATTTTGCAAAAATTTTTGAGTTCTTACATTATTTTTTTTCTTTATTTTTTAAAAAAATTCATAACAAAAAGCTCACCCATGCAAGCCTTTTATACTCCAAAAGCGTAAAAAAGTGCACAAATGTGCAAACCTCCGGGATTGGTGAGCCTTAGGTGCCTTTAACAACATTTGGTAGGAGTCTCCCATGGCTTTCTGGATGCCCTGGGTGTGCTGAATTTAGTTTCAGAAAGCTGGAATGTAAAGTTGAGTGAGGAAATTGTCCAGGAAATATTCCCACGGGAGTTCTGGACAAAGGTTGCAGGGTAAACCAACTTAGCTGTAATTGTGAGTAAGCAGCCTTTTTATATTAGTCCAGGTGCTGTATGCTGAAGACTGGAGGGGAAAATGGGCTAGGCTACAGTTTGGAGGGCTCTGTAGTGGAGTGAATAGGGGCTGGTAGCAATTTTTCCTATTCCTGGACAGGGGTTTGGCAGGGGAGAGGGATTTGTGGAAGTGGGTGGGGGGTGTTGACTGATTGAGGAGTGGAAAGAGGGGCTCAGTTACGGCCTGTAAGAGGTATTGGCATGAGTGGTGAGTGAAAAATGTGGGGGAATTCGGAAGAATGGAAGGCTAGGAGCAGAGCTGTCACGGTTCCGGTTCTACTAAGGCTTTGAACCGAATCGCTAAGATAATAGTTCTTCAAATTAGAACCAAAACTTTTTTTGGTTTGACCGGTTTCAGTTCTAGCACAATTTTTGGAATCGTCGTGTCAACGGTTCCGGTTTCGGTTCAACAAGAACCAAAATCAAACTAATCACTAACGGTTCGGTCCGGTTCTATGTGGTTCGCTCTGGTTCCAATCGATTATGTGTCATAGTTTTAATCATTTTATAACTCTATAATTTGAGTCATTAGACGCAATCACAAAAAATGTTATCTCTTTAAAAATACATATTCAAAAGGAAAGAAGCCTGGGGTGAGGATTAAAATCCTGCCAATCGACACTTGTTGGTCTTCCACGATGCTTGTTTCAGGGTTGAGAGGAGTGTGGCGAAGAGGCAACAATGGACATGAAAAAACTTGAAAAGATGGCGTCCATAAAGAAAATAGAGAGATACTTGGAGGAGTTGAAGGAGGAAAGATCTTCTGGGATGGTGGCCAAAATTGCCTGAGTTTGGCAGTGACTCTAGATTGCTTCGTCGAAGGCCTACTATTGTGGACGATTGTGTTGCTCTGTCTGTAAGGGGTCGACAAGGAGGTCTCTAGCGAGGAGCAGAACGACTGGTAATGAAGAGGAGAATAGGGAACGCGTAAAACCCTACTTTGTCTAGAGAGGAGTGGGTAATGAGAGAATCACGAGAGTGCCATTGATCTACGACCGGGATGGTTTTTGGTCCGACGACGTTATACCCAGATGGAGTACTTTTTTTTGTATAATATAGTAAGTATCGATCTTGAGAAGGATTATGATATAGTTCCAAGAGAGATCTTATGGAGAGTCTTAGAAAAGAAAGGTGTAAATGTATCATACATTGACATAATCAAAGATATGTATACAAATTCCGTGACAAGGGTAAGGACATCTGGAGGATTAACACATGAATTCTCTATCACTGTTTGCTTACATCAAGGTTCAGCCTTAAACCCTTATCTTTTTACCCTTATCTTAGATGAGCTTACCAGACATATCCAACAAGCAATACTTTGGTGTTTATTGTTTGCGGATGATATCATTTTGGTCGATAAGACACATGACGGTGTAAACGCAAAACTTGAATCTTGGCGAGACACTTTAAAAAGAAGGATTTTAGGTTGAGCAGGGCCAAGACAGAGTATATGAAAGCTTAAATTTAACAGTGCAAAAAAGACGGATGATTTCGTTATTAAGTTGATAGATCAAGATATTTCTCGTAGTGAGTGTTTTAAATATCTTAGATCGATAGTTCAAAAAGACGGAGATATTGATAAAGATGTGACACGAAATCCAAGCGGGTTGGTTGAAGTGGATAGGCACGTCGGAGATCTTATGTGATCGTAAAGTACCATTAAAACTTAAGGACAAGTTTTACCGTACAACAATTAGACCAACAATGCTCTATGGTTCTGAATGTTGGGCAGTGAATTGTGTAAATGAGCAAAAAATGAGAGTTGCGAAGATAAGAATGCTTAGGTGGATGTGTGGACACACGAGATTTGATAAAATTAGGAATGAATGTATCATGGATAGGATAAGTGTAGCACCAATTGCAGAGAAGATGCGAGAAGCTCGACTAAGATGGTTTGGACACGTACAAAGGCGACCATTAGAGGCACCTGTTAGTTGTTGTGAGAGTCTAGTCACTAGGCATGTTAAACGAGTGAGGGGTAGACCAATAAAGATTTGGAATGAAATTATAAGGAAAGACACGATGTACTCAGGCATTAGTGAGATTATGACAAAAGATAGGGCACAATAGCGACAACAAATCCATATAGCCGACCCCACTATAGTGGGATAAAGGCTTGAGTGTTGTTGTTGTATAGTAAGCATAGATATTACAAATAAATTATGAAATAATAATAATAAAAATAAATATTGTAAAATAATAATAATAAACGGGTTGTGCTTTGGTTCTGATTCGATCCTGTTCGCATCGGGTCTAAAACCCAGAAACCGTTTGAGACTTTTATGTTACGGTTCTGGTTCCGGTCCGGATAATAAAAATGAAAGAGCCACACTTGGGCCATTGTTGTTCACGGTTCCGAAATTCAAATCGGAATCCGAATAATTCGCGAATGGTTCGGTCCTGTTTTTTGCGATTTCGGTTTGACTTACGATTTTCGATTTGACTTACGATTTTCGGTTTTAAGTGACAACTCTAGCTAGGAGTGAATTTAGGAGAGGGAACCTAGATTTTAGTAAGTTGAGATAGTGGGGTAGTGAAGAAGTGGTTAAGGAGTTGCAATGGCGGTGGAAGGGTGGTGCTCTACCGGAGGTGGTTGGAGAGAATCGCCAAAGGTGGTGGTGGGGGCCGAGGTGGTTTTTGGCAATTGCCGGAAAATTGAAAATGAGAGGAACTTAAGTGGTAATGGTGGAGTGGTTTTGAGGAGGTGGTGATGGCTTGACGTAGGTAGCTGATGGTGTTTTTTGGTGATTGCTGAAAAATTGAAAATGGAGGGAATTTAAGTGACGTTGAAGGTGTCTTGGGGAAATGGTGGTGGCTTGAGGGAGGGGTGGGAGGTTGACTCTTTGGCGGTGGAGGGAGAAGAAGGTGTCCGACCAAGGAATGTGATGGGGGGAGAGAGATGGTCGGTTGGTTGGGAAAAAGTGGGGAAATGTGGGGTATGGAGGGGCTATAAGGACAATAACTCTCAAGTTTTGCACTCGGGTTTCCGATTTTGGCACCGGGTGATCAAAAGGAGGAATCTTTTCTTCATTCCAACTTTTAATACCTTCAAATTGAATTTTCTATCCATATTTATATACTATGGGCCCATCATTGACGGTCATGATTCTTTGATAATGACGACCGTCAGAATACTGAAAAAAAAAAACTAAAAATCTCAGATTTCACGTCCACATAAAATGGACGTCTCTGATTGTGTAGGCCGATGTGTGTCGTGATCGCTATCAATTCTCCCCGTCTTGAAAGCATTCATCTCCGTGAATGAAGGTGATTGTGATCTCGTTTGAAGGCGACATGAATCTCTTTAGCTCTGATGATGTCTTGAACTCGTGGACCGGGGTTGAGGGTACAACTAATGCGGAGGCTGGAGATGGTGTCACTGAATGTGGTGCTGATGATGGAACCAAGGATGGTACTGCTGAAGCGGGTGACAACGTTGAAGGTGATGTTACTGCTATAAGGGATGGTGTCGAAGATTTTAAAGTCAGAGTTGTGGACATCAATGTTGAAGAAGGCATTGGTGATGGTACCGCTGCTATCATCGACGTCGAGGATTGTATGGTACTATCATGGAAGAAGCCAAGACGATACCTATCTTTGAGAATGTGGCACTGTTGTGGAAGAAACTGGATGATCAATCAATGCCGAAGGTTGGTGTTGAAGTGTAGTAAATGAAAATTGGGACTACACTGAGGTAGTTGTTGAAAGCTAGGATTGTAGTGAGGTAGTAGGCAACGGCTCAGGCTGTAGTGAAGTATTAGGTGAAAGCTGAGTCTGAAGAGCTGAAGTGGCGGGTGGTGAAGGGTACATATTGTCGTGTTGCTCGAAAAATGGTCTCAAATCTTCAATGTTGAATATATGTGAAATTGTTATACTTTGCAAAATATCTAGTTCGAAATGAAAGTTGGGGCTGTAGCAGGTGAAGGCTAGGACTGTAGTGAGGTAGTAGGCAACGACTGAGGCTGTAGTAAAGTAGTAGGTGAAAGTTGAGTCTAAGGAGCTAAAGTGACGGGTAGTGAAGGGTACATATAATAGTGTGGCTCAAAGAATAGACTCAAATCTTCATTGTTGAATATAAGTGAAATTATCATACTTTGTGGAATATCTAGTTTGTAAGCATTTCTTCCAATTCTATTGATAAACATGTAAGGACCCATTCACTTGCCATTTATTTTTTGAGCAACTCCCTTGGGGAACCTCTCAGCACATACAAATCAACACTTGTTCTTTTTTTGAAGCTTTGCAATCTCTCGCGACTATCATCATTAGATTTATAAATAACTTTAATGCAAGTATACCTATGTCAGATAGACTCATATGCTACACAATGATAATGAATTATGGTCGACAGACATAACATATCTCCTATATAGATGCTTTACAACCCAAGTTTCATTCTAAAGGGACGCATGGTCAGGGGGTTCAATGGGTGGGATGTAAAAAAATTCTTCTCGGGTACGATGATCATTTAAATAATCACCTGAGCTGTCAACACAATGTCGATGCAATCTATCCTCAAGCTATCGAGGGCACTTTCTCTTTCTCTCTCGACTGACTCCCAGATGGTGGTGTTGGAGTTAAGGAATCGGTTCACTAAAAGTTCGGACCTAAGAGATAGCTTCATGTTACTGGCCCATGGTCTAACACTACGATTCTGATGGCAAAGAGAGAGAGAGAGAGAGTGAGTGAGAGACAAAAGCCTGATTGCCTACAAACAAAACCCATGTGCTGCAACAAAGAAGTCCCACCACACACCTGAGAGTTTATACAAACTTCCCCTTCGAAAGGTAAAGCCGAGCTAGGCACAAGGAATGCATGAACTTGGTGAAAGGGAACTGGGGGGGGGGGGGGGTGCAACACTCATTTTCTTATGCCATCGGGTCCTATTTATAGGTAATCCTGAGGGGTATTGGTTTGCGAATAGCCATCCGCAACGAGGTTTGCTGAGACAAGGCCTGTCGAGACGAGGTTTGCCGCGATGAGGTCTCCCCCGACGAGGTATCCCCCGACGAGGTCTCCCGCGACGAGGTCTCCCCCAACAAGGGCTCCCCCGACGAGGGTCCGACGTGGTCTCCCCCGACGAGGTCTTCCCCGACGAGGTCTCCCGAGTTGAAGGGTGTCGAGCTGAATACCTAAGGTCACCGAACTGGACACATGAGGTCTCTTCCTTATATATTTCTAATCTCGACTAATTACGGGTTATACAGGTGGACACACACCTAAGGAGTTGGGGTCTACTTGACGGCTCTCTTGGTGGAGTGTAAAAAATACTCGTCGAGTATAAGGTAAACACCCAAAAGATTATGTGAGACTTTTACATTGAGATGTCACTCTATGATGTGTAGAATGTGTTCATAAAGTGAAAACTCATTAGGTGACTCACCTGAATGAGTATAATAAAATTCATTGTAGATGCGATTGGTACTGAAATAGGTTCCTCGTATAGCGGGTGTGTCATCAAAAGCAGGTGAGACAACCACTGCAAAGTCAATATCAGACTTTCAAATTTTAGTATGGACATGCTCATCACTACTTCATTGTGAAACTCTGATGAGCAAGTGCTCATGGGTGGGCCAATGGTCATAGTAGTATCTAAGTCAACACAGTGAGTAGGGGAAAGACATATAACTATATGAAGGACATATAACTATACTTGCTCGAGAAGACGACTCTTATATGACGTTAGTAAGTACTTGTGATGAAATATCCTCTTCATCTCCATCCAACTAGTTTTGGGGCGAAGATGATCTCGCTCCAGTGTCCGCTCAATGTTATCCTAATAATGTCTCGCTTGACCTAACAACCTAAGCTTCACAATATCCGATGCAACGCTCACCGAATAACTCAAAAGTGATCTAGATAAAATCCTATGTCCACAAGTCAATAACTAAAGGTCTCGGGACTTGACAAACCATCAAATGCCGGAGAGACTCTACAAAACCTATACTCAGGGCTCTCCATAAAATGTTCATAATAACTCGTCCTACGATAGTTGGGTCGTGTCGAAAGGTTAACATGACCTCTATGAGTGACAGATCGGGGACGAGGATAATTTTAGGGAACTCCATGGGCTTGAACATAGGACGGACTCCGGTTCCTCAAATAGACAATTAAAGTAACAACTTCTACTATGATATGACATGGGTGAAACATATCAGTTCTAGTACCGTGTATTTTAAGCTATGTCCGAATCTGGGTTCTGAAACCAAATCTGACGCAGAACGATCTTATTGGGGGTAAATGGAGGATTACTAAATACAAACACAATTCAGTCAACTTTTACCTGGCAATAATTATGATTTATAAATGCAAACACAAGAAAACCACAATGAAAGAAAACTCCAAGAAATACGAAACATGTGCTGGAGTATTAATGTGAGAGTACATAAATCTTAAGCAAACAAACAAATGAATACCAACACTAGCCACAATTAGGCTGATATGAGGGAGCTTGGATGGTGGAGGGTGGGGACAATTGAACAACCTTGTTGAGTTGCCTTTGTTGTGGTGGAGGGATGTGAGGTTGCAATCTATTGATAAAGTAGCACAAGTAATGGACATCAACATTCTTGACACATGATTGACAATTCGAGAAGGTCATCCATATATGTGTTACCGAGTTGGCTTGTTGAACGACATAAAGTTACTTGATCCCTAGGTTGTATGCAGAGCCATGATATCTAAATGTAAAGCTGACCTTTCTGGATCATGGAAAGGGGGACTTTGCGGCTTTTATACTTGTATTCAATGTTTAAAATATCGAATGTCGGACACATATCGGATTGTGTTTTTAAATGTCGGATGTCGGAAGTCGGAGACATGTCAGGGATATTTTAAAATATCGGATTTCCATATATTATAAATAAAATTTTTATTTAATGTATACTAACTATAATTATATGTTATAAAAATTGAAAAATAATATAACAAATAAATAAAAAATGAGTCATTTATATTATGAAATAAATTTAAATAGTATTTAAGAAAAAATATTATTAACAAATACAAAATGATACGATGTAAAATATATTTAATACTATACACTAATTTTATTTTGATAACAATAAGTTTATTGCAAATTAAAAAAAATTAAAAGTTAAAAATACTTAATTTATTATAAGTTTTTTCAAACTTATAAATTTATATTAAAAATATGAAACAATCACCTAATAAATGTATTAAATATTTTCCTATTTTTTATAATATGAAATTAAAAATTTGTGAAACAATTATACAAAATTGATTGTAAAAATAAAACGTTAAAAAATTGAAATAATAAGTTTAATCGATTTAAACATACATAATATAATATCCATAGGTGATTTAAATATATGTTATTTGTCTGCAAATATAACATAAAATAAAATAGTGGGGGATATATTTAAAAGTCGTGTCGGCTGATATATCGGAAAAGATCAGACATGTCGGCCGATATTTTACAAAAGGACATAATCTATTATTTTGAGAAAAACATATCGTTTTTCTCTAAAAAATGACATGTCGGGAGACATGTCGGACATGTCGGAGGACATTTAAAACAATGCTTGTATTGCAATTCAAAGAATTGCTCGGTGCTAGTAATCCAAGCCATAGGTGATGGGGAGCCATCAGATGCACTTGGAGGAGCTCGCCGCAAGGCGGGGCCCACATACATGTATTCACGCAAGAAGACTTGATTGGATCGCCGATCGGACTCCGCGGTTGCGTCCGGGACGTCGCCGCGAGTCAAAACGCTATATTACTTTATGTTTTTTGAGTTTATTTTGATGTATTTTAAGGGCTAACCCACCGACCAACCATAGCCGTTGATGGAGATGCCCTAGCTTGTGTTTTCTTATAAATAGGATGCTAGAGGGATGATTTGAGGCCATTGCAGAATTTGGAGAAGACTAATCCCGGATTCCAGCGATCCCTCCTCGGTGTCGACGCCGTGGAACCTTAGGTGACGACTCCTAGGCCGCCAATCTTCCCCCCAAGGTAAACCCTATCCCCCTCCATTTTCCATCCCCGTTTCCCCCTTCCTACCGCCGGAATCCACTGCAACCCTCCTAGTTCCGGCGGCCTGCTGTGAAGCAACAACCCCCTCCCTCTTCTCGGCCCTTCCACCCAGCCGCCCGCCCCATTCCCCTATCCCGCTGCCTTCCCGCTTTTCCCCTACCCAGCCGACGGCCCTCCAACACCCAACCCAACCAAGCCGCCACCTCTCCCTCACCAAACCGGCTGCCCAAGGGGTTTTCCATCCATAACCAACCAACCCTCTCCCTTCCCCTTTGTGGATCCACTTCCCACCGCCCCGATTACCCTAGATCTAATTGATCTAGCACTATCTTCCCCCGATCTACCGTCCACTTACGTATTCCCACTCCCGTAGCCCGAATCCGCCCTAAAATTAGCGGATCTACCCACCGACACTCCGATCCATTCTCTAGTGGCCGGATCTCGCCGTTTCCGGCCCATACCCACTCTTTTCCACCGTGGGCAGCCACCGTGACGTCACCGTGCCACCGTGTTTGCCTCCGATCGCCCGTTTGCATCCGACCCCTCAAATTCTCCACCACCTCGGATCAGCCCACTGCATCGTGAGTATCTCATGGTATTGTGTTTGTATTTGACATTTGCACTTGGTTGTTTATCTATATTTGTGTTGTGATCATAGTTTGGTAGCTGTTGTACTTTTACGCTAATATTTGTTTGTGGAATTAATCGTCGCCGCTTGCTTAGGCCCTCCGCGCGGAGGAAGCCGTTGCCAAATCGTTAAAATTATTTAATTGTTTCTTTATCTTGATTAACTGCGTGGTGTTGTTAATTCTCATTGCTTAAATTAATTGTCGTTGCTATCCGACTGTTTCATTGCATGTAGTATCGCATTCGCATATCCCCTCACACGTGCACGAAGAGTCCTAGCTTCCGAGCACCACTAGCCTACCCCTACATCATTTGGTATCAGAGCCAGGTTAGGCCACTTGCATGCTCCGTAGTGGTAGGACTTTTAGAGTAAGCATGGTAGAACCACAAAACACTGATGACCGAGCGACGAGCTCGAATTCGGACGCCGCTTTCGCTGAGTTCCAACGCCTTGTCCTAGGTCGCCTTGACACCATAGGAGCCCAGTTCGACGACGTGCGTCATGACCTTGCCGAGGTGAACCTTCGTTTAGGCCACTTAGAGGATGCCATAGACACTCCGACACAGCGTGACGACTCTCTTGAGGACGACCCTGACGCTCCTCCACGTCGAGGGCAACGCCCGAGGGATGGTCCACCTCCCGCAGACCGTCACCATCATGATAGTCCTCATCGAGCCCCGATTCCACCGGTAAGGCGACATCCTGATTTTGCGAGAGATTATAGGCAAGTCCCGGAGAGGGATAAGCTGCCACCCCAGCGCGACGAGTACCGTATGCCACGTCAGCCTCAGCCGGACCCCAGAGATCGTGTGTCCCCACACGGTCGCCGTGACCATCACCAGGATGATTATTATCCCCCGGGTTGGAGAGAGCGTGGTCCCCCATCCGCTCGATTCGACTACGCCCTTGATGACTACCCCGGTCCTCGGAGAGGGGGCCACTATCATGACATCACTCGTCGCATCCGACTCGACGCCCCTTCGTTCGATGGTCGCCTAGATCCGAAAGCCTTCAGCGATTGTCTCTTGGACATGGACCACTACTTCGAGTGGTACGACATGAGTGACGAGCGTTGTGTCCGCTTTGCAAAGATGAAGTTGACCGGGCAAGCTAAGGTATTCTGGATCAGTGTTGAGAGAGCTCTAGAGCGGGATGGTTACTACCCATCGCCAGATGGGACAAGATGAAGGAGAGCCTGAAGGAGAAGTACCTCCTCGCGTCATACCGGGATTAGCTATTTGAGCAGCTACATAACCTACGACAGGGGACACTTACCGCCGCCAAGTACATGGCTCGCTTCGATGAGCTGGTCAAGAGTGATATTTCAGAGGAGCCTATTGCCACTGCCGCCCGCTTCAAGGCGGGCCTTCATTCTGATATTCGGAGAGAGTTGATTCCCCACCGCTTGGAGACTGTTGATCAGATATTCCAGCTCTCCCTCGAGTACGAGCAGTACCTTCGTTCGTCTAGTACGAGGCAGTTCACCTCTCAGACTGATTCCTCGACCTTTAGGAAACCCGCTCCGCCCCAGACCACCACGGCTGCACCCTCACGTATCCCCGCGGATGCGAAGGGTAAAGCCATAGCCACTGATGGCCAGCGATTTGGGGGCATTGTATGTTTTAGGTGTTCTGGCAGGGGCCACGTGGCGGCGCAGTGCCCCACGCGGAACCTGTTACTTGAGGAAGAGGAGGAGCAGAGTTTAGAGGGTGAAGAGGAGGCCCCAGAGGAGGTTAGAGCCGCAGTTGAGGAAGGTTGGGAGAGTGACGCTGAGCGATCGTTAGAGGTGGGAGTGATTCGACGCCTCCTACACACCCCACGTGTGGACGAGGATTGGCGACGCACGACCATCTTTTACACGTACTTCCTTAGTGCAGGCGGTCCCTGCAAGCTAGCTATTGATGGTGGGAGTTGCGTGAATATCGTAGCCCAGAAGGCGCTTGACCGTATGCAGGTGAAGGCAGAGCCTCACCCCCATCCGTACCGTATCGTCTGGGTTGACAAGACGGCGATTCAGGTCACCCAGCGTTGCTTGGTCCCGATCACTCTTGCGTCCTTTCAGGACAAGGTCTGGTGCGATGTCATTCCCATGGACGTCGCTCACGTATTGCTTGGCCGCCCCTGGCTTTTTGATCGTGATGTCACGTGCTTCGGTCGCTCGAACACGTGTGTCTTTTATGATAAGGGGCGGAAGATCACGTTGACACCTACCCAGCCCCGAGATCGACCCAAGGGTGTGGTAGAGTCGTCTGCGAGCACGAGCGCCTCGCGGCCACTGCATATTCTGAGGCGAGGTGAGTTTCTACGAGATAGTGCCGAGTCCGACGTTATTTATGTAGTCGCCGCTACCCAGGTTACTGAGGACGCCCCGATTGATTTCCCACCCGCGGTGCGTCCCCTGTTAGGCGAGTTTGCGGATATTATGCCAGACGAGCTCCCCGATGAGCTGCCTCCCTCACGGGACATTCAGCATGCCATTGACTTAGTCCCGAGAGCTTCCCTCCCGAACCTGCCCCACTACCGTATGCACCCGGATGAGCACGCTGAGCTCAAACGACAGGTTGACGAGCTTCTCCGGAAGCAGTTCAGTCGTGAGAGCATGAGTTCTTGTGCGGTCCCCGCCCTTCTTACCCCTAAGAAGGACGGTAGTTGGCGTATGTGCATCGACAACCGCGTCATCAATAAGATCACGGTCAAGTATCGCTTCCCTATCCCACGACTCGATGACTTACTGGATGCTATGTCCGGTGCCCAGATCTTCTCCAAGATCGACCTCCACAGTGGGTACCATCAGATACGAGTTCGTGAGGGGGACGAGTGGAAGACCGCATTTAAGACCAAAGGCGGTCTGTATGAGTGGCTAGTCATGCCATTCGGGCTATCCAATGCCCCGAGCACGTTTATGCGCGTTATGACGCAGGTGTTGCGGCCCTACATGGGCAAGTTTCTGGTGGTGTACTTTGATGACATATTAGTCTACAACCAGACTCAGGCCGCTCACCTCGATCATTTGAGACTTCTCTTTGGCACCCTCCGCCAAGAGAAACTGTATGTGAACCTGAAGAAGTGCGCATTCCTCTCTGAGTCCGTCCACTTCCTAGGCTTTATTATTTCCTCCACTGGAGTCTCCGTGGACCCTGAGAAAGTCAAATCTATTCGAGATTGGCCTGTACCTAGGAATATCCACGAGGCTCGTAGCTTTCACTGGCTTGCCACCTTCTATAGGAGGTTTGTCCAGGGGTTCAACACGATCATGGCCCTCTTCACGAGCTGTCTCAAGAAGGGAGAGTTTCAGTGAACCCCTGTAGCCACTAGAGCCTTCGAGGAGATTAAGGAGAGATTGATGACAGCTCCCGTCCTACGGTTGCCAGATTTTAGTCGCGCCTTTGAGGTCGCCTGCGACGCGTCCGGTATCGGTATAGGTGGCGTATTGAGTCAAGAAGGACACCCAGTTTCTTACTTTAGTGAGAAGCTGAATGAAGCAAAACAAAAGTACTCGAATTACGATCGAGAATTTTATGCTATTGTCCAGTCTCTGCACTACTGGCGACACTATCTCCTTCCACGGGAGTTCGTGTTGTACTCCGACCACCAGGACCCTCCGTTACCTCGATTCGCAACGCAAGCTGGGCCACCGACATGCAAAGTGGGTCGAGTATCTGCAGGATTTTCATTATGTTCTCAAGCACCGCGCAGGTGTTGAGAACAAGCCGGCTGATGCGTTGAGTCGCCGCGTGTCCCTATTGCAGACGATGACGACGAGTGTGCAGGGACTTGAGCGACTGATGCTCGATTACCCTACGTGCCCTGACTTTGGCGAGATTTATACCGCCCTATCCCGAGACCCACCCGACCCTGTTGAGGGATATCAGATTTACGAGGGATATCTATACCGGGGTTCCCGCCTATGCGTTCCTCAGACGTCTTACCGAGACTACCTGATTTGGGAACTGCATGCGGGCGGAGCCGCGGGTCACTTCGGACGAGATAAGTCCATAGCCATTGTTGAGGACCGTTTCTACTGGCCTAGCCTCAAGAAGGACGTAGCTCGGGGTGTGCGCCATTGTCGTATCTGTCAGACGGCCAAGGGAAATAAGCAGAACACCGGCCTTTATACACCCTACCCGTCCCACACCGCCCTTGGGAGGACATCAACATGGATTTTGTTCTCGGACTTCCCCGCACAGTACGAAAACACGATTCCATCTTCGTGGTGGTTGATCGGTTTTCGAAGATGGCACACTTCATTGCTTGCCGCAAGACGGCAGATGCGACCCACGTTGCATATTCATGAGGGATGTCTTTCAGTTGCATGACCTACTCAAGTCGATCGTGTCTGACCGCGATGTGAGGTTCATGAGCTACTTTTGGAAAACCCTGTGGCACAAGACTGGTACTATCCTTAGGTTTTCCTCGGCATATCACCCACAGACGGACGGTCAGACTGAGGTAGTGAATAGGAGCCTAGAGAATCTGTTGCGGTGTCTAGCTGGAGAGCATGTAGCTAGTTGGGACTTAGATTTGCCGATCGCCGAGTTTGCCTACAATAGCTCTGTCAATAGGTCCACCGGGTTGAGTCCATTTCATGTAGTTTCAGGATACGACCCTAGGAAACCTATAGACCTTGTCCCGAGTCCTTTAGAGTCCCGCCCTAGTGAGTCTGCTGAGTCATTTGCACAACATTTGCATGATTTGCATGAGTCGGTCCGCCGACGAATAATAATAAGCAATAATTTTAAAGCCCATGCAAATAAGCGAAGGCGAGAGCAGATATTTAATGTAGGCGAGAAGGTAATGGTGCGAGTCCGCCCCGAGAGGCTCCCTTCGGGGCCTGCCAAGAAGTTAAGCGCGAGGCGAATAGGTCCATATTCCATTATTAGTCGTATTGGGACCAACGCCTACCGGCTTGACATCCCGGCCAGTATGAGAATTCACCCTGTGTTTAATGTTGAGGACTTGACTCCATACTATGAGCGTCATGAGTATGTGGACGCAAGCGGGGGAGATGCCCAGCCACCCCACCACCACTGTCGCTACCATACCACCCGTCCACTTCGCCACCACCTGCTGGCCATCCTAGTCCACCCACTGTTGCCACCCACCCACCTGGGACTTCGTCCACTTTGGTTCTCCCGCAGGCACCACCGATCGCACCGGGACCCACCTTCCGAGAGGCGAGAGATGAGAGCATCACAGTGATCAGATCCCACCAGTTTGTTCCCACCTCGGACGGACCGCGTTGCCGCTACCTGGTACATTGGCTGGGCCGACCTGACACAGACGATACTTGGATACTACCGACAGAGCTAGATCGACTCGCCCCCAGACTTCGACTTCATTACGATCATCTCCATTCATCGGAGATGAAAGCCTTTCAGTCGGGGGGAGTTGATGGGAGCCATCGCATGCACTTGGAGGAGCTCGCCGCAAGGCGGGGCCCACATACATGTACTCGCGCAGGAAGACTTGATCGGATCGCCGATCGGACTCCGCGGTTGCGTCCGGGACGTCGCCGCAAGTCAAAACGCTATAGTATTTTATGTTTTTTGAGTTTATTTTGATGTATTTTAAGGGCTAACCCACCGGCCAATCATAACCGTTGATGGGGATGCCCTAGCTTGTGCTTTCTTATAAATAGGATGCTAGGGGGCTGATTTGAGGCCATTGCAGAATTTGGAGAAGACTAATCCCGGATTCCAGCGATCCCTCCTCGGTGCCGACGTCGTGTAGGGGTGAGGAGCGAAAACCGAAAACCGACAAAACCGACCGAACCGACCAAACCGCACCGATTGTGAAACCGAGCCGCCCGGTCCGGTGTCAGTTCGATTTGGAGCTTGTGAAAACCGAAGTCATATCGGTTTGGGTCGGTTTTCAAATTTTAAAAACCGACCAAACCGAACCGAACCGACGTTACCGACTGATACTGTAATTATTATAAATTACGTATATGTTAGCTTTTGTTTTATAAATTATGTATTGGTTCTAAGATTTAGGAAATTAATACGACTTGAAATTGAAAAAATTACAAAGAGAAGAATTATTTGGCTTGTGAGTTTTTTTGTTGGTCAAATTGTGATTCCAGTCCGATCTACTTGAATTTTTTGTGCATGTGTAAGCAAATTCCTCATGTACAGTACATCATAAAGGATTATGATATAACATTATTTTACGGTTCTTATTTTTTATAAAACCAATTTGTATCATCATGATGTGGTTTTGAATCAATTTGTTATTTCCAGACTTGTTGTTTTGCAAATTCTTATGCTTCCTCGTCTCTAATTCTTCACATGAGTTTGTTTTATTTTCTGATAAACATATATTATATTATTAACTAGGGGTTGTGTTTGGACATGTTTTTTCATGTTAATCACAATCACATTTATCACTGGTGCTTGAATTAAAATTAATTCTTAATTGTTCTCAATGTTATATCAAGTTTTCATCCTTATATTGTTTTTCTTAGAGTAACGACAACCTCCTAAAAAATCAAGATCACTTGTGATTGAAATATAATTTAGTGATGATTGGTTGCCGAATGTTTCATTTAAACACTATAAACAAGCCATGCTCATAAAGTGTATCTCCATTATACTACAAAATTAGGGTATGTTTCATTTTTGTGTTGGAGTTAACTTCGTAAAAAAACCGACACCGAACCGCTAAAAATCGATAAAAAACCGAACCGACTTTGACCCGAACCGACCGGGTTTGGTTTGGGTCGGTTTGGACAAACCAAAAACCGAGGCATGTCGGTTCGGTTTCGGTTTGGGTCAAAACCGACCCAAACCAAACCGCTCGCACCCGTAACGCCGTGGAACCATAGGTGACGACTCCTAGGCCGCCAATCTTCCCCCCAAGGTAAACCCTATCCCCCTCCATCATTTTCCATCCCCGTTTCCCCCTTCCTACCACCAGAATCCACTACAGCCCTCCTCCTAGTTCGGCGGCCTGCTGTGAAGCAACAACCCCCTCCCTCTTCCCGGCCCTTACACCCAGCCACCCGCCCCATTCCCCTATCCCGCCGCCTTCCCCCTTTTCCCCTACCCAGCCGGCGGCCCTCCAGCACCCAACCCAACCAAGCCGCCGCCTCTCCCTCACCAAACCGGCTGCCCAAGGGGTTTTCCATCCCTAACTAGCCAACCCTCTCCCTTCCCCTTCGTGGATCCACTTCCCACCGCCCCGAAAACCCTAGATCTAATTGATCTAGCACTACCTTCCCCGATCTACCGTCCACTTACGTATTCCCACTCCCGTAGCCCGGACCCGCTCTAAAATTAGCGGATCTACCCACCGACACTCCAATCCATTCTCTAGTGGCCGGATCTCGCCGTTTCCGGCCCATACCCACTCTTTTCCACTGTGGGCAGCCACCGTGACGTCACCGTGCCACCGGGTTCGCCTCCGATCGTCCGTTTGCATCCGGCCCCTCAAATTCTCCATCACCTCGGATCAGCCCACTGCATCGTGAGTATCTCATGGTATTGTGTTTGTATTTGACATTTGCACTTGGTTGTTTATCTATATTTGTGCTGTGATCATAGTTTGGTAGCTGTTGTACTTTTACGCTAATATTTGTTTGTGGAATTAATCGCCGCCGCTTGCTTAGGCCCTCCGCGCAGAGGAAACCGTTGCCAAATCGCTAAAATTATTTAATTGCTTCTTTATCTTGATTAACTGCGTGGTGTTGTTAATTCTCATTGTTTAAATTAATTGTCGTTGTTATCCGACTGTTTCATTGCATGTAGCATCACATTCACATATCCCCTCACACGTGCACGTAGAGTCCTAGCTTCCGAGCACCACTAGCCTACCCCTACATCAATAGGGTATTCCCCCTCCAAGATTCTTATTTCGACGAGCTGGGAGGTGGGTGCTGGGGCAGTAGGATTGCAGGGGTCTGCGGAGGCTTGTCCATTCTTGTCATGACGTCAAGGCGACCCAAGGCGAGCGCCGGACGCCTGGACGCTTAGGCGACAAGGAGGACGCCTCAGCGACAATAAGGTGAGCAAGTCGCAAGGCGACAACTAAATATATAAAAAAACTAATGCAGAATATAGACGGAAGGCGGACGTCTAGGCGACAATAAGGTGAGCAAGTTGAAAGGCGACAACTAAATATATAAAAAAAACTAATACGGACTATAAACAACAGTTATTATAATAACCGTTGTCTAAAGTCTGCAAGACAGACTATAGACATCGGTTATTATAGTCAGCCTAAACCCTAATAACCACTGTCTATAGTCAGCCTTGCAGACTTTAGACAGCGGTTATTATAATAACCGTTGTCTAAGGTCTGCCAGACAGACTATACACTGCGGTTTTTAAAAAAACCGTAGTGTATAGGAACTTTAGACAACAGTTATTTTAATAACCGCTGTCTAAAGTTCCAGTTTTGTTTTTTTACTTAGACATATTGTTTACCAACACAGCCACACAGATTGTTAGTGCTAAATATATATGTTAGTGCTAAATGATAATATAGAACTATAGAATCAAGTGGTTTAAACATGTACAATAAGGGTTAAAATGCAACAATAAGACAAATATATAAAGTCAGTGTTGAAGAAAAATGATGGATTCTAATCTTCATTCAAGCTGTCAGTTTATTGGATCTAAATGAGGAACCTTTACTGCTGTTGACCTTCCAAATGTTACTGGAAGTTTTATCCAAAATCAATTTTGGCTATCAAATACAAAAATGCATATTTGTTGTTTATATGCATTTTGCATAGTCAAAACATGAGATTGGAAGATTCAGTGGCTGTCTGCTACATAATGTTTATACTACTACTAATAATAAACTGCTGTCTATTGTAGGTTTCAGGGTAGAATAGACAACATGATGTACTTAGGCATTAGTGAGATTATGACTAAAGATAGGGCACAATGGTGACAAAGGATCCATATAGCCGACCCCACTATAGTGGGATAAAGGCTTGAGTATTGTTGTAAAAAATATGTTTTAGAAAAAAATGTTATCATATTAAAAAACTAATACATGCAATTGGACTTGTAAATAGAAAACAGTTTATAAAAGTGGGAATTTGTTTTCGCCTTTTTCTAATTTCTCGCAACCAAATGAACCCTCATACAGTTGAGTTTTACCAGTATTTGCAAACGAATAAATTTAAGTCTTTGAAATAAAGCATATCAACCACTTTTGTAATTTAGTCAAGAAAAATGCTAAAGTGAGAATTACTATGTTCTTTTTATCCGAGCACAAATTAAAAAAAACAATATATATTGTTTGTTTCTACCTGGATGCTATAAATTATGGAAAACAAAATACCTAAAATCGATTCAATGATTTGGCATTGCCATAATAAACAAAATCTCGGAGTCTTTTTAGTTACATATTTTTCTTTTTAACAACATATGTTGAGATGCTTTTTACTAAGTTGGTGCTAGATGCTAGTTTGGCACTCAAACTGGAGTTGTGTAGTTCCGTATATTTCTCCTTTATTGTTTTCCTCTTCTCAATTTATTGATCTTGTTCTTAATCCTTTTTTTTTCTTGCAGGGGTGCAAAGAAAAAAAATTCTCTGTTTTGAGTGCCAAGACTTCTGAGGTAGCTGTTTATCTTTAAATTATATCTGTAATCATCTTTATCATCACTGCTTGCTTTATCCTAACGAAGCATATGGAATACTAAAATGACCAGAGGGACAACAATTCTGGAAACATATTTAACATCATATGGACCGAGAATGCCATAATATGTATGAGATGAGTGTTATGGCCTTATGGGACTACCCGGAGCGGTAGCTGGAGTAGTGGTCGGAGGCGGAGATAATGGTGGTGGAGGATACAACGGAGCCTTAACCGTGGCTGCCTAAGCGGGGTTGCTCGTTAGAGGAGATAGCCACCAATGATCTCACACAATAGATAGGAAATAGAACTTCTTCTTACCTCCCCATACAACCTTATATATGCCTTTATATAAACTTACAACATATAAAAAGACAAACATTGATAATGACACCTATTACAAGGCTGAGTGATCGAGGCCCCTACATAACGATAGCACCTATATAATGATGACACCTACATAATAAAGATAATCATAATCAACTAGATAAATGAGTATGCAACCCATAACATCTCTCCCGACCTTCAAATCGAGCTTGTCCTTAAGCTTGAACGAGGCTTGTATTGCATGATCGTCTGACTCTTTAATTTCGCGCCAAAACAATTCTCGGTATCGTGTTGCTGCAACGGAGATTGTGGTAAAAATGATAGTTGTGAATGAGCGGAACGACGGTAGTTCGGGCAGAGAGCAAGCAACGTCAGACCGAAATGGCGGCGCCGACCTGGGACTGGCTTGAGGCAGACCAGACGGATGCGAAAACAGTGAGATGTTCTATGCATGAAATCGACGAAGACAGCAGTGGGCGTTTCGACGAAGAAGAGGCATGAGGTGTCGAGGAAGTTGGAGCCCTAAAAGACGAATCACATCGCTACTGGGATTGTTCCTGTGTTTGATGTCGCAGAAGGCAGAACACTCGACTCTCGCGCGTAGCAGACACTGTGAAGGCCTCAGTCGATCAAAACGAAGAGGCCCACCAGAGATGGACTTGACGTGGACGATACAGAACGACCCCATTGCGCTGATCAGGGACAATGATGACGAGTGGTGTGCATTTTGGATGACGAATAAGCGATTGGAATCTGGCCAGAATGAGAAAATAATGGACGGAACTGAACGGGGCTGAGGTCGCAGCGGAGGAGATGCTGGCGTGCGTCGGCGGTAGATGACCGAGAGCTCTGATACCAAGTTGATATGGGCATACTCGGAGCGGTGGCCGGAGATGGTTGGAGGCGGAGATGATGGTGGTGGAGGATACAATAGAGCCTTAACCGCGTCTGCGTAGCGGGGTTGCTCGTTAAAAGAGAGAGCCACCAAGATCTCACACAATAGACCAAAAATAGAACTTCTTACCTCCCCATACAACCTTACATATGCCTTTATATAGACTTGTAATATATAAAAATACAAACAATGATAATGGAACCCATTACTAAGTCCGGTGCTCGAGGCCCCTACATAATGATAACAACTATTTAATGATGACACCTACATAATAAAGATACTTATAATCAACTAAATAAATGGGTGCCCATAACAATAAGATAAGGGAATGATATCATTAATATGTGTATACAACAAAAAAAACAATATATAGATCCTTTGGCGTCATTGCGCCATATCTTTAGTCATAATCTCACAAATCTCCAAGTGCATCATGTCTTAGTTTCATTCCAAGTCTTTTTTAGTCTCCTCCCCTATTCAACATGCCCAGTGGTTAAACTCTCACGACGCCTAACATGTGCTTCTAATGGTCTCCTTTGTATGTGTCCGAACCATCTTAATTGAGCTTCTTGCATCTTCTCAAACATTGGTTCCACTCTTGTCTTATCCCTAATACATTCATTCCTAATTTTATCCAGTCTCATGTGTCCACCCATGCACCTAAGCATTCTCATCTCCAGAACTTGCATTTTTTGCTCATGTATATACTTCACTGCCAACAATGAGAACCGTAGAACATTGCTGGTCTAATTGCAGTGTGGTGAAACTTGCCTTTAAGATTTAATTATATTTTACGATCACATAAGATTCCAAACGCGCCTCTCTACTTCAACTAATCTGCTTAGATAGTTGGATTTTATGTATTACATCTTTATCTACACCTCTATCCTTTTGAACTATCGATCACAGATATTTAAAGCACTCACAGCGAGAGATGTCTTTGTCACCTAACTTAATGATGAATTCATCTGTTCATCTTGCACTACTAAATTTAAGGTCCATATACTTCATCTTTGTACTGCTCAACATAAAACCCTTCTTTTATAAAGTTTCTCATCAGGATTCAAATTTCGCGTTTACTCCCTTGCGCGTCTCATCGACCAAAGCAAGATCATCTGCAAACAATAAACACCAAGGTATTGTTTGTTGGATATATCCGATGAGCTCATCTCAGACAAAAGTAAAGAGATAGGGGCTTAAAGCAGACCCTTGATGTAAGCCAACAGTGATGGAGAATTCCTATGTTAATCCTTCAGATGTCCTCACTCTCATCACTGAATTTGTATACATATCTTTGATTACGTCAATATATGATACATTTACGTCAATGTTTGATACATTTACGTCAATGTTTGATACATTTACGTCAATGTTTGATACATTTACGTCAATGCATGATACATTTACGTCAATGCATGATACATTTACGTCAATGCATGATACATTTACGTCAATGCATGATACATTTACGTCAATGCATGATACATTTACGTCAATGCATGATACATTTACGTCAATGCATGATACATTTACGTCAATGCATGATACATTTACGTCTTTCTTTTCTACAAGTTCAATAAACAATATATGCAAATTTTATTTTTTTTCTAGTTGTCAATTAATCTCCTCAATAGGTGTATAACTTTCATAGTCGACCGCTCTGACATGAATCTAAATTGATTCTCCGTAATGCTAGACTCTCGTCTTACTCTTCTCTCTATTATGTGTTCACATAGTTTCATGATATGACTCTTTAATTTAATTTTTTTATAATTTGCACAATTTTGTATATCTCCATTATTTTTTTACAAAGGTACCAATTTTTTTTTCTTCATTGGTCTGACATCTTCTTTATCTTCAGTATCTTATTGAAGAAACATACAAGCCACCAAATTCATTCATTCTCTAGGCATTTTCATACTTTGATGGGTATATTGTTTAACCCAACCGTTTTTGCATTTTTTATCTTCTTCTAATCATCGTTTACCTTCAATGCCAGAATTTTATGATAAAAATTTATTTTCCTATACTCCTCCGATTTACTTTATTTTTTCAAGCTCAATTCATTGTCTTTTCTTCATTATGAAGCTGATGAAAATATTTTTTTCATCACTCTTTAATAATCATACCATCCGTCAAAACCGTATTTGTTTCATCATTTATGCATTTAACTTTGCTTAAATTCATTGTCTTTCTCTTTCTAGTTCGAGTAATTTTATACATATCACGCTCTCCGTCTTTGATATTTAGTCGCCTGTAATTTTTTTCGTAAGTTTGACTTGTTGGTTTTTTTTTGCTTTTTTTCTTGAAGACCAAACTTTGCCAAATTTTCATCATTTTTACATGCGTCGAGTGCTTTATAGCTGTCCCTCTTTGTCCTCACTTTGTCTTGCCATTCTTATTTCCACCACCAAGATTTTTTACATGTGGGCGCAGGACTTTTTGACTCTCCTAAGCATGTTCTCTCCACTTATTCTTAAATATGAATACATAACTTTCCATGTGATATTAAGATCAATGTAAGGAATTAAGGATCATCAACTAATTATTTCATAACAACTGCATTGAAAACAACTTATTTTTTTTCGTCTTCAAGTTTTTACCACTAAATTTTTGGCAACACTTTTATCCTTCTTTTAATTTTTTTTAATATACACATCCAATCATCCAACACCACTAGCCTGTGTTATGTTGCCAAACTTTCTTCTGACATAATTTTGCAATCCTTATGAATTTTTCTATCCATTTTGTGAGTCATAAAATAGTAAATTTGTGACTTATTTGATCAGTTTTTAAACGTAATCAAATGTTCTTCCCTTTTCATAAAGAATGTATTTATCACAATTAGCTCATACGCTATAGCAAAGTCTAAAATGGTTCTTTTTCTTTCATTTCTTTCTCTATACTAAAATCTTCCATGAACGTCTACATAATCCGTATTTTACTTCCGTATGTCAATTTAAGTTTCACCCATGAAAATCTTTTCGATTTGTGTGATTTCTCTTACCAAATCATCGAAGTTTTTCCAAAATTATACTTTAATAATTTCACTTAATTATACTTATGATGCATAAATACTAATCACATTAATAGTTTTTTCCCATAATCAATTTAAAAGTTAAAATTCTATCACTCTTTCTACTTACCCCAACAACGTCATTCTCCAAGTAGTATCCACAATAATACATACATAATTGTTTATTTTATTTTTTTACTGTGTATCATAATTTAAAACCTGAATTGTCTAAAAATTTAGCTTTCTTACCAATTTATTTAGGTGGCGTTTGGTTGAGCTTATTAGCTGTGGTGCGGTGGAAACGCAACGCACTTTTGTGAAAAAGCAGCGTTTGGCTCGGCTGATTTCCAATATTCCGTTTTATACCTTCCGCGGTTTTATATTATGGCTCAGGCACTTTAAATTTCCCCGTTCCGCCGCAACAACTCTTTCACCTAGGCGCGATGGCAGCGACCCTTCCCCGATCGGATCGACCTCGATCCTTGACGACGGCAGTAGCAGCGGCGTCCCCGTGCTGGATCCAGACGCGATTGCGGCGTCCCCGTGCTGGCCTCGCCTCCCGATCTCCCGCCTCCCGCCTCCCGCCTCCCGATCTCCCGCCTCCCCCGGTAGTGTTTCTTCTTCTTCTTCTTCAGCGGTGCTCTACGGTCGACGGGATAACGACGACGGGTTTTTGCCTCCATTTCGCGATCCCCTGTTTTACCGTAGCTTCTGAAATTTCCCCTGTTTTTCATTCTCATTGAATTAACGAACTTGTAATTTCATCTTTTTCTGCCTCCTCCCCTCAGTTTTCCAGTTCATAACAATTGTCTGCTATAAGTACTCTCAAGAATTGTAAAGTTCCTTATGAAATGAAAATTGCAACAAGAGAACAACCCCTAATTACAGCAAGCAGAAAAATGAAAGCCCTGTGGTAGCACAGCTGCATGTCAAAAAATATACAATGACTCCAAGAACATATAAATTATTGAATTGTGGTAAACAATACAAATTACAACAAAGGACATGAAAGAAAGAGTTCAAACTTGTTGGATATACCCCATTGAGCAATAGATAACAGTGTCTTATAGGATGAACTGATTTTTGCATACCATGCATAACATCATTTTCAAAGATAATTACAAGAAGAAAGGGAGATGAATTGTGGTAAGCTGGAGAATTATATGCAGTTACCCTAGATGATATTTCTTACTTAATTAGGAGAAACCTTATCAGGACACGCGATATCATCTACTTTGTGTTGTTTATCTATTTTGTATTATATTTGGAAAAAAAAATTATTCAAAACTCCGTTTTGTATTCAAACAATTTTTTGAAAACTCCGTTTTGTAAACTCTGTTTCACCCAAACAGTTTTTTACAAAACTCTGTTTTCTAGAATCAGCACTTTTTCTATCAGCAACAGTTCATCAGCAGCTTTCCATCAGCAACAGCCCAACCAAACAGAGCCTTAGTCTTTTGCAAGAGTACAATATTTATTTTTCTCCTAATCATCGTATCTACTACTTTCATCTTTTTTTTTCCGGTTAGTGTACCTATATTCCAACTTCCAAACCTAAGCCGATCACAAATCCTACAATCTACTTTCCTAAGACGCTTAATATGTGAAGGTTCTTGCATATTTAACACTACACTCAAGTCCTCTTGGAGATACATTGATGCTTGCCAAGATGCCGCATTCGAATCATATGACGAGGACTCTTGCATATTTAACACTACACCCAAATTTTGGAGATGTAACGGTACTTGCCAATACACCGCATTCAGATTATTTGACGCGTTCCTTCTGGGGAATAATATAACTTTTGCACAATTTCTCAAACGAACCATATTCATAAGAGTGACTAAATTTATACTGACCATCTACCTAACACAACACTCATCATTTTTCATTCGGGCTTGTGACCGACTTAAACTGGTTTACGTTAGTAATATGTGTATGAGATGAGTTTTTCCTTTCTAATTTTTGTAATGTCTACAACTTTATTCAATTTATGGAACTTAAGATTACATCGGTGAGCTTCACTAAGGACATAAATTACATGTAGATTTTTTTTTTATTAATTTTATGGAAGATTTAGCCATTTATCGAGTATTTGAAAGAGGCAAGCCGATCAGATGGTTCAACTTAAAATTCTAATTTTGATAATGTATTTCGCCAACTAAAATCAGTAAATACCATTTAAATATCATCTATCTATATATATACGAGTGATAGTGCACGGGGAGCCCCTTGTGCCCAACACGATAGAGACCGGCTAGCTTTATATAGAATTGCCTAATCATCACATGCATGCCTCAATCTCGAAGTTGTTGTAGTATAACAAAAACAATTGAAACCCCTAAGAAACTAAGATGAAAAATTATTTATATAAGAGGGGGGAAGAACCTGAATCTAGGCCCATTTTTTGCAAGAGAAACGAATATAAGATGAACATTTACCTGAAACATAAAGAGCTAGGGAGATAAAAACCCATAACTATGTGAATTAAGAATTCTGTTGACCGAAACCTTAAACTACGCTAATGCCACAAAAAATTACTACATTTTTGGTAATTTTTAAAAAGATTATTCAGGATTGCTTCAACGGCAAGAAAATGATTTAAATAATAATTTGAAGTATGGAATAAAAGGATAGTAATTTTCATTAAGCATCGTAATCAATATAAATTATTTTCCTATATTATGTTAGTGTACAACCCCGTATTCGCGAAGAGTGGGCCCCAAACAAGGCAAGCGCGTTTTTAAGCTTTTTGGAGATTTTGCGCTCTCGGTGACCAATTTTGGCTCTAGCTTGGGAATATACTAGTAGGGGCAGGAAGAATCGACATCTTCCCCCGGGCCCTTTAGAGGGGCGGGTGCGGCAAGATGGCCGGCACCCCCCTGGCTTGCTAGGTGCGAGATAGGATGGCGGGACTGGCTGGAGACCAGGATCCCGCCCCCGACACCCTGGCCTTGGGCAGGGGCGAGACCGGGCGGCCAGTCCTCTCGCCCCAGGCGGCGAGCCCGCTGGGCGAGATCGGGCGGCCAGCCCTCTCGCCCCAGGCGGCGAGCCCGCGGGGCGAAACGGGGCAGCCAGCCCTCTCGCCCCAGGCGGCGAGCCCGCGGGGAGAGACCGGGCGGCCAGCCCTCTCGCCCCAGGCGGCGAGCCCGCGGGGCGAGACGAGGCAGCCGGCCCTCTCGCCCCAGGCGGCGAGCCCGCGGGGCGAGACCGGGCGGCCAGCCCTCTCGCCCCAGGCGGCGAGCCCGCGGGGCCATTTTTGGCTTCAACAGTTAGAATATCTGAAATCAGTCAATGTAAACATTATCTGCTAGGGAGAGCAATTAGAGGTCATTAAATTTGATCAGACAATATATGCAGTCAGACATTGTAAAATGTCATTTTACATTGCCATTTTATATTGAATGTACAAGCACCAGTAGAAATCCAGAATTGTAAGAGGCAAAATGCAACTACGAAATTGAAACCATTGTTTCTTGATTGCTAAATCAAGAAAAATATTTATTAGATCTGTATCACTCTGTAGAGTGGTACAGATCTGCGCTCACGCTGATCTGCAAACTCCCAAGGGAGATTGCATAATTACTCCCTTGGGAGTTTGCAGATCTGAAATGCAGTTCTCATCTGACTCGGGGCTTACCTTGGGGAGGTTTGTATGGAGTTATTTCGGCGTGATGCGTTGGATGCAGGTCACGATGTCGGTTTGGGCGGAGGTGCTTCCCGGAGGTGGAGATCTTTCAGGAGATGTTGCAGAAAATTATTTTTGACAGCAAAATTTTAATGTACTGTAGGAAAAAGATTGCAGAAGAACGGATTGTAATGTATTGTTCTTTACAACAGATTTGTAATGTACTGTTTGAAGAAGCGAAGAGGGGAAGCTAAGAGACTGACTATGAAATGAAGTAGGGATGCTTTAGGGCTTGCCTTGCGAATATCTTGAGGGAGGTGTTGATGTAGGGTAGGCTAGTGGTGCTCGGGAGCTAAGACTCTAAGTACGGGTGCGGGGAACACACTAATGCAACGCTAAATGCAATGTGACCGTCGGGTAACGACAACAATTAATATAAGCAATGAAATTAAAATTTCCACACAGATAATTAAAATAAAGAGACAAATAATTACTTCAGCAATTAAACAACGACTTCCTCCGCTCGGAGGGCCAAGGCAAGCGTGCGGCGAATAATTCCACAAACAATTATTAACATAAAAGAAAACAACTACTACACAACCATAATCTCAGCACAATATAGATAAACACCAAATGAAAAAGTCAAGTCACAGAATACGATACCATAAATGTTCACGACATAGTGGGATGAACCGAGACACTGAAGAATTTGAAGGGCCGGATGCAAAGACAAGCGATCGGAGGCGAACACGGTGGCACGGTGACGGCGAGGTGGCTGCCCACAGTGGAAAAGAGGGGGTACGGGCCGGAAACGGAGAGATCCGGCCGCTATGGGATGGATCCGAGTGTAGGTGGATAGATCCGGTATTTTTACGGTGGATCCGGTCTACGTGAAGAGGAATACGAAGGAGAATGGTAGATCCGAGGGTGGTAGCACTAGATCAAAATAGATCTAGGGTTTTCGGAGCGGTGAGAGGTGGACCCACGAAGGAAAAGGGAAAGGAGTGGCCCACTAGGACTGGGAAACCCCTTGGGTGGCCGGTTTTGGGGAAGGAGGGAGGCGGTGGGGGGCTGGGGTCACAGCTGCAGGCCGGCGGCCTGTACAAGGAGGGGGAGGTGGGCGGTTGTGCCGGTGGAGGGAGGGGGCTGGGAGGCGGCACCATGCGGTGGAGGGAGGGGGCTCGGGTGGTGTACAACAACAGGACAAGGGGAGAGAAGGGGCGGCGGGCCTGCAGCAGGCCGATGACGCTCGGGTGGGGGTTTGAGGGGATTCCGGCGGTGGAAAAGGGGAGAAGATGATGGAAAATGATGGTGGGGGGTGGGGGTTACCTTGGGGGGAAGTTTGGCGGCCTAGGAGTCGTCACCTAGGGTGCCACGATGTCGACATCGGGGATGGATCGCTGGAATTCGGGAAACTCTTTCTCCAAATCCAACAATGGTTCAATTCAGCCCTAAAAACTCTTATTTATAAGAAAAGAAATGCTAGGGCATCCTCATCAACGACTATGATTGGCCGGTGGGTCGGCCCTTAAAATACATCGATAATAGACTGAAAAATATAAACCAATATAGTGCTTTGACTCGCGGCGACGCTCTGGGCGCAATCGCGGAGCCCGATCGTCGATCCGGGCACACCATATATGGAAAGCTGCCAAATCAGCCCCGAACGGGCTCAAAGCGCGTCCTCATCCCCGAATTGAAAGAATTCATCTCCCGATGAATTGGGATCGGAATTCTCTCGCTGATCGCCAGGTACAACTCGAAGAGATCCACCGGAAGTCGTCCAAGTGTCATCGGCGGAAGGGTGTCCTCGCCAATCAATTTCCCCTGACTGAAAAACTGTCATCTCCGGCGAAAGGAGACGGTCGTGCTGAAGTCGAAGTCCAGGGGCGAATCGATCAAGCTCTGCCGCAAGTATCCAAACGTCAACTGCCTCGGGGCGGTCCCGTCAATGTACAAGTAGCGACAGCGTGACCCATCTGAAGTAGGAACAAACTGGTGGAATCTGAACTCTGTGATGCTCTCATCGCTCATCTCTTGAAGGGTGGAACCCGGTGCGATCGGCAGTGCCGGTGGTGAAACCAAAGAAGACGAATCCCCAGGTGGGTGGGTGGGTGGTAGCACGGGGTGGACTGTGGTGGCCATCAGACGTAGGTGAGGTAAGAGAGTGGTAAGGCAACGACTGTGGGGGTGGCTGGGTATCTCCACTGCTCGGGTCCACATACTCATGAGACTCATAGTATTGAGTCAGATCCTCAACATTAAACACCGACTGAATTCCCATACTAGTCGGGATATCGAGCCAGTAGGCATTTGTCCCAATACGACTAATAACAAAGTACAGACTCATTCGCCTGACACTTAGTTTCTTGGCAGCCCCCGAAGGGAGCCTCTCTCGGCGGATTCGTACCATTAACTTTTCGCCTTCGGTAAATATTTGTTCTCGCCTTCGCTTATCTGCATGGGCTTTATAATTTTCATTGCTTATTATTATTCGTCGGCGAACCGACTCATGCAACTCATGCAAATGTCATGCAAAAGACTCGGCAGACTCATGCATGTAATGCAAATGATGCAAAGACAACACGACAGAAATGGTACACTCCTTATAGGAAAATCTAATAATGCCTGAGATGTCCCTCAAATGTGGTGGCCTATCAGGAGGTTCTTTCGGTGGAGTGTAGACAAACTCATCCCGTGTGTGACGAGTGCTCAGATGGCCGTGAGAGACAACTATACTCAAATACGGGCTTGTAAAGAGCCAAATGTCTCTCGGAGAACGTAGCGCATCAGGGGGGTCCCCAGGAGGTGTGTAAGAAAAGTCACCACGAAGGAGACGACCACCTGAGTGAAAATCGTGTACACCGACTAGAAGTCGTGACTCTAAAATATGGTGAGTGTCCCAGACAAGAAAGAACTCATCGGGTGGCGTCCCAAAACTCATCCAGAGTGTGAGGCGTCATAAGGTAGGATCTACATATGTCATGCTCCATTCAAGGTCCCTTCTCAGGGGCAAGGCCAGAGATGATAATGAAAGAGGCGTCACACCTGAGTGGCTCACCCGAGTCTCAACCTCACCAAGATGTGGCGGATCATCTGGAGGCTCAACAGGGGGCTCATCATAGGGTTCGTCACTAAGGTCAAGGTCCTCCCGATGAGTACCATCGAAAGGGGTAGTGCCCCCGTGCATGAGTGACATAGACACTACGAGATCAACACTATACTCTCGACTCTCAGTAGTGAAGTGACCCAAGACAGTACTAAGGGAAGAGTAGGGGTGACCAGACTCAAGCGTGGATCAATCGATATAGCATTGAGAACTGTGTCTCTGTTCAAAGGGGACACTAGGTCTAGAGGTAGGTGTAGGTGAGGTGAAAAGGATGGGTATACCATCACAACATCACTAGGTCGCTCGTCCTCACCCACGTGGCCATGCTCACTAGTCATGCTAACATCACTCTCCACCTGTATCAAAAGGTCATGATCAGAGTCAACCTCAAGATCACATGAGCACTGCATCTTAACAAACTGAGAAGGGTCAAAACCAAGTGTCGGGTCTCTTATCTCGGTGGGAGCACTACTCGCCGCATCGGTGACCTGACCCAAATCCCTAGGCTTTCTTCGTAATGCAGATCTTAGGTGATCAAACTGAGTTTCTAAGAGATCAAAACGGTCGAGTACTAATCGCATAAATTTAGCCTCAGGTAACTCTATTGGTGGAACCCTAGGAGGGTCTTGACATGTACTGTGATCCTGTCGATGGTGATCTCTATAGGGTTCCTGAGGGTCGTCTAGACGGTAGTTCCTAACATAAGTAGATTGTGCTCGTGGGTGCGTATGGGTCCTGTGAACGTGCAGTGGAGGTCGCTCATATCCAAACTCAGGTTCCTCTCCTAGAGGAGATGTGTAGCGGCGATGACCTGAACGATATTCGATTCTATCATCGTGAAATCGTGGAGGCGTGTAATGATGAAGATGTGAAGACCTCTCGTTGTGGTGATCGCCTCTAGCATGATGAAATAGTGTCGAGGGGTCGACACAATCTCTAGGAGTGGTGTGCGGGGAACGATGATAATCGAAGATCTCTTTAGAGGGGCTCTATGAGGTCGGCTATAGGAAGACTCAGGATACTCAGATGGAGGAGACAAACGACGACGATAACTAGACATAAATGAACCCAATGATTATTTAAAACCTACCACTACAAAGCATGCAAATGACCTAACCTCTCTCTGATACCAAAATGATGTAGGGTAGGCTAGTGGTGCTCGGGAGATAAGACTCTAAGTGCGAGTGTGGGGAACACACTAATACAACGCTAAATGCAATGTGACCGTCGGGTAACGACAACTATTAATATAAGCAATGAAATTAAAATTTCCACACAGATGATTAAAATAAAGAGACAAATAATTACTTTCAGAAATTAAGCAACGACTTCCTCCGCTCGGAGGGCCAAGGCAAGCGCGCGGCGAATAATTCCACAAATAATTATTAGCATAAAATGAAACAACTACTACACAACCTTAATCTCAGCACAATATAGATAAATACCAAATGAAAATGTCAAGTCACAGAATACAATACCACAAATGTTCACGACGTAGTGGGCTGAACTGAGGCACTGGAGAATTTGAAGGGCCGGATACAAAGACAAGCGATCAGAGGTGAACACGGTGGCACGGTGATGGCGAAGTGGTTTCCCACGGTGGAAAAGAGGTGGTACGGGCCGGAAACGGCGAGATCCGACCGTTAGGGGATGGATCCGAGTGTAGGTGGATAGATCCGGTATTTTTACGGTGGATCCGGGCTACAGGAAGAGGAATACAGAGGAGAATGGTAGATCAGAGGGTGGTAGCACTAGATCAAAATAGATCTAGGGTTTTCGGAGCGGTGAGAGGTGGATCCACAAAGGAAATGGGAAAGGAGTGGCCGGCTAGGGCTGGGAAACCCCTTGGGTGGCCGGTTTTGGGGAAGGGGGAGGCGGTGGGGGGCTGGGGTCACATCTGCAGGCCGGCGACCTGTACAAGGAGGGGGAGGTGGGCGATTGGTCCGGTGGAGGGAGGGGGCTGGGCGGCGCCACCAGGCGGTGGAGGGAGGGGGTTCGGGTGGTGTACAACAGCAGGACAAGGGGAGAGAAGGGGCGGCGGGCCTGCAACAGGTCGGAGGCGCTCAAGTGGGGGTTTGAGGGGATTCCGACGGTGGAAAATGGGAGAAGATGATGGAAAATGAGGGGGGTAGGGGTTACCTTGGGGGGAAGTTTGGTGGCCTAGGAGTCGTCACCTAGGGTTCCACGACGTCGGCACCGAGGAGAGATCGCTGGAATCCGGGAAACTCTTTCTCCAAATCCAACAATGGTTCAATTCAGCCCTCAAGACTCTTATTTATAAGAAAAGAAATGCTAGGGCATCCTCATCAACGACTATGATTGACCGGTGGGTTCGACCCTTAAAATACATCGATAATAGACTGAAAAATATAAACTAATATAGTGTTTTGACTCGCGGCGACGCTTCAGACGCAATCGCGGAGCCCGATCGTCGATCCGGGCACGCCATATATGGAAAGTTGCCAAATCAGCCCCGAACGGGCCCCAAAGCGCGTCCTCGTCTCTGCTCCGCATCAGGTGTGGGCTGTGTTTCTTCCCAGAGATGTTGTTGGTGGCGTGGTTCGTCGGCGATGTTGTTCGTCGGCGGCGTGTGGATGGTCGGGATGTGTGGATCGACGACGATGGAGAGGTTTCATCGAGTTGTTGTGCGGCGGCTCTGCGGGGAGTTCGAGCGGGAGGGGCGTTTTTCTGAACAAGGGGAAATGGGAGAGGGCCGAGAGGCGTTGCAGGGAGTTTGAGCGGGGGAAAGGTTTTCGCACAGCGGGCTTCCGCCTTTTGATGGAGCGGATTTCGAAGGGAAGCCAGGAGGATCGTTGATTAGAAGAATGGGCGGCTTGGATTGATTTGTCGTACGGGTTACACCATAACACTATTTCTTTATATAATAGTATATATATATAAATATATAATGCCATGTGAATTTTTTTTTATCTTGACGCAGAAAAATCTACAAGTGATAGACTAATAAAATCACAGATAAATTTTAGGAGAAATCCGGCAAGGGGAAGGGGCCAGCGAAGGTGAGGGAGAGACGAAACCCTAGAGGGAGGAGGTGGGGACTAGAGAGAGAGGATAAGTTAGAGAGAGAGAATCTCAAGGCCCTATATATAGGTACCGATGTCATAATTGTAAATGATACAACACTCAACATTATTAAAACACTTGAACGCTACGACACGACTCGATACAACATGACTCGATACATCACGACTCAACATATAAATAATAATAATAATGCAAGATAACTGATGGCGGATGCGGATCCGTAACACTCCATCCGCCCTTCAAAACGAGCTTGCCCTCAAGCTCGTGTACCTAGCGGTGGCCAGATCATCTGGTACCTTGACCTCCCGCCAGAATAAGGCCAGGTAGCGCGTAGCAGCGGCGGCGGTGTTGGCGAGGGGCGACGACGTCATCAGAAAGACAGGCGCCAAAAGTAATGGCTTCCGCAAGGTCAGTGGAGCGGTGGTGAGGAGCAGCCACAAGGATGTCAGTGACGCAATGACCGACAGAAAGAACGGATCCGTTGGGCACAGCGGGGTACATGGCGGCAGAAGAGGCGGCGATGCAGCCAGTGGAAGCGACAAGGCAGGGGCTGGTGGAGCAAGAGCCGGGAGATGAGACAGTGAGATGACCGAAGGAGGCGACAGAGCCGGTGACCGAAGAGGTGACGAAAGCGGTGGAGGTACGACCACCGTGGAGGCGTGGAGAGATGTGGTACATCGGCGGCCGGTGCGCTTTCGACAGGAGGATCGACTACGACGCAGAGGAGGGCGTTGGTGTCGTAGAGAAATGTTGGGGCCGACATGGCAGGGAAGCTCTCGCATTGTGTAAGAGACAGCCGTGGTGGAGATGGCTTAGGGCAGGGAACCTCGTGGGGGATTGCAGAAACCCGTTCGTTGTTCGCGAGGAGATGATCGACTTTGGCGTGGGGAGAGGCGCATGTGGCCAGAATTTGTGCAGCTAGGGCAGAGAAATCCAATCGGGGGCTGGTGTCCGACGACGACAAGAACAACGACCCGGAAGCGGCAGGTTGGGCGGCGACCATAGTGCGAGTGATGTTGGCTGGAGATGACGCCGACAATGTCCTTGGGGGCACGACAGGTCGGCACAACAGAAAACTGTCGGATCGGGGCTGGCGGGGGGGGGGGGGGGGGGGCTTGACCAGCAGATCCAGGCTAGAACGCGACATGGCCGCGGATCTGGACTGGGAGCCAACGAAACAGTCGCCTGGTTCTCCTTGCAACAAATTCCGACCTAAAACAGGGAAGGCGGCGTCCGTTAATGGCTGGCGGCGAGGAACACAGGTGGCGAAGCAGTGGTCCGGCTTCAGAGAGCGGCTGAAAGGGCGGGTTCGTTTGGAGATCAGCGGAACAGGGCTGGAAGCTGGCGAATCAAGGGACTGGGCCGTCCGAGGGCAAATCCGGGGAAGAGGGTGGGATCTGCGGCTTCAGGAGGATAGTCAACGTTGATCGACGACCCTTGACTCTGGGTGCGAGCGGATGGAAATAGGCGCGCAGTACGCACGGAGGGAGCGACACAGCACAAACGGTGGCTGGATCTGGACGCGGGAGTGGTAGATCAACGTTGTAGGGTTGACGTTGCGGAGCAGAACGACGACGCCAAATTAGTCTGAGACGAGAATGTGAATTCACGCAGATTCGACAGACAACAGGGCATATGCTCACAAATATGAGCACCGACAGTAAGTTTGCGGGCGGTGAGGCAGGTCAGACCAATTAATAAGATCACAGATAAATTATATGAGGAATCCGGCAAGGGGAAGGGCCCGACGGAGGTGAGGGAGAGACGAAACCCTAGAGGGAGGAGGTGAGGACTAGAGAGAGGAGAACTTAGAGAGATAGAGAATTTCACTATATTTCTTCCATGACCATTACAAGACACCCAAGACCCTATATATATGCACTGATGACATAATTGTAAATAACACAACATTCAACAATATTAAAACACTTAAACGCTACAACACGACTCGATACATCACGACTCAACATATAAATAATAATAATAATAACGCAAGATAACTGATGGTGGCTGCGGATCCGTAACACGTTCAATACCCTAACTCTAGATGAAATGCACGCTGGCATGCGATGAATGCAATGGTCCTACGACAAACCTTAAAATGAAGATGCAAATTAATTAAACAATTATTTTATTTATCAATAAGTTTTGTACTATTACATATAGTAAACCCATCCAGAATCAAAATATTTGTGTTTGAGTCCCCATAACTCTTCCTCAACCAGGCTTGGGCAGAATAAAAAAGCAAATACTAGTAACATAACACAAATATTGCATTGTAAGTAAGCAAACAACGATTGTAGATTAATTATGATTGTGCTGAAAGTAAATGTAGGGGAATACACAATGCATGATTAACCTAGCAACATGTCAAATCAATACGAGCTAAATAATTTCAAAAAATACAAATTACACTTGTACAGTAATGAAATGAAACAAATATGCAAACTTGCCGAGTAATTGATGTTCGTGGTGATGGGGAAGACCGTTGGTGATGAAAACTATCCGGAAGGGAGGGTGTTGTTGTGTTGGGAATGTCAGAGGGGAGGAGAATGAGCTTTTGTTGGGTGGTATGTACTAGGACAAGGCTTGAAGGGGGTCAGTTTTGAGGTGGGGATGATTGGGATGGCTTGAGGAGGCTGTTTTGGGAACTGTTTTGGGCGGGGGGTGTGGAAGGGCTTGATGGTAGGTAGGGGAATACAAGGATGTGATGGATGGAGGCTTTGGGGAGGAATCTCGTGATTGGGGGAAGGGAAATTCGGCGGATGGGGGCTTAAGTGACGTTGGTGGGGGACGAAGGAGGTGATGATAAGGTTAGGCAAGGAATGAAAGGTGGCTGTCGGCAGGGTTGTGGTCGTTGGAGGCTGAGATGTTGGCAACATGAGTTTTGTTGGAGGATAGGCACAACTGACGTTGTTGGGGAGGAGAGGGAAAGCTGCGGTGGGCTCGAACTTGGGCCCTGCAGACAAGGGTGCGGATGGTGGAGTTGGCACCCCCTGGGGCGTAAACCTACGACGTCGCACTGCAGGAGGCGCTTGCATCGCATCGAGAGGGAAGACCAACTGTGGCTTTCAAGTAGGAAGCTAACTCTCGATGCCTGTAATTCACTAGCTGCAAGCATAAAATAAAAAGGAGAATTAGGTTAAAAGATTTGTTGGATTGGGTATAAACAAACTTGGGATCCTCAAATAGAGGAGAGGGATGACTACCATAACTGGTCATAAAAGAACTTATAGACTAAGGCTATGTTTGAGTCGTCTAAAGCGATTGGAGAAGCAGCTAATTTGTAGAGTGGTGGGAAAATTTGCTGATTTGCAGAATGGTGAAAATAACAAAAAGTTGTTTGAAAGATCAATTCTTTCAGTGCTATTTAAACAGAGAATCTGATTAATCTGTTTGATAGAAATGTTGTGTGGTGGGTGATTTTAGATTTTTTTTAAATATATTTATTAAAATATTTATATATAAATGTAATATAATATAATATTAATATTTTTATACATTATATATATTTATATTTATTTTTATTTTTACATTTATATAAATTATATATAATATTATTTGATAGATGTTAGAAAAGCCCATGTAAATGGCCCAGTATTGGGTCCATGTATTTTCTATTTTCTTCTCCTCCTATTAGTCCCACATCATTGTATATGATTTCTTCTCTCCTCTCTCCTATATAATTGTATTCTCTCCTTGTATTTTGACACACAAGTAATACATACAAGTTTTGAGCTCACTCAACGTGGTATCAGGGCCTTGTGCTTCACCTTGCTAACACACCTCCTTCACCTAATACGGAGGACTGGCTACGAAATGACGGCCGAGTTCAAACATGACTCCTTAATTTGCTGGAGGGTGAGCCATACCAAATGGTCATGTACCATGAGACCGCCAAAGCTATGTGGGAGGAGCTTCACTCCTTATAATCTTGAAATGATAGTCTTCAGCACCTCTGCGACATTATTACCGACCTTCAGACTCTTGATGCTGGCGGGGCGGCTGACATGACCTCGTTTGTTGCACGTGCCAAGACTCTGGCAGAGGCTTGGATCTAGCATCAGCCTTCTACCACCGACCTTGCTGCTCAGCGTGTGCAAAAGGAGGCCGTATGCATTGCCATGATGATGGCTCGTGTCCCGCCTCATCTTCAGAGCATCCGGGCTCAGGTGTTGGCCTCGGCCTCTACTCCCTCCCTCTCTGATGTCTGCTCTATGCTCCTTCGAGTATCACCACCCCTGGATTCTCCGGCACCCTCCTCTCCGGCTCTCCTTCAGCAGACCCTTCCCCCCTTACTTCCCCCACCGCCTTCTACTCGCGGTGGACGTTCCGGCTCTCGCGGAAGGGGACGTGGGGGTCGGGGCCGCCCCAAGTGTTCATATTGCGGCCGGGATGGCCACACGAATGCCGTTTGCTACAAGAAACATGGCTATCCTCCTCGCCCCACCGCGGCTGCTGCCACCGATGGCTCCTCCTCCACTGGTACCGACCTTGAGGCCGTTCGCCTCCAGCTACAGCAACTCCAGGGTCTTCTTAGCCCTCCTCCTGCTTCTGTTGCCTCCATCTCTACTGCAGGTATTACTTGTCTTTCCTCCGGTTCGCGTTGGATCGTGGACTCGGGGGCTACTCATCACATCACCTCGATGCGGCCCCTCCAGTACTGGGATGTTTCTCATCCGACATCTATCACCGTCGCTAATGGGGCGACTGTTCCGGTCTCCGGCTGCGCCGACATCTCTCTTGCCCCCTCCATCTCTCTTCGCTCGTCTCTTTATGTTCCGAGCTCTCCTTTTAATTTGCTTTCTGTTGGCCGCCTCACTCATGATATTGATTGCTCTGTCACATTTACTCCCTCTTCTTTTTTGATACAGGATCAGCGGACACGGACTACCATTGGTAGGGGACGACTGCAGAACGGGCTCTACCTTCTTGATGCCTCTTCCCCTATTCTCTCCTTTGTCTCCGTTGTTGACTAGCATCGTCGTCTTGGGCATGCCCCTCTACCCGTTCTCCAAAAGGCGCTGCCTGATGTATCTTTTCCTGCTTTCAAATGTGATTCTTGTGTTTACGACAAACAACCGCGTACTTCTTTTCCTGCTTATTGTACTAGGAGCGCTGCTCCGTTTGATTTACTGCACTCCGATGTCTGGGGTCCTTTTAAAGTTACCAGTATCTCTGGATACCGTTATTTTATCACTTTCATTGATGATTATTCTCGCACCACATGGCCTTACCTACTTTGTGATCGCTCCGAGCTCCCTCGCATATTTCGCGCCTTTATACAAGAAACTCGCACGCAATTCTCCAAAACTATCCAAACCGTGCGCACCGATAACGCTCGCGAATACACCGACCATGAATTTGCCAATCTCTGTGCAGAATTTGGTATCATTCATCAAACCTCTTGTGCCTACACCCCCCAACAAAATGGCGTTGCCGAACGAAAGAACCACCACCTCCTCGACGTTGCCCGCTCCCTCATGCTTCAAATGCATGTTCCAAAAATTTACTGGAACTTTGCGGTTTCCACTGCATGTTTCCTCATCAACCGCCTCCCTTCCTCGGTTCTCAACTCTGCCACTCCATTCAGTCTCCTATTCCCCTCCACTCCGGCCTTCCCTATCACACCAAGGGTCTTTGGCTGCATTTGCTTCGTTCACCTCCTGGGTCCCTCCTCGGATAAGTTGGATCCCCGAGCAGCTAAAACTATTTCCGTCGGCTATTCTCGCACTCAGAAGGGCTACCTGTGTTACTCTCCGGTCACCCGGAAGGTCATCGTCTCCGCCGATGTTACGTTTTGGGAAGATCAACCTTTCTTTTCCCCACCTCATGCTCCTTCCTCCCCGACGTCATCTCCACCACTGCCTATACCCCGACCCGTCATCCCTACTACTGCGTCTGTTCCCCTACGTCCTTATAACCCTGCTCCTACTCCCTCCAAGCCACCCGTTATCCAGGTTTACTCTCGGCGCCTTCCTCCACGTTCCACTGCCCCTCTGCCGTCGACCTCTTCCTCCGCTACACCGCGCCCTGCTGATCAGGTATCTCCCTCTACCGCTCATCCTCTGGCGAATTATGTCTGCCTGCATCGCCTCTCTCCCCAACGACACACATTTTCCACTTCTATTTCCTCCATTTCGGTTCCTAATACTGTGCATGAGGCGCTACAACATCCCGGCTGGAGGGCTGCCATGGAGGAGGAAATGTCTGCTCTCTGGGCCAACCAGACCTGGACTCTCGCACCACTTCCCCTGGGTCAGAAACCGGTTGGGTGTAAGTGGGTCTTCGTCGTCAAACATGTCGCTGATGGGACGGTTGACCGTCTGAAAGCTCGGCTGGTCGCCTGGGGCTTCACCCAACAACACAGGATGGACTATGAGGAAACCTTCTCTCCAGTGACCAAACTCAACACCGTTCGAGTTCTTATCTCGGTGGCTGTCCGTCGCCGGTGGCCCTTACTGCAACTGGATATTAAGAATGCCTTTTTGAATGACGACTTGCAGGAAACTGTCTATATGCAACAACCTCCCGGGTTTGAGACCACGGGGGAGTCTCAAGTTTGTCGCCTTAAGAAAGCTCTGTATGGCCTCAAACAATCACCACGGGCATGGTTCGACAGGTTCAGCAAGGCTCTTCGGGAGGTTGGTTTTTCTCGAAGCACGACAGACTTCTCGATGTTCACTCGCCACCGTACAATGGGGACGGTTCTTCTGTTAGTATATGTTGACGACATCATAATTACGGGAGATGACTCACAGGGAATACATGAGGTCAAATGACATCTCGGTACAGTTTTTCAAACAAAGGATCTGTGACCCCTCCGGTATTTTTTGGGCCTTGAGGTTGTTAGACGACCAGATGGTCTCGTCCTTTCCCAGCGAAAGTATTGCCTCGACCTTCTTCATGATGCAGGTTACTCAGGTTGTAAGCTGATCAATACCCCAATGGATGTGAATCACAAGTTATGTGCTCAGTCTTCCGACTCAGATCTCTTACTTGAGAATCCTGAATACTATCGCCGTCTAGTTGGAAAATTGATCTACCTCACGGTAACTAGACCGAATATATCTTTCGCAGTTGGTATTGTCAGCCGATATATGCATTCCCCGCGAAAATCTCATCTTCACGCCGTTGAACGCATTCTCAGATACCTCAAAACGGCCCCTGGTCAAGGATTGGTCTACAAGACCTCATCTTCAGCTCCTACATTGATAGCTTACTCTGATGCTGATTACGCTGGTTCTCTTGATGATCGACGGTCAACCAGTGGTTTTGCACATATTTTGGAGGACACTTGATTACGTGGCGGAGCAAGAAACAAGCTGTTGTGGCTCGATCATCTGCTGAGGCTGAATACCGGGCAATGACGTCTGTAGTTTTTGAACTAACATGGCTGGAGAGTCTTCTTACCGATCTGGATATAAAACTTCATTCCCCAGCTCTTCTCCTTTATGATAGCCAAACGGCGATACATATTGTCAATAACCCGGTATTCCACGAGACAACTAAACATATTGAAGTTGATTGCCACTTCATCAGAGAAAAGGTTCAAATGAAGAAGATTGACCTGAAGCATGTTCCCGAGACAGAACAAGTTGCGGATGTACTCACTAAAGCTCTTCCCAGTACACTCTTCTATCAGTGCTTGTCCAAGCTTGGTGCATACGATTTGTACGCTCCAGCTTGCGGGGGAGTGTTAGAAAAGCTCATGTAAATGGCCCAGTATTGGGCCCATGTATTTTCTATTTTCTTCTCCCCTATTAGTCGCACATCATTGTATATGATTTCTTCTCTCCTTCTCTCTCCTATATAATTGTATTCTCTCCTTGTATTTTGACACACAAGTAATACATACAAGTTTTGAGCTCACTCAACAATTGATTTACTAATTATCCTTTAATTTGATGTTCATACCTTTATTGTATTCCCCTCTTATATAGGAGGGGAACCTTTCTTTATGAATTAATATTAATTTTCCTCCACCAACATGGTATCAGAGCCAGAAGGCGAAACCTAATTCCGCTCCCAATCCCGCCCGATCCCGCCTCTCGGCTCCGTTTCTTCCTCCCGCCGCCGCTTCCCGCTCCGCTTTCCGCCGCCGCTCACCTCTCCCCTTGCTGCTCCGCCTTCCTGTTCACGCTCCCCTTCCCGCTTCGCTTCCCGTCCTTCTTCCCGTCCTGTTTTTTCCGCTTCCCGCTCCGCCTTCCTATTTTTTTGTCAGGGAGTGGTGAATCTCCCGATATCTCCTCCGGTGGGAGTGCCCCTCTGGATTCTCTGCCTCCTATTGGATCTCTTCATGTCTTTCATGATCACGAGACTTCTCAGATTACTACTATTCGGTTAGACGGAACAAACTATCTTCCGTGGGCTCGTTCTGTCACTTTGGCTCTCAAGAGCCGCCATATGTTTGGGTACCTCGGCGGTACTACCAGGGCACCTTCGTTACCTCTCCGGATTGGCCACAATGAGATTCCGAGAACTCTTTGGTTATGTCTGGGCTCACCAACCCTATGCAGGAGTCTATTGCTCGCAATTATCTCTTCCTGGATATTGCAACTGATATTTGGAAGCGTGTCGAGATTACTTATTCATGTCGGGACAATGCGGCTCAGAACTTTCAGTTGCGGCGACAGATTTTTCTTTTACGCCAAGGGGATCGTTCTCCCGTTGCCTACTACTTGGATTTTACCCAGCTTTATCAAGAGTATGATCATTTCAACGTGCTTACTCTTGTCTCTCCTGAGGATGAGGTGTTGGTTCGTGCTCGAGAGGAACACAGCCGGATCTTCGAGTTTCTTCATGGTCTCCATCGTGACCTGGATCCCATCAGTATTCAGATTCTTGGCCGCTCTCCCTACCTTTCTTACTTGAGGTGTATAGTTTGGTTCAACAAGAATATGATCGCCGACAGATTCGCCTGCCTGACACTGCTACTGAGGGCTCTGCTCTTGCCGCTCGGTTCAGTACCGGGGGACGCTCTTTTCGTGACACTAAGGGCAAGCCTGTGGACAAGGACCAAGTGATATGTGATTATTGTTTGAAATCCCGACATACTTGGGACACTTGCTTTAAGCTTCATGGCTTTCCTCCTCGCGGGGGCCCTGCTCCTCGTGGTGGATGTGGCTCTGGTCACAGTTCGAGCCAACCTCCTACCTCTCGCTCTGCTCATCTCTTTGATGCTGGTGATGATCCTGCTTTTTATGGTGGACCTACTGCTCCTGAGGCTCCTTCCGCCGCTTCATGCTTGGCCACTCCTCAGAGTCTGCTAGCTCCTCTTATGCCCATCAGGGAGTTCCTGGTGCTCACTCTGCCACCGCCTGCTCTTCTTCCCAATGGATCATTGATTCAGGTGCCACCGACCACATGACAGGTTGTGCTACATGTTTTGTCTCTTATTCTCCTTTGTCTGGTCAGGACAAAGTGAGCATTGCTGATGGATCTCTGTCTCCCATTGCTGGGAAAGGGTCCATTCCTTGTTCCTCCCTTACTCTCACTTCGGTGCTCCGCGTGCCTAAGTTTACTCGTAACCTGTTTTCTAATAGTCACCTTACTAATTCTATGAATTGTTCTGTGACATTTTTTTTCATCTCGTGTGTTTTTCAGGACCTGAAGACGGGGAAGATGATTGGCTCTGGTAGAATGCGGGATGACCTCTACCTGTTTGACCCCTCCATCTCCGTCGATGCTCCGTGTGCTCTTTCTGCTGCCCAGTTCTCTCTGGACTTCTGGCACTGTCGCCTTGACCATTCATCTCCTTCTACTATGCATTTTTTATTTTCGCATTTGTTAAATGTATCTCTGCAAGATTTTAAATGTGATGTGTGTGATCGTGCTAAACACCATCGTGCTTCTTTTACTCATGTATTTACTCATAGTGCTACTCCTTTTGCTTTGGTTCATACTGATGTTTGGGGCCCCTGCCCTGCTGCCTCTATTTTTGGCTTTCACTGGTTTGTTACCTTTATTGATTGCTTCTCTCGTTGTACACGGGTCTACTTGATGAAGCATAAAATGAGTTTTTTTCCTTTATTTCAACGGTTTCATAAAATGGTGGATACTTAGTTTAATGTCACTCTCAAAATTTTGCGGAGTGATAATGGTCGAGTGTATGTCGACTTTTCCTTTGAGCGTTGCCTTAGTGATCATGACATTATCCAACAAATATCTTGTGTCTCTACTCCGACTCAAAATGGGGTTGTCGAGCGCAAGAATCACCATCTCTTGGAGGTCGCTCGCTGTCTCCTACTTAAGATGCATCGGTTCTCATTGCGGCGTACCTCATTAATCGGTTGCCGACTCGTGTCCTTGGCTACAAATTACCACTCCAAACCCTTTCTGCCCCTCCCTCAACTCTTTTATCTCGGATTTTTGGATGTGTGTTTTGTCCATGTCCATCCCACATCCAAACTTGATCCTCGTGTCATAATGTGTATCTTTATTGGGTATTCTCCAACCCAAAAAAGATACAAATGCTTCCATCCAACTTTCAAGAAGATATTCGTTACTATGGATATCACCTTTCAGGAGTCCGAGGCCTACTATGAGTCCTCTCTGCAGGGGGAGTCCTCACTTCAGGGGGAGTTCCACCCAATGGAAGTGAGTTTTCTTCCCTTTCCTATTCCTCCTCCCATGACTATTCTCACTTTTACCTCTCCTTCGGTGATTGTTGTTGTGCCTACTTCTCTTGTGACAGCTCCTCCTTTACATTTGTATACTCAACGAAAAAGGGGTCCAGATACATCAACATTTCTCAGGCTACCAGCGCCAACATCAGATCCTTTTTTGGGCTCTCAAGGTATCTCTACTCAACATCCGATGTCCCACTTTGTGTCCCACAACTCATTATCTTCTTCACATAAGCTCTTTGTTGCCTCTCTCTCCTCTATTTCTATCCCCTCAAGTTGGCAGGATGTTATTGCTCACCCAAAGTGGCAGGATGCTATGCGTGAGGAGATGTTGATCCTGGAAAAGAATTGCATTTGAGACTTGGTTTCTTTGCCAACTGACAAGATTGTGGTTCAATGTAAATGAGTTTTCTCCGTCAAGCAGAACTCTGAAGGTGTTGTTGAGCGGTACAAGGCTCGGTTGGTGGCTAGGGGCTACACCCAGACCATGAGGATTGACTACCAAGACACCTTTGCTCCTGTGGCGAAGATGAATTCTATAATAGTTTTGCTCTCGTGTGTTGCCTGCAAAGGATGACCTCTAACTCAATTGGATGTGAAAAATGCATTTCTTTACGAGGACCTGAAAGAAGAAGTCTATATGTCGTTACCGCCTGGTTTTACGCTGACAGGATCCAGGGGAAAGGTATGCAGGCTGAAGAAAGCCTTATATGGCCTAAAACAATATCATCGGGCCTGGTTTGGGAGATCATAGAGCTATGATCACATTTGGATATTTCCAAAGCAATGCTGATCACACCTTATTTGTAAGGCGCAAACATGAGAGGGTCACTGTCCTTATTGTGTATGTGGATGATATTATTATCACGGGTGATGATACTGAAGGAATCCAGTCTCTGAAACAGAGATTGACAAAAGAGTTTGAAGTAAATGACCTAGGAAATCTCAGGTACTTCCTTGGAATTGAGGTCGCCCGATCGAAGCATGGTATATTCATATCCCAGAGGAAGTATATCCTTGACCTGCTTCAGTCGTGTGGGTTGAGTGGGTGCAGACTTGATGACACCCCAATTGAAGTCAACCACGGATTGGGTAGAGATGATGGAGAAGCGGTTACTGATGTTGCTGGATTTCAAAGATTGGTCGGTCACGTTATTTATTTATCGCATACTCGTCCTTCGGTATCTCAAGTCCTCTCCTGAAAGGGATATCTTGTTCTCTCCTGTGAAAGAATTGACAGTTGAAGTCTATACAGATGCTGATTGCGTATGTTCTGTTGATGACAGAAGGTCCACTTTTGGTTATTGCTCTTTTGTTGGTGGTAACTTGGTAACGTGGAGGAGTAAAATACATGTGGTTGCCAGGTCAAGCACAAAGGCAGAATTTAGAGTTATGACTCATGGGATCTGCGAAGTACTGTGGAGTAAATCCTTGTTGAATGATCTTGGCATGGGGAATAAAGACCCCTTAATACTCTACTGCGATAGCAAAACCGCCATTAGCATAACTTACAATCCAGTCCAACATGATCACACAAAACATGTTGAGGTTGATCGCCACTTCATCAAAGAAAATATAGAAAGAGGAGTTGCGAGCACACCGTTTGTTCCTTCAGATTAGCAGTTTGTGGATGTTCTCACCAAGGGTTTAAGTCAGACTGCGTTCGAAAAAATTATGTGCAAGTTGGACATGCAAAACATCACACACCCAACTTGAGGGGGAGTGTTAGATTTACTAATTATCCTTTAATTTGATGTTTATACCTTTATTGTATTCCCCTCATATATAGGAGGGGAACCTCTATTTATGAATTAATATTAATTTTCCTCCTTCAACATTATATATATTATATATATATAATGCCAGCAGGGACACCGCCATGTAGGGGTTGCCGGAGGCCGGCGATACCAACAGTGGGGTTTGATCAGGCCGCTGACGGCTCCAAGGCCGTCGACGACGTTTACCGACCGATTTAGGTATTTTATATTTCCTTTTCTGCAGCTGAACACCACAAAATTGGGGACAACGAGAGAAATTTAAGGAGATGCGCTTTTGGGTGCAAAAAAGCCCTAAATCATGGTTTTTAGCTGGTGCGGTGGGAGCAGAGGAAACCTAAAATCTTGTTTGAATGGGCTTATCAAAAAGCTGTGCGGTGTGCAGCTCTAAATAAGCCCATCCAAACAGGTCCTAAATGATTGTATATCAAAATAAAGACCAAACCTGTAGCTCTGATATCAACTTACGTAAGACAAATCTACAAGTGACTGACACGTGATTCCCTAACCCTAGATGAAATGCAATGGACCTACGACAAACCCTAAAACAAAGATGTGGATGAATGCATGCACACAATCCGATGAACTTATGACGACTAACTCTAAACTGTAATGCTATGCCCGTAATGATTCAATCATACAATGATTTCCGACGCACAATTAATTAAATAATATTATTTTAAAACTTTGTGCAGGTGTCACAATTGATTGCAAATATTTTAATGTTAGTAAACAAACAACGATTACAGATTAATTGAGATTGTGTTGAAAAAGTAAATGCATGTGAATAAATAATGCCTGATTAAGAGAGCAACAATTCAGATCAATACGAGGCAAATATTTTTCAGAAATACAAGTATCACCCATATAATGCAACGAAAATGAAACTAACATGCAAACTTATCGAATAATTGATGCCGATGGTGGTGGGGAAGCTCCAATGGTGATGATGAATGTTTGGAAGGGAGGATGCTGTTGTGTGGGGGCTATTCAAGGGGAGAACATGCTTTTGTTGTGTGGTATTGACTGGGATGGGGTTGGAGGGGGTAGTTTTGAGGTGGGGAGGACAATGATGACCTGGGGAGGCTGGTGGAGGAGGCAGAAAGAATTTGACAACTGTGTGTGTGTGGGGGGGGGGGGGGACTGGAAGGGCTTGGGGATGTAAGGGAATTCAAGGATGTAGTGATTAAAGTCTTTGGGGAGGAATCTCGTGAGTGGGGAAGGGAGATCCGATTGCTGGGTTCGGGGACTCAAGCGGCGCTAGTTGGGGCTGGAGGTGGTGGTGGTGAGGTTGGGGAAGGGGAGGTGTATGCTGGCGGGGCTGTGGTTGATGGAGGCTGGGATGTCGACAACAAGAGTTTTGGTGGAGGACGGACGATGTCGGGAAGGACGGGGAAAGATGCGGTGCGCTAGGACCTGGGCGCTAGAGGCAGGGGAGGAGGCACCCTCGGAGGCGGAAACCAACGACGTCACATTGTAGGAGCCTCTCGGCGTCCCACCAAGAGGGAAGACCACCAACATCTCTCACGTTGGAAACCAACTCTTGATGCCTGTAAATAACCGGTTGCTAGCATAAAATATCATGGGAGTTAGGTTATATGATCCGATGGCCCAAATCATCCGACCATTATGTGCATGTATTTATATTTTAGTTTTATACAATTCATATAAAAAATCACTTTCTTCACAATTATGTTGGCTTAGATCAAATCTGACAACAATACAAACATTGTTTTTCTTATTATGTGAATTAAGCATAACAAATCTTATCTCTTGGAAATATTATTTGAAAATTTTGGAGTTATATGCGTTCAATACATTCTCAAGATTATTCTAAGAGGAGTCCAAAATGTTTTGTATATTTTCAAAAATATCTTGAAATATCATTTAAAATGGCGTGCCCAACACATTGTCTCAGAGCATCCAAGTGTTTGACTCAATGTGTAATAAGAACTTGGATAGTTTCATAGCAGTTAAATTTGTAAATCCTTCCGCACCGTTCATACCTGAAGTGCCACATTGTGGTATTGCTAATTTTATCCATCAATTTAATTTTGATTTACTTGGCAATTTTGTTCAAGGCCATCGTGGAGGGTTCTCCAAATTCTTCTTTGCCCAGGGAAACAGCCAAACCATCACCAAAGGACAAAGATGTTGAAGGTGAAGAAGATTCCACTATTCAAACTGCAGTATCAGACTCTGAGATATCGGCATTCATGTTAGAAGTCTCGAAGCTTGTCAAGTAAGAATACTTCTGACTATTTTACTAACTAAAAGTGGACTTTTTTAAAGCATAATTGGGTTTCACAGTTCAAGCCTTTGCTTGATAATCAACCAGAAGTTTTGAACCTGGACGAGAGCTTAGATTTGGTTTGATCAATTTTGACCCAATTGCAACAAAAAAAATTATTGGTTGTGGTCAAATGGAATTCACGGCATACAAATTGACCCATGGATGAAATCAAACCAATTCAATTTAGTTTAACTTGTGATTTTGGTCTTGGATTATTGTCTAAAGTAGGATGTGTGGTCAGGTGGGGCTTATCAAGACAGGCAGGTCTCCCAACCATGCTCATATTTATATCAAACCAATAAACATATAACTTTTTCCAAGAACAACATCTATCTTGCGCATACCATTCTTTTTTTAGAAGTTTGGAACTTCTCCATATGATTATTATTCACTTCTACTCTAGCAAAATAACTTGAACATAATGATTTGTGTACATGCGTCTGGCATATTATACATTTACCACTAAAACAATTTTCTTTTCTGATCAGGCTTGTGGATTCAAGAGATATCACAGAACTTCAACTGAAGCGGAAGGATTGTGAGCTTATAATAAGGAAAAAAGAGGCCTTACAACAGCCGGCTCCGGCAGCTGTTATTATGCAGCCTCCACAAGGCATATTTCCAACACAATCACATGTTTCTCATTCTGCTCCGGCACCATCGAGTCCCTCTCCGCCGGCCCCAACTCCAGTGCTTCCTCCTCCTAAGGGCACCAGCTCCTCGCTTCCTGCATTTAAGAGCCCCATGGCTGGTACATTTTACCGAAGCCCGGGACCTGGAGAACCACCCTTTGTTAAGGTAAATAAAGGCCATCACTTATTAATCATTTGCGGAATGAGATTTGATACACAGCATTACAATTTCATGTCTGTTTAAGAACCAATGTTTCCTTATTTACTTCAAACTCATCAAGACTACCTCTCTCCTGACATGCCTGTAGTTTATGTATTAAATATGCTAGAGATGACTTCAGGCGTTAAATATGTAAAAAATGATGAATTTAGCACAGAAATTATAACCTAGCTGGGAGAAGGATGAACAAGTTACAAGGGTGATAGTATTGTTGTACTTAACAGAGTGCAAGTATATTAATAAGCAGCAGGATTTGGATGTTGAATATTTAAATTAGCATGACTTCACACTGCTTTGGGTTAGCATTTCACACTAATTACTCTGCTCAGACAATGCATTTGATTATTGTCGTTGGATTTGTACTCACTAGAGCAATTATTGTTTATTATTCAGGTCGGAGATAAGGTCAAGAAAGGGCAGGTTGTTTGCATTATTGAGGCTATGAAGTTAATGAATGAGATTGAGGTGAGTCAATTTCTGAAAACTTCTCTAAGAAATAAGCAAAAAACAAAAACAAAATGATCTTATCCAAAACTGTTTAGGGTTTAAGTTCTACCACCACAACTACAAAAATACCAACGTTCTTTTAATTTGTAAATTTTCAGTTATAAGTGCAGTATTCTCTGATGATTCTGCCTTCATAGTTTTAAAGAATCTCATGAATTTTATTTATTAAGATCTTACTAAAGATGCTGTGTTAATCTGCAATTACGCGATTAAGAAAAAAAGAGCTTATCCAAAACTGTTTTATAGTTCTACCACAACAACAGCAAAAAAAAACAATGTCATTTTAATTTGTAATTTTTCGGTTATAAATGCAGTATTCTCTAATGATTCTACCTTTTTATAATTTTAAAGTATCTCATGAATTTTATTTATTAAGATCTTATCAAAGAGTTTCTGGGTTGGGTCGCTTTCATTTCCATCCAAAGTTCATTTTTGTTGTTTGCTGATAGAAGCATGATTTATAGAGAGAGATTTCATTTCCAATCCTTTTGAATGAGAAGAAGGAAATCATCATTTTGTAGTAGGGATTATGAATGTGTTTGTAAACCTTCTAAGTATCAATAAGGGGGCAGCCTGGTTCAGGAAGCATCCCCGCGTAGCGAGGGTCCGAAAAAAGGTTCCACCACACCGGTGAAATGTAGGCAAACCTTACCCTGCGTTTTTGCAAGAGTCTTCCCCAAACCTGTGCGCCAAGGCTCCGCCCGTTCGAGCATATACATACTAGCATCTTCGAACGGGCTCCGCCCGTTCTCGATGCGTCGGTACGGGCTCCGCCCGCAACCCAGCGGGCTCCGCCCGCAACCCAGCGGGCTCCGCCCGCAACCCAGCGGGCTTCGCCCGCAACCCAGCGGGCTCCGCCCGCAACCCAGCGGGCTCCGCCCGCAACCCAGCGGGCTCCGCCCGCAACCCAGCGGGCTCCGCCCGCAACCCAGCGGGCTCCGCCCGCAACCCAGCGGGCTCCGCCCGCAACCAAGCGGGCTCCGCCCGCAACCCAGCGGGCTCCGCCCGCAACCCAGCGCGCTCCGCCCGCAACCCAGCGCGCTCCGCCCGCCCCCGACAGTTATTTACAATTTTAAAATTTTAAAGTTCAAAATTTTAATTTTCTGATTTTTTAAATAATTGTATTAATTATAAAGAATATAAATTATTTAATTATTTATTAAATTATAAAATCGGAAAAAAAAAATGAGAAACCGCGCAGGGGCAGGGCCGCCGCTTCCGCCCACTGCCGGCGGCGGAGCCGCCGGCATCTTGCCCGGCGCCCACCGGCGGTTTCCCCGGCCTCCGGCGAACCCGCCGGAGGTTGTCCGGCGGCGAGCGGGCAGGGCCACCGCCGGCGGTGCCCCTGCCCGTGAGCTCCAAAACTGGAGCTCACGGGCAGGGCCACCGCCGGCGGTGGCCTGCCCGCTCGCCGCCGGACAACCCCCGTCGTGTTCGCCGGAGGCAGGCGAACCCTCCGGTGGGCGCCGGGCAGGCCGCTGGCGGCTCCACCGCCGGCTGCGGGGTGAGCCCGTGAAGGCACGGGAGGCGGAGTCCTGTTATCGGTAATTTGGGGAGATGAACAGTGCCAGTTTCGAAGGAAATACTATAGACAGTCCTCATCTTTTGTATCCAACGGCCCATATTTGCAGATGCTTGATCGGACGGTTCCTGTTCATTACATGGTGTGCTTTGAGATATCTATATTGTATATATATATATATATATATATACGAGCATCTTCGCACGGGCTACGCCCGTGCTCGATGCTCTCGGGCGGCCTTCGGCCGCATCCAGGCGAGCTTCACCCGCCTCCGAACGGGCTTCTCCTGTGCTCGATGCGTCGTTGCGGGATGCACCCACGTCAAGACGGGCAGTGGCCGCAATATATACATGAGTACTCAAAATGACCGTAAAAAATATAAATCAATATTACAATTTTATTTTATAAAAAATTTACGTTTTGTCGTAAAAACATTAATTTCACGCAATCTTTCTCTCCCTTCCCCATCTCTCTCCCTTTCTGTCTCCCTCTCTCTCCTCCCCCTTTCTCCTCTCACTTACGCCATCTCTCTCCCTCTCTCTCCTCCCCTCTCTCTCTTTCTCTCTCTCCCGACTCTCTCCCCTCATCTCATGCTCTCTCTCATGATCTAATGGCTCTTGTTTGATCTATGGTGTGCCTCCAAATACCTATATTGCTTTATATAATAAGATATATATAAAAAAATTACCCAAACCTTCCCTGTAAATTAACATAATTAGTGATTAACATAATTAGTGAGAGCACCCCTCTTATTTTTGAAATTACAAAAAACTCCCTTTAAGTTTTTATTTCATTACAAAAATCTCCCCTCGACTTTTCATTCCATTGCATTCATGAAGAAAAATATCCCCTGAACACTGTACACCGAGGGGGGTGTTTTTGTGCATGGATGTTATGAAATTAAAACTTCAGAGGAGGTTTTTATATGAAATGAAAACTTTAATAAGAGAAGTTTTTGTAATTTTGAAAATAAGAGAGGTGCTGTCAGTGATTTAGCAAAGTTAGATGAGAGGTCTTGGTAAATGGCCCTATATAAATAATATATATATAATATATATATATATATATATATATATATATATATATATATATATATTACTACATTCAATTGAAATGATGAACTTCAGTAAATTCATAGTTCTCCAAAATACATTCTATGAGTAATCAGATGAGCCCTAATTCTGCGTTATAAGCTGTTTTTTAGGCTCCGCTTGGCACGGCGGTGACGGTCATGAACACTGTGGTTATGAACCATCCTTCATAAATGTCCGACCTCACATAAGGAACTTCATCCACTTTTATGTTCAAAACTAGTTTTATTTTCTTCGTGGTGGTCGTAACCATTGTCATGCCAAACATACCTGCTATGACGGTGTCCAAACTCACCAGAGCAAAAACGCCGCGCCAAACAGACGGAGCCTTGGTTGCCCAACTTATACTGAGCATTTATATTGACAGGCCGATCAATCTGGAACTATAGTAGAGATATTTGCACAGGATGGAAAATCAGTCAGTCTTGACACGGTATGACTATACTTCTGCTTCTAATAATTATCTACTCCTATTCTCATAAAATAAAATTCTGATTTTTTTTTTTTATTTTTTTGGGGGAAAAACTCCCAACCAATTGCAGCCGTTGCTTATTATCGGTCCCTGATATGGAGAGGATTCAAACAATTTCAAGCTTAGTTTCAAGGGTTCTTTCAAGTTTCAATGCCGGGAAGTCTTTTTTATTTATTTATTTATTTATCTGTGATGTTATTAGGTCCATCCTATTATTCATTATATATATATATATATATTTGGGGGGTGGTTTAGCAGTTTTGCTTCTATCTGAATGAGGTATCTGAATAATAAAAATGTTTGTGAGATTTTTATTATAGGGCCATTTTATGAGACCTTTTTAAGTTTGCTAAATTACAGGTTTCACCTTTTCTTACTTTTGAAATTACAAAAATCTCATCTACAAGTTTACATTTCAGAACATTCATGCATAAAAAGACTGCACTTGAAAATTTAAACCAAGGGGTGTATTATTTTGTACATGAATGTGTTATAAAATGTAAACTTTAGAGGACAATTTTGTAATTTCAGAAGTAAGAGGGGTATAACCTGTAATTATGCTATGATTCAGGATTTTTTTGGTAGTAATTCTTAATATATAATATATATATATATAAAATAAGAGGAAAAAATAGTTTTCATTTTGTTTAGAACCAATGAGCAGCAATTCAGCTGTTACTTTGTATTTAGCATAATCTAAAAAATAATAATAAAAAGAAATATATAGAATTAAATTCAGCGCATATATTCCTGTAATAACTTTATAATCCAAGGTTTGTGCATGAATGAGTTTTACTTTAAAATGATTAATATTGTACATATTTTAACTTTTAAGCATAGTTTTATCTCTTTTACTATAAGTTGATAAATTAACAATTGGCTTATTATTAATTGTTGTGCAAAAAGAATCAAAGAATTAGTTTGAATTGAATTGAATCAATCAATTTAGGTCTGCTTTGGGTTCTATCATTAAAAAAGTTATTTGATTCATATTTCTCTTAAGTTGAATACTCTACGCCTGAACTAACAAAAAAGTGCAGTTTAGTGCACCAAAAATTTTTCGATCTGGGGGCGTCTCCCTATTTGAAGATGGGGCCGTCGCGATTAAGTCACATTGCTTATTTTTTTTAATTAATTCTCGCTGTTTTCACCGCCCTTTTGAGTTCCATGCACTGTTTAAGGTAATACTTCTTAATCCTCGTTTCGAAACCTTCATTGTAGATATCATACAGGGTTTAGGTGAAATGTAGAATAAACGCAATGAAAGAGTTTTAGAATGTCGTTGAAATAGCAGAGTGCTCTATTTATGATCACAGAAAGTTTTCATTTATGCGATTGATTTTAATTACAATGTGGCTTATTTCTACTAATTTGTGACCAGTTTTGTGTAACTTGTGCATGTGTTGGATAATCTATAAGTTTTGTTTAACTTGCAATCAGTTTTGTCCTTTGCGATTAGTTTTTGTGTAACTTGTCATCAGTTTTGTGTAATTTGTGATCCGTTTTGTGTAACTTGCGTTCAATTTTGTTTCTTGCACTCAGTTTTGTTTAACTTGTGACTATCTATTTATGTTTTTTTTCTAAAGATGGAGAGGAGCTCAAAAGTAAGTAGAACACACTTGTTGTGTATCAGATGTGTCGTCTCTGTATTTTGTGAGTAAGCAATACCTGTTATATCCAATCTGAAAGGTGAAAGTAGGAAATTAATTGACGATTGCGACATTTCACACTTTTTGATCTGCCACGGCTGTCGCAGAATGTCATATTAATTTACGCTCTTAGAGTGTGTTTTCTCCCAAAAATTTTACATTTGTATTAGGCGCCAAGAAACTTGCTTTTACCATCAATGAAGTAGCATCAATCCTAGGGTTACCGAATCGAGGTGATGAAGTACTTATTAGAACTAACCCTATGCCATAATTACTGAAACTTCTTTGAAGAGAAAGATGACAGACATGACTTCAGATGAATACAATATGTTAGCCACCGATACAAGTACTATACTATTGTATCTACTTAGTGGGGTTTTTCCTATTTCTTGAAGAAGTCATCCCGGACCACATGGTTCAACTTGCAGACCCAATAGAGTTTATGAAATATAATTGGTCAAAGACAATTCAAAAGTGTTTGATAGATAGTTTCCACCATCTGGACTATGAGGGAGAGGTTGGAGATCTTGCAGGTTCTCTTGTTCGACCAAAAAAGACACTCAGAACCTTGCATGAATGCTCAATAGTTTGTGGTGGGGTGGGTATTCACTTTAACAATCTCTAATGTTATGTTTGATATTATATTTTATAATGGTTATTGTTTTGCATGAATAGATTTGGTTTCTAGAGCACACGACAGTAAACTCTCCCACATCTCCTGAAGCGCGTCCAAGAATTTTTTGGTGGTCCACTAAGGTTTCATTCACGCTGAAGAGCTTGTCAAAAATATTGCCGAAGTTGCAACCTAAATATGTTAACTATGAGTGTTGTTATTGTAAGACCCCCTCCCCCAACTTTTGCCCGGGTCGGGTTGGAGATGGACCTTACTGCCCAAGACGTCCACCCAGTACTTCTCAAGTGACAACGATCCACTTTATCAAGTACTAGTTGGCCGCCTTGCCTGATTTGAATCACAACATTTACACAACATCACAGATTTGAAGAAGCAATAACATAAAACCACACAAATATATATATAATATATATATTTATTAGAGTGAGCATATGCCAAAACCACTGTTTATACAACGAGCTCGTAGACTTCAAAAGTCTACTACTAACACTCTCTAGCCTGAGGGCTAGAAACTCACGCTTCAGAAGTCTGGAGACGACATGGGTGCCTCTGCTCGGGTAGTCATGTCAGCTGACATATTGTCCCGTTGCAGCTGTACTTCACAGTACTCAGTCTCCTGTGAATGGTTATTAAAATAATCGTTAGTCACAGAGTTAAGTGGAAACACATGTCCTCCCCGGATCCATATCCTGGGACGAGCTTACACACCCAACAAAAGTAAATAGCTGAAGCACGAGAGGGTTAGTACATCATTTCATTTATAAGCTAGGAGCAATTAACTTGGAAAAATGTAGCATGTAACTAGAATAATAGTAGCTTAATCGTCAGTTATATATAATAAACGCTCCGCTAGTTATCAACACGATAGGTACTCACAACCTATATTCACACCACAAGTGTTCAAACCCGCACACACTGCAGGTGTTCAAATCCGCGCACACTACAGGTGTTCAAACCCATGCACACCTCAGGTGTTTAAACCCACGCACACCGCAAGTGTTCAAACCTGCGTACACCGTAGGTGTTCAAACCCGCGCTCACCGTAGTTGTTCAAACCTGCACACCCCCCTAAGCCGATATAGGATGGACCGCTTCTCTTCAAGCAGGCTAGCGAACCCCGCGGGCCTCACCGATATGGTCGTCGATGATAGTGGCTAGTCCTGCCACTTATGGTGGTGGTCGTACCGCACTACCCAGGCCCCAACGTACAACCAGGTGTACTCTTGGATGTGAGTGACATTCGACGAATCTGAATTTAGGCCGACCAGTGGAGGAAATCTAACGAGGAGAAAACATAACGGTCGGTCCCAAGTGGTACACATCACTCTATCGTCACGAGTCGTCGACCTTCCAGCACTTGTACGAACAGTCTGCGGAAGTGACCGACCCACCACTATTTACCGCAGGCAATTTACAAGCATTCAATTTTAGGTAATTTTACTAGCACACATCGTGCCTGCGGCAGCCTGCAACACTAGACTTCAAATAATTCGGGCAAGCAGCCCTTTTAAAACATACAACTCAACTTTTGACAAGTAGCATAACGAGTATGTGAGCACTTTTTATTGAGGCAAATTTTGGAGGAATATCTCGACTCCCGTTATCCCCAATTAACGTTCAACTTAAAAACTAACTGCTCGTCAGAGCAGAACCCGTGCTTAAAACGTTGAAACAGTAAATTGCAGTAATTATAAATGCGGTAATAAAATGCTGCTAAAAAGATAAGCTTCAGAATTGAAATGCTGAATTGAGTGCTGAAATAAATAGGACTAGTACGAAACTAGAATAATACTGAACATAAAAAATTGTAAATAAAGTGCTGAAAGGAACTGGACCAGTACGAGACTGGAATGATACTGAAATGAAATAACTAAACTGAATATAAAGAAATAGGACTAATGCAAGACTGGAGCACTGAAGGGAAAGAACTAAACTGAATATAAAGAAACAGGAGCAGTGCAAGACTGGAGTACTGAAAGAAAAAAACTGAACTGAAAGTAAAGAAACAGGACCAATGCAAGACTGAAGTACTGAATGAAAGAACTGAATTGAAAATAATAAAAGGAACTGGACTAGTGCAAGATTGAAATAAAGAAATAAATAAAATAATTAGTAGTCCAACCACTTAGTTCTCAGGAGGCTTCAGTTGCATCTCTGTTTATAGTAAGAATGTTTAGTTCCATCTCCATTCTCAGGAGAGATGTTCAGTTTCATCTCCATTCTTAGGATGAAAGTTCAATTCCATCTCCGTTGTCACGAGAAATGTTCAGTTTCATCTCCATTCTCAGGAGCAATGTTCAATTCCAAGTCTATTTTTAGAAAGTTTTTTTTGAGTTTTACCCATTTGTTCAATTACATCTTTCAAACACGGCTTAATCGGACCAAAAAAACTTATTATGAGTTTCATTTTTATTATTTATTCAGAAAAAGAAGCCAGCTTATGGTTCACGCTTCAACCCGAGACGAGGTTGAGCATCATTCAACTCGAATCTCGTACCTATAAATTTTGGAAAAAAATTCCAAAATTTTCCGATCATTTTTATGCATATAAATTGATCAAATAATTCTTATTTAGACTTTTTGAAATACCAAAATAAATTTAAAATTCTCAAAATTTTTGTGGAAATTGCCCTCATCAAGGAGAACAACTTTCATGTTTAAAGATTTTTTCCCAAAAGCCTAGAATTTTCTTAATAAAAATCACTAAGTTCCTCTTCTACTATGTTCTACAAATAACCATTTTAATTTATATATATGGCTGAGATTGAGTCGGACAGTGGTTTTCTTCATTCTGTCTCCACAGTGGATCGGGCTTGGATTCGCTGTTGGGTCCAAAAAACATTGCGGCGGGTAATTTAATGCAACTGCTGCCGTCCGATGTTCATCACAAGATCAAACAGCAGCCGTGCCTCACCAACAGTGCAGAAGATAACACTTCTGCCACCGCCGGGTGGCAATGGCGAGGTGCCGGCGCCGCCTCCAGTTGACTCGTCGGGGGCCCACAATCTTCTGGGTAGTGGCCCAGCGGCCAGGCGCCGCCGGCCGCCGCCAGATTTACTCATCCCGAGAGCGGGGTGGCGCGGGTGCTCTGCTTCCGGTGATGCCGCCTAGCCCCGCCTCTCTGGCGGCTCTCAGGCCACGAGACCACCCCCGACCGGCGTGCCAGTGGTTGGGCTTCCCTCTGACGGTGGTCCGGCTGCCTGGCACCCCTGACCATCGTCGAAAAAACTCAAAACAGCCTATTAAAAATAAAATCTGGCTTTCAAGTACTGCCGGGAAAGCATTTTCCGGCGACACCACCGCTTCCTCCTGCCTGGGGGAGGTGCCTCCGGTGAGGTAGCACCCTTTCTGGGCTTCCACCCACGCTAGTCTTGGCCAGCTCTGCTTGGCCTCTGCCCAAACCTGGAGCATGGTCAGAGAGGTGGCGACGATGCTCTGGCGGCCGGGAGGCACATGCAAGTCGTCAGATGGATAAAGAAGGAGAAGGAGGTTAGTATCCACCTGCCGTGGAGCTGTGGAGGAGCTCGTGATGGTCCCGACCGAAAAAGAGGGTGGCGATGGGTTTCCAGCGACCTTGGGCTCTGCCAGGGGTTTGGGTGTGCTCGAATGTAAGGGTTAATTTGAGAAGATAGGTAATTCCGGTGATCTGAACTTCACCGGAGTAATGAGGGGAAAACAGTAAGAGTCAGAAAGAACGGGTGGGAAGAGAGAGAGAGAGAGAGAGAGAGAGAGAGAGAGAGAGAGAGAGAGAGAGAGAGAGAGAGAGAGAGGAGACATGGGAGGAGAGAGAGAGAGAAAACAGAGGGAAGTTCTTTATTCATTATCTGCATAAAAACTATTACATGCTAATCTTATATTTATAGTCAAACAGAGGTGTTGATCGTTACAGCAATAAAACCAATACAAAAGGGACAGTATAGATCATGTCATGGAAAATGTGCCCCTCATCTGCTGGAGCCACGGGTAAAGGATCCCTTCACTTGCTTTAACAACAGCTGCCTGATGTCGCCATCTGTCGTGCTATGGGAGAATGATCAATGTTCAACTTCCCTGGATGTTGCCACGTGTTCAGAACATTACAATTGCCCGCTGCTTTTAAAAGACGATGTCCTCATCGTTAGTTTCCACCCACGCCGTCTTTGTTTAGGGTTTTTTTTGTGTGGAGAGCAAATCGAGGAGGCGAGGAACTGACGGCATGTCGAACCTGACTGGTTGGCTTGTCGACAAACTTCAGGGAGCCAAAGATGCTGCTCCAGGCGACTCTGTTGCTGGTGGATCTGTTGGTAACTGTACTTTCTGTGGCTGGAATTTGGGTTGTCGTTGCTGAGATCTTCTTTTCTTTTGGGTCCAGGTAGGAGGAAGTAGATCGTCTAAGTTTTCTCTGTCGGAAGAGATGTCTTCGTACTGTGTTGCTTTCCTTAGATCTGCCGGTAGTAAGTCCATGTCTTCCCATGTACTGTCTTCGGGTGGTAGATCTGTCCACTGAACAAGTGCTTGAGTGATGGGAAGGTTGTTTCGTAGGATCTGTCGGAGACTGATCACTGCGCGAGGAGTATGCACTGGCATGTTCCTGTAGCTCTGGACTGGTAAGGGTGTAACATGGCCCGTCTCCTTTCCTTTGTATTTCCTTAGCAGAGATACGTGCAAAACCGGGTGTATTTTGCAATCTCCTGGTAACGATAAGCGGTATGCCGTCTCTCCGACGACTTCCTCTATTTGGAAGGGACCGTAGTAGCGTAGCGCTAACTTTCGGCAGTGAGTCCTGTGTAAGGTGAGTTGACGATACGGGTGGAGTTTAAGTAACACCCACTCGTGTTTCTGGAACTTGATGTCCTTTCTATTTTTGTCCGCCTGCATTTTCATGCGCTGCTGGGCTTGCTGTAGGTTTTCCCTGAGCTGATGTATTAAGTCATCTCTTGTCCGTAGGGTTAGCTCCACTGCTTCGTTACTCGTGCTCCCTGCACAATAAGTCAAGAGCCCAGGGGGCGGCCGACCGAACATGGCCTGGAAAGGCGTCATGTTGGTCGAAGTGTTAAGTGTTGTATTGAAATGATATTCAACAAAACTTAGGTACTGTGCCCACTTCTTAGGGTTGGTATGAGAAAAAATTCGCAAGTATTGTTGTAAACATCTATTTGTGCGTTCCGATAACCCGTCAGTTTTGCGGGTGATAAGCCGAGCTATAGTGTAAAGTCGTCCCCTGTAATTTGAACAGTTCTGTCCAGAAATTTCTAAGGAAGGTGGAGCCACGGTCTGTTAATATAGACGTTGGTAGACCATGTAACTTACCCACTGATTCCCAAAATGCTGCTGCCGCGGTTGGTGCCGTAATAGGGGAACCCAGGGGAGCAAAATGAGCGGCTCTAGACAGTCTGTCGACTATTACCAATATGTTAGTGTAGCCGTTTGATTTGGGTAGGTGGGTTATGAAATCCATGGTTAAATCGGTCCATAAGAGTGTGGGAATGGGCAAGGGTTGTAGAAGGCCATAAGGTAAGTGATTAGATGCTTTGGCCTTTTGGCATAATTCGCATTGATTTATGTAAGTGGTAACGTCTTTTTTTAAAGTCAGCCAATGGAATTGTGTTTTGATGCGATGGATGGTGGCATTAATCCCTGAATGACCACCATAATGGCTGTCATGTGTATTGGTGAGTATTCTATGGATAATTGGTGAATTCTGTGGGAAAAAAGTCGTTGTTTGTAAAAAACGTTATTGCCTTTCAGGACCCAATTGGGGCGGGATGAGGAATTTCTGGACAAATCCTCCAACAGTTGTTGGGTGTAAGGATCAGTTGCATAATCATGCTGCAACCCGTCCAACAACATTGAGGAGGGTCTAGTTATCGTCATTGTGCTTAATTGTGATAAAATTGGTTGTTTTGATTGGGCAGGTGTACTTGTTGTGGACCGTGATAGGGAATCCGCGACTATGTTGGTGCGGCCCGGTTTATATTTTATGGTGTAGTCGTATCCTATGAGCTTCGCGAGAAAAGTTTGTTGTTCGGGGGTGTGTAGGTCCTGGGTTAAAAGGTTGTGTAAGCTCTTATGGTCTGTTCTGATCTGGAACGGGTGTCCAAGCAAATATTGTCGCCACTTAGCCACGGCGGCGGTAACCGCATACATTTCCCGTACGTAAGTGGATTTTCGTTGCATTAGTGGGGACAATTTTTTGCTAAAGTAAGCTATTGGGTTTTGATGTTGTAATAAAACAGCACCGATCCCAATTCCAGATGCATCCGTTTCGATTATGAAGGGTTCATTAAAATTTGGTAAAGAAAGAATTGGTTTGGAAATTAATGATCGCTTTAAAACTTCAAAGGCTAATTGAGTGTGTTCATTCCAAGTAAAAGTTGTTTTCTTTAGTAAATCAGATAAAGGAGCTGCTATAAGAGAGAATTTTTTGATGAACCGTCGGTAAAAACCCGCTAATCCTAGGAATGATCGAACCTCTTTTTGTGATACTGGAGGTGGGTATTGTTCAATAGCCTTTATATTAGCGTTGTTTGGGGCGACTGAACCATTTGTGATATAATGTCCTAAGAATTTCACTTCTTTTTGTAAAAAAAAACATTTAGAAATCTTTATTTTGAGAACATTATCTAGTAAGATTCGAAATACTGTGGACAAATGTGTGTGGTGTTCATCCTCTGTGTTACTAAAAATCAGAATATCATCAAAAAAACAACAATAAACTTTCGCAAATACGGCTTGAAAATTGAATTCATTAGGGATTGAAAAGTTGAAGGTGCATTGGTAAGTCCAAATGACATAACTAAAAATTCATAATGGCCATGATGTGTCCTAAATGCTGTTTTATAGATGTCAAGTTCTGCCATTCGGATTTGGTGATACCCTGCGTGAAGATCTAACTTAGTAAAGAGTTTGGCATGAAACAATTCATCTACTAGCTCATCAATGGTGGGAATAGGGAACCAGTGTTTGATAGTTATATTATTTAAGACTCTATAATCAACACAAAAGCGCCATGAGCCATCTTTTTTCTTGACTAAAATCACTGGCGAGCTAAAACTAGAAGTGCTAGGTCGTATGTGATCTGCCTGTAGCATTTCGAGCACCAAACGTTCTATTTCATTTTTCTGAAAATGAGGGTACATGTATGGTTTAACATTTACTGGTTTGGAATTGGGTATTAAAGGTATTTTATGATCTATGAAGCGCTGTGATGGTTTTTCTAAATTGTCCTGGAATAATGATTTATATGATTGAAGCAAATTCAAAAATTTCGGTGGTAATGTTGGATCAAAAATTGGTTCTGTGGTTTCAGGAGTGGTAAGTAAATGAAGCTCCTGAGGGAACACACAAAGAGCCGAAGATTGAAGTGTCATTAGACGGGCAACCTGCGATGATGAAACCTCCAAGCAAGGGGCATGCGAATGTCCCTGCAATGTGATCGGGCCTTGGTCTGAGTCATAAGATATTGTAAGGGTTGAGTAATCGGTGGTTACTGGTCCTAGGGATCTAAGCCATCGTACTCCCAATACGATATCAGCCCCCTGCAGAGCTAGAACATATAAATGTAGTGAATAAGGGGTGGTTTGAATGAGCAGGGAAACATCTAAACATTTCCCGTGACAAACGATGGACATGCCGTTGCCCATGAAGACTTGAAAGGGTTGGATGGCCATAATAGGGAGATGTAAAAATTTTGCCATGCGGTCCAAGATAAAATCGTGAGAACTACCACTATCAATCAAAGTTTCTAACGGGTGGTGGTTTAAGAATGCGGTGACGCGTATGCAGTAACCGGAGGGGTCACCAGTTAATGCGTAAAGGCATATAGATCCATTGTGGTCAGTTGCTTCCTGGATCGGATCGTCAGGCGGGTCGTCGGGATCGTCGGGTTCGTCGGTCCCTTGAAAATACAATAAAGTGCCAGAACCCTTGCAACGATGTCCTAAGGTGTACTTTTCATCGCATGTATAACATAGACCGAGGTCCCGACGACGCTGTCTTTCATTGACAGATAAACGTCTAATAGGATATTTGGGAGGAAAGGTCTGTTTAGGTGGTATATTGGTTGCAGATTGCCATTGGAAACGTTGCGGCGGTGGGCATGGCATTATATCAGTGGACCGTTGGGACGTAGGATACAGACGTGGGGTGGTGTGGCTGAGATTATCTTCTATTTCGCGGTCTTCGACCATTCGAGCCCAAGAATAAGCGTCATGTAAATCGATTGGTCGTTGCATTCGAACCGTAGATCGAATACTGGATTTGAGGCCAGACACAAAAACACTGCGGACAAAGCCCGGTGTGAGGCCTGGTACGCGGGTCAAAATTTCTTCAAACTGGGCTTTGTAATCTAAAACGAAACCAGTCTGTTGGAGTTTTGTGAGAGAACCGGCTGGGTCCTCATAAGGTGAAGGGCCAAATCGTTTGTTAATAGCGTCGACAAAGAATGTGAAAGTTAAATTTGGGGAATCGCGAAGCGTTGCTTGATACCAGCGCGACGCGGGCCGATCAAGATGGCACGCGGCGATTAATAAGAAGTCGCGCGGGTTGGTGTTGTGATATTGAAAATATAAATGTAAATTGTATAGCCAATCCGTGGGATCTCCGTCGCTAAAACGAGGGCATTGAAATTTAAAATCAGACACTAAATTGTTAGAAACGACCTGGAATGAATTGATAGGCGGTGCTGCTCCAAGAACTCCATTGGAGGAAGAGGTGTGGCCCAAATCCGGTGGACAAGAACGTGTCTGGAGGAATTCCAGCGATTGTTGAATCTTTTGAAACTGCGTCATCATATCTTGCCATAATGTGTCAATTTGATTGGAGGAATCAGAGCGAGTATCGACGATCTGTTGGATCAGGACCGCTTCTTTGGCGTGCAAATCCTCTCGTAATTCGTCGAGTTGGGATTTCTGAGTGGCTTGCTCCAATCGGACCGAGCTTTGAAGATCAAGAATCTGATTATGAAGATCCTTCGTGCGCATGTGGTCGGCCATGAGGGAGGGTTTGAGACAATCGACGAGAGCACCAAAATGTAAGGGTTAATTTGAGAAGATAGGTAATTTCGGTGATCTGAACTTCACCGGAGTAATGAGGGGAAAACAGTAAGAGTCAGAAAGAACGGGTGGGAAGGAGAGAGAGAGAGAAAGAGAGAGAGAGAGAGAGAGAGAGAGAGAGGGAGAGGAGACAGGGGAGGAGAGAGAGAGAGAGAAAACAGAGGGAAGTTCTTTATTCATTATCTGCATAAAAACTATTACATGCTAATCTTATATTTATAGTCAAACAAAGGTGTTCACCGTTACAACAATAAAATCAATACAAAAGGGACGGTATAGATCATGTCATGGAAAATGTGCCCCTCATCTGCTGGAGCCACGGGTAAAGGATCCCTTCACTTGCTTTAACAACAGCTGTCTGATGTCGCCATCTGTTGAGCTGTGGGAGAATGATCAATGTTCAACTTCCCTGGATGTTGCCACGTGTTCAGAACATTACATCGAAGGAGCTTTATGAGCTCATGCAGAGGGGGAAGGGGCATATAAAAAGGCTGAGGAGGGGCCTTGGTTTGCCTATTATCGATGTGGGATTATTCCCGTAGGAGGAGGAGCTCCTCTCCTCTTCCTCACTTTGGCTATACACATGGCAACCATCAGGAAAGTTGGTACAAACAGATGACATCATCAGGGATATGGGAGTTTGGGACTTGGGCTTGGAAGTGGGAAAAGATAAGGGAGAAAGGAAAGATGTTGGGCTTCCTTTTGGCTCAAGGTCCAATCCAATTTTCATGGGTTTTGCTATTTATTTAGGGCTCATGGTATAAGAAAGATGAAGTCCTTGCCTATCATGGTGAGGTGCACCCTCTTCTTAGTAAAATTCCAAAAATTGGAAAATTGTGGGTTTGACCCAGATCAAACCTTGGGTGGATCTCTCATGTTGGTCAAAGTCAAAGTAGGTTCAAATCATCAGGGTCGGGTCAAAGTTGGGGTATCGTGCCATAATTGCTGTGTGCACGCTCATTGGTGCACGATATGGCTTGGTTTGACGACCCGTCTCAAAATTGACCGGAACGAACTCCGTTGACTTTGTATTGACCATACGAATCCAATGCCACTAACCAGGGTCAAATATTAGTTCTTTTGCTAAGTATCCAAAATTTGTACGTCGCGGCGCACTAAAAAGGTCAAAACGGTCAAATTCATCGTCTGACTCTGAATTGCAATGCAATAAGTTTCATCGCGCTCGTATTGACTATACAAAATCGTAGGAACTGCCAGAACTCAGATTAGAGTTCATTAACTTAACGTCCCCAATTATGGTCACCTCCTACCTCTTTTGGGCCTTGTGTAGAGATTTGAGTCACTTTTATTGTGTCCACTAGAGTTTTAGTGACCCAATAAAAATCGGGATGTTACAGTTATGATTAAATTAATGGATCAATTTGTATGTTACATTATTTTTAATACATTGCACAGGTCCGTGAGAGTTTTGTTGATATTGTGACGGCTGATGAAGAGGTATGTGATGACATGAGCCTGATTTACAAGAGTGCTCAATCTAAAGATGAGGCAACAACTCTCTTTAGAATGTCAAAGTAAGAGATTAAAATCTAAAGATAACACACCTTTATGAATAAAATATTTTAAGAGGCTGGGGAAACAGATGAAAGAAGGTTTCAGTGAAATACCAGAAAGTTTTAAATTCTTATCTTACAAGGTAGATGCTCTCGCTAACAAGATTAAGACAAAGGATTCAACAGTTGTGTTTTCAGATTCCCCCCTTAAGATTTACAATAAAAGTAATAAGAAGGACAAGAACGTTGAATTAAGACTGAAAGACTTCTCATGTTTAGATCTTCCTAGCGATGAGAAGGAGTTTGTATTCAATAGGCTGAAGAGTATCCCATCAAAGTAAAAAAAAGTGATTTTACCATGAGGACGTTGCCTTTATTATATCATGACATGCATTATTTATTGACTCACTCCTTTGGCTAGACAACATGCTATGATCTGTAAATTTTTTGTTAAAAGTTGTTGATCATTTTTCTTTCACTTTATATAAATTAGTAAGACATATATTGTCTTCTAAATGACATCTTTCAAGCAACTCAACACAATATTATTCAAATTTCTTAGGGAAATCACATTTGCTGAGACACATATAAAATTAAGAATGGAGATGCGTATTGACATTGAAAGTGGGCACCTTAGATGGAGCTTTCTTCGCAATATGTCATTGACACAAACACTGTCTACTCCGAGTCATGACATTCTGAATTACAACCGTCTTGATCCGTGAAAATAGTTATTGATTGTTTCTCACCAACAAATTTCAAAAATGTTTGAAACAATCAAAGTAAACGTTTCGATTGTTTCCTCGGCAACAAAACAACTGCAACGACTACATTTTACCAATGATGATTAACAACCACATTTAAAAATGTCTGAAATAACTAAGTAAACGTTTTGATTGTTTTCTCGGCAACAAAAACAACTGCAATGACTACATTTTGTCAATGATAATTAACAGTTACAAATGGAGCACATGCAATGTTGTATCTATTCATTCTATATGTAGTATCAAATATTATCACATCCCCAAAATATTGATAGTCTATTTTTCCTTGGCCATCAATCCATATAAAGTTAACTAATTTATATCATATACTTGAAAGTCAAATGAAAACATACTATCATTACATTATCATTCCTTAAGTATTTCTAGTAGTTTAGACACGTCACCTCCATCAATTTTTGATCTTCTTACCTTGTCAATATAATTGTATGCATCTGTTCTAGAAAAATCTACATTTTGAGAACCTTCAACTTCATCAGCTAGGTATCTGTACACTTCCATGGGCTGTATTCCTACTTCTGTCAATGACTTTAAGACAACACCTCGATCTTCTGTGACAAATCTATGAGAGCGAAGTAGATATTGTTATGTATCACACAATGGATGATTGCGTTCTTCTACAAATTTGTCCACAACTAAATTTTTGTCATCTTGATCAACATTAAACACTATGACCGCTGAAGAATTTGTTCGGGTATCAAATCGACAAAACTTAACTTCAGAATTCGGATACCTGAGGATTCTTTTTTTTCCAAATTTTGAGCAAAAAAATTCCCTTAACTTTAAAATATTTGTGTTGGGCCAACAAATTCGATATTTCTTTCGAACACTAAAACCAACCTTGGGAGCATATTTGTCGTACATTTTATATGCTAGCTCTTCAGACTGAGCAACTTCAAATGTTGGAATATGACCATGTTAGAATATCCAGTTGTTAAAAATTATCGCAAAAATCACAGAAATTTGATTCCCCAAATATCGTTTGTGATATTCATGCATACAAAGAAAAAAAAATCGCTTGGACACTTTTATAAAGATCACGGGCTTTAAAAGGCTTGTACATAGAACATCTTTTTCCCTATTTACAGTCTTGTTTTCTCTAAAATACTAGCACAAACATCATCATCTTCCCTATTTATAGTCTTCCGCCTCATTTACAGTCCAACAACAGTGCAATTCATAGAAAATGGGATTAAAATGAACTATAACTATGCGAGGGTATACCTTTTCCTTCTCGTTCTGGACACTTTATGTTTCCACCATTAGAGACTAGAACCAAAAATTTTAGCTCGGAGTCATCTTCTCTTTCAAAGCTGTCCTATCTTTTGAAGTAATCTTGTTTACTTCTTCGACGAAACGAATTGAGCAGGAAAGAAAAAAAATTCGCGTGGCTGGCTTAATCGCAACGGCCCCGTCTTCAAATCGGAAGACGAGGCCCGTGTCACAACCTCATTTTCTTAATATATAAATATATTATCAGAGTGAGAGAAAATACGCGTCATGATGTCACGCCGTGTAGGGGACAACTACAGACGCTTAGGCAGTTCCGTCTTTTAGTTTATTTTTATAAAAGACACATACATTTTATGTTGAAGAACATGTCTTAAGTTTAAAGCTTAAAAACCGCGTCCCTCGGTTTAGTGGATCAGCTAGTACACAAGTTGAAAAGTATACACACACACACACAGCGGAAAAGAAAATATAAAGTTTTATTCATTTTATTTTACATGAGCATGAAGACCCAGCAATGAACTAATGATATGTAAGTTTCTAAATTTAGTATAAGTAGAATTTTTTTTAAGATCTTCAAAATAGAGTGATGCTTGGTTGAAAGAATGTCACGAGTATGAGTAAATGTGCTTATATATATATATATATATATATATATATATATATATATAATAACTAATATGCATCATAACATACTACGATATGAGCGCCAACAATCTGACACGAACTCATACTATCAACAACACAAATCTAAAAACATACTACGAAGTCACAAAAAAACAACAAACTACCTCTCACTAATGAGAGGAAAAGAAATGAGCTATAGAAACTTGAAAGAATCAAACTCTGATAGCTCTAACCGCTACTGGTCCGAACCTGAGACATTCAAAAAGAAAAGAATGCCTCAGCCAATAGGCGCAAAAAGGCAGCTCAAACCGAGTTTAAAAAGGTTAATGAGTTTAAGAGGTTACTAACCCAACAAGAATAGCTTAAAAATAACAACAAACAAAGCTCATATGAACAATAAACATAAATAATTCAACACGAATTGGCTATATGAGAGAAAGACTTGTACCAAGTGCGATAAGTATTTGTATAATTAATCATATATTTATATAATAAAAGAGATTGATTGTCTCAAAAAGTGAATCATTAACACCATACATAAAATGACACAGAGGTGATGACATTCTTTCCAAGACAAATCATCAGACAAAAACATTCAAAAAAAGGCAATGTGGTGGTGGTCATCCATTCCAACCCAATCAATAGTTCAAAACATTCAAAAAGGCACTATGATGGTAGTGATCCATTCCAACCTAATTAGCACTCCATAAACATCATAACCAAAATCTGGCATCACACAAAACTTAACATCGGATCACCACGACGACGCAAGAAAACCCCAGAATTTCTAAGTAAAAACAATCCTCCCAGCGATTCGTCGAGACCATCCGTTGATTCAGCGTGATCACCCGACAAATCGTCGTAACAACTCGACAAATCTTACCAGAATACTCGACGAATTTGATGTAACCACTCGACGAATACGACTTGACTACTCAACGAGTTCAGCTTAATCACTCGACGAATTGACTTAACTACTCGATGAATTGACTAAATTGCTCGATGAATTGACTTAAACTACTTGAGGAATGGACTTAAACTACTCAACGAATGGATTTAACTATTAGATGAATTGACTTAAACTACTCGACGCACTCACCAGACTTCTCGACAAACTCAACGAATCTCACGTAACTACTCGACGAATTTCACGTGACTACTCGACGAATTCAAACTACAGGCAACAAAAAATCGTTATCACCGGAAAAAAACCAACAATAGGAAATACAAAATCAATATCAATGGTCTTGGAATTTTAAAGGAAAGAAGAAGAGGAATTGAAAAAAGACAAAACAAGAGGGATAGTCCACCATTTGACTCAAATCTTTCGATTTCCAGCCTCCTAAGCACTCCACATCAAGGGTTGGCCGACAAAAAACCATGACAACAAATTTCTGAAATGATTTCGACGAAAAGGAAGGTTAGGGCTAGTCACTCTAACACCAAAAATCCACAAAATCGGAAATACTCATCGCATACGCGTATATCTTTGCGAGAGCTTTTCAAATCTATACTCCGACAAAGATTCTGTATGCTAGAGCTCGCGTAGCAGGCGTCGAACAGCTCCCGAAAGGACGCCTCCTCTCTCCTGCGAGCTCTGGTTCGGCGGAACACGAAGGAGAAAAAGAAATCAGGAAAACCTAAGTCAAGGGTTTGACCGGCTTTATATATATATATATATATAATATGATTTATAAATGATTTATAAATGATTTTAATGTTTCATTTGCCGATTTGGACTAACCCCAACTGCGCTTTCGACGAAATTTGCACTGATGGTAAATACCGGTCCTACGAATCCAACGACGAAGTCGAAATCAGAGTTCGACGAGCTGATAATGAGTTACAATTTATTTTTACAGTTTACGACAATGAGACTTGACAATCACGATTAAAATTAATGACTTTAATTTTCTAAACTCAGAAAATATATACTCTAGCAAGCTCGAAATTCAGTCGACTTGACTAAACGGTCACTGAAACGCACTAACGACGACCCGCCGCTAATCTCACGTTAACATAGCCCTTACGTCTCTATTATGACAAAAGAATATTGAAATAAATCCTAAAAATTCAGGGGCGTTACAGCCTGTACCGAAATATTTTCCTTAGTGCACAAAGCATCCTCGCACAGTGAGGGTTCGGGGAAGGGTCCCACCCACAAGGGTGAAATGTAGGCAAATCTTGCTTTTTTTTACAAGAGGTTGCTTCTAGGAACCAAACCGGTGACTTCATGTTCACAACAATTAAAATTTTTTTCACATGTAATTAATAAAAAATTATTAATTCAAATTTTAAAACAAAAGTTATAATTTTTTAATTTCTTTTATCAAAATTGTTTTTATTTATTGATTTTATATCTTTATATTTGTGCATTAAATTGCTTTTAAAGATTACTTTTAAAAAAATTTAAATGGAGCATTACATTCTCACATGGAAAAAATGTTGGGTAGCTAAATATAGTCACGAGGAACAACACATGAGATAACTAGCAAATTAGCACCATCCCATAAATACTATGCACCTAAAATTTGTTTATGTTGTATTTGAATTGTGTAAGGTTTAAAAATGCATGCAATTGTAGAACTGATAATCCAATGAGTATCAATTTGGATGTACTTTTGAATTGTGAAACTAATAAGGAGATGATTCTTAAGCTTATCTTGAGTGAGAACATTCATGATTTGCGGTCTTGTGTTTTTATTTTCTTGCTCTTAAAATTAAGATATGTTAGTGGTGAAATATCTATAAAATATTTTTGGCACAACAATATAATAGGTAAATTGGCACTGTAAATCTTTTCTTTTGCAAACCCTAAAAGCAAAATATTAGCATTACTTTTAATAATTATCTAAAAATACATCACCTTATGCACAACATGTCTGGGTGGTGTAGTCGGTTATCACGCTAGTCTCACACACTAGAGGTCCCCGGTTCGAACCCGGGCTCAGACAAATATATTTTGCTTTTTTTTTGTCAGTTCGAACTTCAAAACGTTAGATCCGAACCTGTATGAAAGTTTTTTGCTTCTAAGCAGATCCTAACCACCCGAACAAAAAGTAAACAAAAATTTTTTTGGTTTATTGTTAACCGCAACTCGTTATTGACTAGTCGCATCCCAAAATCTCATAATTTTTTGCAGCTTTTTGAAATACGTCTTCTACATGTAATTTTAGGAAAAGTGTTCAACACGAAAGTTGTAGATCTCGTCGAGATCTACAACTTTCGTGTTGATCATTTTTCCTAAAAATGCATGTATAAGACGCATTCTGAAAATATGCCCAGATTTTGCGTCTTTCAGAAATACATCTTGTACATGCAATTTCAGGAAAAGTGTTCAACACGAAAGTTGTAGATCTCGTCAAGTTCTACAACTTTTGTGCGGAAAACTTTTCCTGAAATTGCATGTACAAGACGTATTTCGAAATGACGCGAAAAATTGAGAGATTTTGGGGTGCGACTAGACAATAACAGGTTGCGGTAACAATCACCTTTATTATTTATTATTTGGTTAATTTTTGTCTAGTTTTGGTTTATTTCATCAGATTCATTATTCTACAACAAGAACGGGTTTATTTGGTTAACAATCACCTTTATATATACACGTTAAGTGTATATACATTTATCCGATATATATATACCCAAATATCCCCTATAAATTAGCATAATTAGTGAGAGCACCCCTCTTATTTTTGGCATTACAAAAAACTCCCTTAGGTTTTCTTTTCATTACAGAAACCTCCCCTGATTTTTTTTATTTCATTGCATTCATGAAGAAAAATACCCCCTGAACACTGTACCCCGAGGGCGGGTGGTTTGTGCATGGATGTTATGAAATAAAACTTCAGGGGAGATTTTTGTAATGAAATGAAAACTTTAGAAAAAGTTTTTGTAATTTCAAAAATAAGAGGGGTGCTGTCAGCATTTTACAAAGTTAGAGGGGAGGTCCCGGTAAATGGCCCTATATATAAGGCTGATCTTATACGAACTTTGCACAGTGCGAACTCCCAATGTCAGCCGCTCAATCAACATTCGCTCGATTAGCATCTGAAGGCACCACACAAATCAGCTCCGCCGCCGCCGGCCGGGGGCTCGCCGGCCACCGATCGCTTGGAAGTTGCCGACTTGGCGGCCGGTGGCGGCGGCGTCATCGCAAAATTGGACCGCCGGCCGTGGGCTCGCCGCCCGCCCGGTGGCCGACAAGCCACGGTCGGCGGCGACCACCCGAAATTTTGCGAGTGCGCACTGTGCGTATTTGCCGAGCTGTCAGGCGGTTCGGTTCCGGTTCTACTAAAATCGAACCGAACCACTAAGGTAACAGTTCTTCAAATTAAAATCAAAACCTTATTTGATTTGACCGGTTTCGGTTCTAGTTTAGTTCCCTTATTTTTTGGAACCGTCGTATTAACGGTTCCGGTTACGGCGGCCACTATCGGTTGGTTCCATGCGGTTCGGTCCGGTTCCAATCGGTTTCACTAAAACAGAAATCAAACTTGAAAATGAAATAAAAGCGGCTGCAAATAGTAAAACTCAAAACAACATCAAAATATAAATAATTATGTTGCCCACTTTTCGACGATCTTTTCCACGATCGGTGAGATAATATCAATTGTCTTCCTACCGTGTAGACTTGACACGAATTCTAGTTGGCTGGCACGCTCGTCGGCATGCTCAACCGTAACAACCGCCTACAATTAGTTGTTTTTCATGATTATTAATAAATGTAATTGTATATCTTCTATATTTTTTAAATAAAATATTTCAAAAAAATGTAAGTAAAATTGAAAATATATTATATAACGTATAAAAAATAAAAAATGCATTGATTGATTCCAAACCGCAACAATGTCAAACCATATCATACGGTTTTTAGCGTGAAATTTTATTCGGTCCAAAGTCGACCCTTTAGTGTGATTGGGGTTTGGGTTCAAATACATCAGCTTCACTCATGATAGTAAGTATAAATATTATAGATAAATTATAAAATAATAACAATATAATAATATAATAATAATAAACAGGTTGCGGTTCGGTTCACTTCGGTCCGGTTCGGATCGGGTCTAAAAATCTTGAAACCGCTTGAGATTTATGTTGCGGTTGCGATTCCGGTTCCATCCGGATAATAATAGTAAGAACCACACCCGACCATGTTGTTCCCGGTTCCAAAATTCAAACCGGACCCGAATAATTTAACGGTTCGGTCCGGTTCTTTGCGGTTCCGGTTCGGTTTGCGGTTTTCGGTTTTAAGTGACAACTCTAAGCACAGTGCACACCTATATCGTCTATATATATCTATACTATTTCAAAAAGAAATATGAAGGTCTGCAAAAACCACGAATAAAAAATTCATTCAAAAAATTCGGGCTATTAGATCGATCAGATCTGGACTGCAAATAAACTTTTCCAAAAAAAAAAAACTCCTTCTCTTTCCTGAATCCTGAGCCCAGCCCTGCCCGGCGGCATTGAAAAGAGGGGGGAGGGCGGGGCTGGGCAAAAAAGGGAGTTTTTTCCCGACACTTGATATATATTTTTACTACATTTAAAAGAAGTATCAATTACATGTCCATGGCAAGGTAAAAGAGACATTGGAGTAATCACGACCGTTGAATATAAACCAAAGATTTGACCGCAACCGTTGATCGCAACAATGAATCAGGACCGTTCATATTTTTTCTTAGGTCTCCAAAACCTATATAGGGTCTCTCAAATTTATATTTTTTATAGGGCACCCTACAACCCATCAGCTCAGCCCAAAAATCAAGCCTAAAATCCTGCAAATGCTAGCCCATCAAGTTTCGGCCCGCACGCCCGCCAGACAAAACCCAGAGCCCAGCCAATTTCGGCCCACCCGCCAGCCCAGCACACCAACTTATCATCCAAAAGAGATCAACCTATATAAGGCCAAAACATCCCACCGAACTGCCGGTGTGGGACTAAATCCCGCATGGGATTAATCCTCAGGCGGGATTACTTAGTCAGGATTAATCCCGCCTAAGTTAGGCGGGATTAATCCCGCCTGCTTAGGCGGGATTAAATCCCGCATAAGTATAGGCGGGATTAAATCCCGCCTAAGTTAGGCGGGATTAATCCCGCCTGCTTAGGCGGGATTAAATCCCGCATAAGATAGACGAGATTTAATCCTGCCTAAACAGGCGGGGATTAATCCCGCCTAAACAGGCGGGATTAATCCCCGTCTGTTTAGGCGGGATTTAATCCCGTCTTTTTTTTAAATAATTTTTAAATATTTTTAAAATATTTTTAAAATATAATTAAATATTATATTTTTAAAATATTTTAAAAATAGAATTAAATATTACATTTTTAAATATATTTTTAAATATAATTAAATATTATATTTTTAAATTTTTTTGCGAGGCGGGCGAAATATTAAACTTTTTAAATCCCGCAGGGGGGCGGGCGACGCCCAGAGGGGTGCCCGCAGGGGGCGGGCGACGCCCGCAGGGGGGCGGGCGACGCCCGCAGGGGGGCGGGCGACGCTTTCAGGGGGGCGGGCGAAGCTCCGCCGTCGGCGGTCGGGTACTGTGGGGCGTGGCCATCGGGCGATAGGCCCGTGCTCTGTCACTCGTGTTATATTCTTTTTTTTTTATGGACATATATATATATATATATATATATATATATATATATATATATATATATATATATAAGGGTTGGAAGTTATACACTCAAACTTTTTTTAGGAAAAAAAACTCGAGTGTATATATAACCTTTTTAAGCACTTTTTTGACACTAATTTCTATATTCCATGAAACACAAACATGAGGTCATGACATTAAAGTCATTTCCATAAGATTTGGAGCAAATCAACCATCGAGAATCCACAAAAAAAACATTTGCTTGTATAGCATTCATGACGTACAGAAACAAATCAACCATATATATTTCATGAAACCCAAATTAAGCATAGCCTAAACACAAACATGAAGTCATGACATTAAAGCCCTTTCCATAAGTATTGGAGCAAATCAACCATCGAGAATCCACCAGTAAAAACACACACAAACTCAATAATGTAGAGTAAATAAAAACAAAACATAGTTATCTACAATCACACCCCGGAAAACAAAGCCTAACCAAATATAAAAGGTGCAAATGACATCATAAATTTATTGGTTTTATAAGTGACATCAAACACAACAACATCCTCAAAAGTTAAAAAATCATTTTGTGACATTGAATCTGCCCAAAAAATGAACGAAGGACTAAATTAGAATCCAATTTTATGTCAAAGTAGAAATTTGGATCTAACTCTTGTTGCTTCTTTAAATAAGCAAACACTGATGCACCTTCATTTCCTATGTTATTCTTGCGGTGTTCACTCAAATTCATTGAAACTTATTTTGCAGATATTGAGCTGTTAATATTGGTTGAATTTAAAATTCTTGCAATCTTAGCAGGACCAAGTCCATTACTATAAAGTTGATCCATCAATTTTTTAACTTCCTTATCTTTGTGAAATACATTATGTGAGCGATGTCTCTTAGCTTTTCTTGGAGTATCTAACTCATGCTTATGCTCCTTTATAAATCCAGTGACAACCCACCTATCATCCTTATTCTTGCGAATATTTAATTTGGCTTTGAATTGACTCTTGTCAATCGTTGTGGTATCATTGAAGATCCTTTGCCCTCTTTTGAAGTTTTTAAACCAGACTTATTATATTCGAACATTCTTCCAATAATATCTCCCGAGGTAAATGATTTAGAAGTAGATCCTTTTTTAATCCAAAATTATAAATTAAGTGTATAACTATTATAAAACCAATATGCTTCATCAACACTTTCAAACACCAAACTAACATATGATTCTTTAACACTGGGCTCATTAGAATATGTATTCATTTCAGCTACAACAACATTCATACTTTCGGAATTTGATGGCTCCGACATCATTGCGAGTGATGTGAAACTGTACCTAACGAGTAGATGTACATATGCTTCAAAATGATGTATTCAAACTACAAATATAAACAAACACAAAACACAAACACACACACAAATCCACACACACATGAAATGATTATACTCTCACACACATACACAAAATTGAAATCGTCGAGATCTAAATCATCGAGCTCTGCTCGACGAACGTCGAGCCGAGGTCGACGATTTTGTCGAGGTCTGCTCGACGAAATCGTCGAGCGGAGATCGTCGAGCGGAGCTCGACGAAATGGAGCTCTGCTCGACGTTCGTCGAGGAGAGCTCAATCTCGTCGAGCTCTGCTCGACGTTCGCTCGAGCTCTACTCGACTTTCGTCGAACTCTGTTCAACGAAACGTCAAGCAGAGCTCGATGAAAATGCTGAGGTCGACACACAGAAATCCGCACCCGGTCACACACAGAAATCCAGATACACAGAAAAATTAAGAAATAGAAATTGCAGAGATGGAAATATACCACCGGGACGACGCAACGGTAAGGTTGAGCCAAAACTGGTATAAGCCCGTTGTTGAATCTGAAAAAAAATGTTATGGTTAAACCATAAATCAAAGAGAGATCAAAAGCTTGAGTGTAAACCCTTGTAACATACCAGTTAATGTTTATGAGATCAAATGCAGTGGAAATAATCGGGATTCACGATTGAATCCGGCTGCATCAAATGACAAGAAGTTTTTTGAATTGGAAAATCCGAAAACGGTGAAAACCACGCGATTGGATCTGTGCTGAGCCAAACTCCACTAGTTCTTTTGAGGTTACAGAGGTTGAGATTTGATATCAGAGGGCGATAGACCGCTACTCTATTACAAGTACGCATATAATTCTCTATGATTCCCAATCATTATCAGTTAAATCATGAAATGTAATTGCTGAATAAATTTTCATAAGTAATGATTTTTGACGCACAACTTTTTTTTAACATTTTATAAGTAGAATTTCATCGAATTGACATATCAAATTCTGATTTTAAAATTTTTTGATTTGATTTAATACAAATTTCTTAAAATCTTGTCGTCTTTTTCATGAATTATATATATTTAAACATAATTTGAATTTTATTAATATAAGATTCTATAAATTTTAGACTATATTGAACAATTAAATTTAAAATATAACACACACAATAAGTATGACAAAATGCTTCATTTAACATAAGTTTTAAATCTCTTTTTAAATTTTCAATTAATGCGATAATATTAATAGCATTATCAAAAGAAATACTCAATTTTATTTTTCGGATTTAAATTCATGAATACAATTCATAATCATTTAATAAATAACTTGTTTGATATGCTCAAACTCAGAACTAGTAAAACTAATAATACGTTTGGATAGCTCCCATGATAAAAGATCTATCCAATGATTTGTGATGCAAACAAAAGAAATTCCGAAATTGAAACTGTTATTCCAAACATAGCATGTTAAGCTTACTTTATTTTCTAAATTTTCAAAATACTTCATTAAAGCTTTTTTGCTTAAATATGAGCTTTATATACATCACATCTAATTGTATTTCTACTTACCGGTTGATACTTCGGTTGAAGAGCTCTTTAGATGTAGGAGGTTACATGGGTATTGTCGTAGTGATTGAACGACAACTCACGTCTAATGATGTTTCCATTTGCATTTTTCTTTGTAGCATTTGATCATCCACCCAAATTGGACCAATAGCTGAAAATTGAGATTGACTGGATTCTACAGCTTGTTTAGCAACACATGTTTTGATGTGTCGCACAAGCACGAAGTTCCTGCTCACCGCCAGCAATTTTGAACAATGTCCGCACTTCACCTTCAAATCAACAATTTCAAAGTGCTTCAAGATTGGAGCACTATGCTTACTCTCAACAATTTGAAGATTTGAACCCGCTAAAGATGCCATTTTTTACTTGAGAATTGAGGATGAGAACCATAGTTTGAGAAATTTAGAGTGAATATGTGAAACAATATCTCCCCCCTCATCCACCTCTGGTCCTCTATGTATAACTTTTAATATAAGAATTTATTATTTAATTATTTAAAATATTATAAAAAATATTTTAAATTAATAAAAAATAAAAAGTAAAACAGCTGTCTGCTTGCAGGCTTGCAGCCGAATTTATTATGCATGCCACTTGCATGCAACGGCTATATTGCCGTTGCCTTGCTGGCAACGGTACATAGACGTTGCTGGCACGTGGCAACGGCCGGTTGGCCGTTGACCACTTGGACCCGGCCCGGCCGGACATCAATAACTTCAAGGAAAAATTTATAATGACTTATACAAGATCGCATCTTACTATATTTAATTTATAATTTATTACATCATAAAAGCTAAAACGAAATCAATAATCATGCAATTTTATTTTAATATTTTTTTTTTAATATAATTTTTCAGACAAATATTAAATCACGTGTATATAATTTATATCCAATGAAAAACATTCATGCAATGCCACCGACCCCAATGAAAAACATTGATTGGTGAAAATAAGTCTCCCAAATAGAGCATTAATTTCAATAGTTTGCACCTCCCAAAGAGTTTAACATTAGCATTTTGCACCATTCTAATTGAATATTTTAGAATACAAAATGTGAATATTAAAATTTTTGAAAATGCTAAAAGTCATAATTAAATATTTAAGATACAATGGGCAAATGCCTCATAATTAGATGGTACTTAATGCCGAAGTCCCTAATATTCTACTATCATTTGTTTGATCTTTAAAGATTCAATTTTTTGATAATATGAAATTAATTTATGAATCACCCATCTCTAAAGGGGATCCGGATCCTCTGGAGTTCGTGCGGGAACTCCCGGGTGGAGTTCAATCTAAAGGCGCAAAAACCTCCCACTTCATCAATCCAACGGCTGGACTTCTCGCGCGCTAAAAGACAAAAAATAAAAAGATAAAATATTAAAAAATGCAATCACGCTCGCCCGTTGGATTTCAATCGGACGAGCGAGATTGCACGAACTCCACCCGGGAGTTCCTGCACGAACTCCAGAGGATCCGGATTCCTCTGGGGCCATTTGGCATGGCGGTGATGAAGTTAATGCAGTGATTCTCAACTATAGCTCATAAATGCTAAACCTCATCTCAGTAAGCTCATTAATTTTTATGTACAAAATTAGTTTTTTTTCTTGACGACAATCATAACTGTTGTCATGACATAAATTTCATTAGTGTTATTTTTTCCCAAGCTCACACGAGCAAAAACACCACGTCAAACTTGCAACACCCCTATCCATCACATAGCATATAACACTAGGTCCCGCCGGGGACCAACACCATATACCACAGACAGACCGAAGAGTTAGGAAATGAAATCATCCTTCCAATCACACACGTCCTACACAGAGTATATTCTAGCGGAAACATTTTAAAAGTTTCAAAGAAAGAACTCAGTTACATCATGAATGTCCACTAAAAATAACCCAAAAGAAATGAGCGTACAAATACACAAAGTACTTGACTTTATGACCTTACAAGAGTTTACTTTAAGCAAATAGTGTCTTCCAAACAACGGCACACATGCCGGTCATACATGAGTATAACAAATAAACATTCGCATTGGCCTTCGAGGACCGGCTCAACAACCAGGGCTTTAGCCCGCTATTTGCCAATAGCCTCCGCAGCACCTGCAAGCAACAATCCACCGCAGCGGTGACAAACAAAAGCAACGGTCAGCTAAAGCTGACCAAATTATAACGACGCCGCCCCCTTAACTCGGGGCGGCGATGCTCCTTCCCTGCACTTTATTAGCATTGTCAAACAGTAGTGAAATTACACTTCATCACAGGCGTAGGCACGCACGACCAGACACCCAGTGCTCTCAGGGCACATTCTTGGTGAACCCAGTCAAATCCGCGGTCTCCCCACCGCCCCTTGGACGACAAATCTCGTGAGCATTTTAGTCTTTCCGGCCTAAGTCTAAGACCCTTCATCTATGTCAACAGCAAATACCACGTACCTTAGGTCTCTTTAACCGAACGACATAGAGCGGGTACGGTTCAGCCTAACCCGTTGCTCACACTGCAACGTCAATTTAAGCCATATGCGAGGGTCAAGCATCCCCGAGTCCCAAATCGATCACACACTTTACATAACCCAGTGATGTGCAAGTTGGCTCTCAGGCCACCAAGATGGTAGAATCACGCTTCTGCCCAGTTTTACGGGTGCACCTTGGAGTTAGTTCTCAAGGTTCCTTGTTGCCATCTACCGCGTAGAAAACCCGAAAACAATCATCGGCGCGAAGTCTTCTTCGGTCATTCATGCATAATGAAACATCATCGATCCAGGCCAACTTGTCCGGGTAGGCTTCACACACCATGTCTATGTCCGTTCTTCGATTCCGGACTCTACATGCAAAACAACAGAGACTATTCATGTCTACACGAAGGAATACCTCACACTCACCGCATACTCGTGAGAGCGAGCTTCCTATGCAAAAAGGAAAGATGACTTCACATGTCCAAGAAGAGAATCGTTACCCTTGGGTTTCTCTTTGGCACCATGAAGATCTAGACAGATGAAAAGCACCGTAATGGCCTCGCCTCCGTAGATCTGGACTCGGCTTGCGATTTGGGGCTTCGAAGCTCCATCGACGGCCGGATCTCTCCTCCTCCTTCTTCCTTGCTCTCCCCTCTCTCTAAAGCTTTTAGAAAGAGAAAACTCAGAGAAATGAGGGTTGCAAACCTTATTCCCGGCCTTAACTTAGCAAGGACCAACCTGGGCCCTTGGATTCCAATAGAAGGAAACGAACGACCACGATTCACACTTAAAATCAATTTCCTAGGCCGAACACGACTTGTGACACGCCCGTGTCCAAGGCCGTGTGCCTCAATCGACGCCGTAACCGTCGCATCCCGAACAGGAGACGGCCCCTGGACACGCCTGTGTCACATGCCGTGTGCTAGACACGGCCATGCACACGGCCGTGTTCCAGGCCGTGCTCCACAGCTGACACAGCCGACTAAACACAGAGAAGGACACGGGTTCATGACACGCCCGTGTCCCTTTTGACACCCGTGTCAACCAGAACACGCCTGGGCTCCAGGCCATGTTCTGACACAACCCGGCTAACAGCCCGAGCAGGACACGGCCCTGGACACGCCCGTGTCTCAGGCCGTGTTCGCTGTCTCGTCGACCATTCGACTGCATTTCGTCGACCATTCGACAAGTTCGTCGAACCCGAGCACGACACGGCCCAGGACACGCCCGTGTCCCAGGCCGTGTGACCCATACCAGACACCAAACTCGGCTGTAAACACTGTCCATCCCTCTTTTTAGTTTCGGGGCGTCACAAAACCGATGGCTGTTTGTAACCACCACGTTCATGACATCCACCATCATGCCAAACGGATCCTAAACTGAGTTCCAATATGTACCAAATAAAATTTCCCAAAATAGGCTCACAAATGACTTACATTTAACCATTTCTCATCCAAGTGACCAATTGAACAAGCCAATTATGGTGTTAGTATCAACAAGGCCCACGCATTCCAAGCCACTTTGAAGGGGCAAGCTCACACTTGGTATTACTTCCTAAAGGAAAGAGGGATCAACACTTTTGAAAATTTATCTCAACTCACACTTGGAAGAATTGTGCCAACAAGTCGAAAAAGAAAGCAAGAAAATAACCTACTACTCGCCCAAAAGAAACTATGAACATCACACTAATGCTTGCTAGTCAGGAGAACATCATTACCCCGCTAAACATCTCTCATGGAAAGGTTTTCCTTGCCATCCATAATCACATTGCACTGTGAAGGTCTAGACTGCTCACCCCAAATCGAGGAGATCTATCGTAATATTGCAACGATCACCAAAGTCCCGGACACGACACGGAAGGATGCAAGTTCCTAAAATAGGAAATTGAACTATTTGTTTGCTTAAGGCTCATTAACAAGTTTCGTCAAGATCAAACAAAAGAAAAACTAGGCCCCTCCGAAGAACAAGCCCTGCATCGTAGCCCGATGAGCATCAATGCAGCCATTGGAGAGCCCCCCTACTTGGATATGTCAAATCCTGGTCGACGACAAAGTAACAGTTAACATGATATTCATTTCAACGCAGCTACAGCTCAAGCTAGAGAATGGAAGCGTCAAACTGAAGCCGGCCGGATGCACACCATGTTCTCCAGTTCTGGTCCTAGGGACCATCCTCCTCCCAATCACTCTTAGGAAAAATGAATAGTTCCAGTTTGTTAGCATGTTTTCCAGCGTGACAATTTACAGACCTGGGATCACAATCCGGCAAGCGATCATTGGCAAGAGGGGCTAAGAGGGTCAATTGGATTCAACAGCAATAGCGTTGTACGAGGAAAATTTGGCTTGAATTCCCGCCATATCCGTGCTCTCACAACAGGAAATCGAGGGCACAACAACATTTATGGGGGGAAAAGACGAATCAAGCGTGCCAACAATCCCACGAATTTTCATGTAAATTTAGGCTTCATTTGAGGGGACTTATTTTCACCGGTCAAGCGGTTACGGCCGCATGAATCATACCATAAATAAGTCCCCCCAAACGGACCCTTAAGGATGTGCTTAACATGCATGCAAGTGAGCCACATTATATAATTTATATACTATGTGCATAACAGTTTTGTGTACATTTAAGGATGAGTTTACCGAACCTTTATTCACACACACACACACACACACACACACACACACACACACACACACACACACACACACACAGATAATAGCATAACAAACACGGAATCCTCCTGCACGATGCAGTGTCCTGTCACACACACACACACACACACACACACACACACACACACACACACACACACACACACAGATAATAGCATAACAAACACGGAATCCTCCTGCACGCCTTCAACCATCACATGCAGTGTCCTGCAACTTAAAACCTTATAAAACTTAAAACCTAATTCTGCATAACAATACATAAACAGAAAGACTACTTTTTTTTTGTAAGACAAATAAAGAATCTGTTTGGCATGTCGTTTCTGCTCCGCTGAGTTTGAAAAAAAACACCACCATAATAGAATGTATTTCTCGCATGACAGCGATTATGACACCGCTAAGAAAAGACAACTATTTTCGAACATGAAATTGGATGAAGTTTCTTAGGTGAGGTCAGGTGTTGATGAACAACGGTTCATAATCACCATATTCATCACAACAGCCACGACCGCACCAAACAGAGCCAAAAACTATTTTGTAATGATGTTTGTGATTGTTTTTCCCAACAATTATTTTTCTTTTAAAATCATGTTGGAGAATATTTCTTTTATTAAGGCTCCGTTTGGTATCATTTAGCATAAATAAATAAAAAATAAATGAAAAAAAAAACTAAATGACAAAAAGGTCAACTGAATAAACTAAGGGTGCGTTTGGCGCGGCTTATTTTAGCTTATTTGCTCCGATGAGGTTGAACAAAAATGTCATTGTCATATAATGTATGTTTGACATTTCAAATGTTACACAAAAAAAACTAGTTTGAGGCAGAAGATTTTGGTATGATAATGACTGTTTTGTTCAACCACACCGAAACAAATAAGTCGCGATAAGCCGCGCCAAACGCAGCATAAGGATCCGTTTGGCACGGTGGTGGCAGTCATGAACATGAGGGTTAATTTGTCATTCGTTAACGTCCACCTAAGAAATTTCATCCAGTTTTATGTTCAAACAGATGATGTTTGTTAGGTGATAAAAAAGAATAAGGCTCCGTCACCATCACACCAAAGGGAGCCCAAGTCAAAAATAAAATAAAATAAACTAATGATAAAAAAGAATAAGTAAAATAAAATATAAAAATATGAGAACATTATGCGATGATAAAGAAAACAAATTACTGTAAGCATTGGGCAAGCAGCAGTTCCACATCACATCGTTTATTATAAAGAAAAAGGAATAATTACCAAAACTTCCTTCCCCTCGAAGTTAGCATAGTTACAGGTTGCACCCCTCTTATTATTAAAATTATAAAAATCTCCCTTGAATGTTACGAAACATGACATTTATTTGGAAGTTCACATTTCATAACATCCATTCACAAAATACCCCCCCTTCAAAAAGGTGCTCCGAGGGAGATATTTTTGTGTATAAATGTTATGAAATGTAAACTTTAGGGGTGGTAAATGTTATGTTTTGTAACATTTAGGAGAGGTTTTTGTAATTTCAATAATAAGAGGGGGTGCAATCTGTAATTTTTCAAACTTAAGAGGGGAGGTCCCGGTAAATGCTCCTAATCACACACATTATTATAAAGGAAATTATCAAATGAACAGTGATGCTGCCAACCACTGCGCCGCTCGCAGTCCTAATGCGCTTGGGAGCTGCGAGCGGCGGGAGTGTCGTCAGGTCGGGACACAGTCGTGGCCGGGGTACAGTCGCGGCCGCACGGGGGCCGTGGACTGTCACTCGCATAGCCAATGATTGAAATATAAACAGGATGACTTACACATGATATTCAGGAATATCTTCGATTGAGAACACAAGGCACTGAAGGTGCCGGCGGCTTTCTAAGCGCTGTGTGCCGCACAAAGTTTAAGATGGACTCGGCAACAATTTCTGGCCTCTCTACATGAGGAAAATGACCGCAATCAGCTATCTTCTGCAGTTCTGAATTCCGCAATTCACCATGCAGTTTCTGCAATATGCAGAACAAGTCAATCATGCATACAAATCTTCGTCTCAATTAAATAAACAATAATTCAATATTTGCCAAGTAAATGGAATTTGACACTCTAATTTTTGGAGGTCTTTGAGCCATGGACATCACAACTCGCATAATTACATGTTGCATCCCTCTTATAAGTAAATAATAAGAGGGCTGCAATTTGTAATTATGCTAACTTCCAGGGGAAGTTTTGGTAATTACACACAAAAACGAAGACAACAACACTCAAGGCTTTATCCCACCATTGGGGGGTTGGCTCTATGGATCATTTGCTGCCATTGCGCCCCATCTTTAGTCATAATCTCACGAATGCTAAGTACATCATGTCTTTCCATATAATTTTTTTGCAAGTCTTTTTTGGTCTACCCCTCCCACATTTAACATGCCTAGTAGATAAACTCTCGCAACGCCTAACAAGTCCCTCTAATGGTCTCTTTTATACATGTCTTAACCATCTTAATCGAGCAATTCATATCTTCTCGACAATCGAGCAGGACAAAAACGATGACTCCGTCATTAAATTGGGTGACCAAGATATAGTAGTGCAAAAAGGACTAATGACTTCGTCATTAAGTTGAGTGACCAAGATATTTCCCCCAATGAGTGCTTTAAACATCTGAGATCGATAGTTCAAAAATATGGAGGTGTAGATAAAGATGTGATACATAAAATACAAACAGGTTGGTTGAAGTGGAAAGGCATGTCTAGGATCTTATGTAATCGTAAAGTACCATTAAAACTTAAAGGCAAGTTTTACCTACTGCAATTATACCATCGATGCTCTACGGTTCTGAATGTTGGACAGTGAATTATGTACAAGAGCAAAAAGTGGGAGGTGCAAAAATGAGTGTCGAGTTATGTGTTATTATCGTGTTGGGTTATATGAATGTCGTAACTATAAATACCCTTTGTTATGTGGAATGAAGCAATCTTTTTTCCCCTTTCAACATGGTATCAGAGCCTTAGGGCTTCCGATATCCCTCCATTCCGTTTCCGCCGACCCGCTTTCCACCGCGTCACGATCCCGCATCTCCACCGCATCCCGCTTCCAGCGCCCAATCCCGATCCCGCATCTCCACCGTGTCACCGCGTCGGGCTCACCGCTCCCCGCACTCCAGCGCCCCCGCGTCGGGCTCGCCGCTCCAGCCTTTCCCGCTCTGGCTCCCGCTCTCCGTCGCTCCAGCCTTTCCCACTCCGCCGCTCCAGCCTTTCCCACTCCGCCGCTCCAGCCTTTCCCGCTCCGCCGCTCCAGCCTTTCCCGCTCCGCTCTAGCCGCTCCTAGCCCCAACGGTTCGTCCTGGCAATTTCTTGACACCGGAAATGTGGTGTTCCCTATGATGTCATTTCCGATGTCCATTCTTCTATTGGGATTGTTCCTCTTTCTATGAGGAAGACCTAGTTTCTCTCTCAGTTGGTGTATTGCTCCCCGGGGATCCTCGATTTGTATTCTAGGTCTCCATGGCCGGGACAGATGACTCTCCTACCCTATCCTTTGCCACTGGTGCTCCTTCGGCTACTATGATGTCTAGTGGCTCTTCCCGTCCTGGCCATGACCACAACACCCCTCAGATCACGACGATCCGTCTGGATGGTACCAATTATCTCCCGTGGTCTGAGGCTATTACTCTTGCCTTGAAGAGTAGGAGGCTGTTTGGGTATGTCAAGGGCGCTACACCGCCACCTACTTCTGATTCCCCTGACTGGTTGCACTGGGAATCAGAGAATTCCCTCGTCATGTCCTGCCTGACTAATTCCATGATTGACTCCATCGCTCGGAACTATCTGTTTTTAGATACCGCTGCCGATATTTGGCGGAAGTGAGTCCCTTCTACATCAGAAGTGAGTCCCTTCTCACATTTTGACACTCAATCTTCCACTCTTCTACCTATTCCTCCGGGATATCATCCCTATCCGTCTGCGTCTACTACTCCATATGTCCCACCTGCAGAGGCCCCAGTTACTATACCTCTGCAGGTTTACTCTCGTCGTCCAAAGGGATCAAACACATGGCCCACCATATGGATTTCAGAGCACCACCTGACCCGTCGCCAGGATCCATCATTCCTACGAAAGGTACATCTACTCGACATCCATTATCTCAGTTCGGTTCTTACTCATCCCTAACAACTTACCATAGATCATTTGTTTCCTCCTTGTCTTCTGTTTCTATCCCAACTTCATGGCATGATGCTCTTTCCCACGACCGGTGGAGGTCAGCTATGCTTGAGGAAATGAATGCCCTGGAAAAAAACAACACATGAGACATGATACAACTACCACCAGGAAAGAAAGTTGTTGGATGCAAGTGGGTATTGATTGTTAAGCAGAACACCTCGGGAGTCATTGAAAGATACAAGGCAAGGCTAGTGGCAAGAGGCTACACTCAGTCGGCGGGCATTGATTATCAGGAGACTTTTGCTCCTGTTGCAAAGATGAATTCGATAAGGATCCTCATGTCTTGTGCTGCCTGTAAGGGATGGGAGCTTTGCCAATTGGATATGAAGAATGCTTTTCTTCATGGAGACCTGGAAGGAGAGGTGTACATTGGCTCTACCTCCGGGGTTTACTCCTAGTGGATCAAAAGGGAAGGTATGCAGATTAAAGAGGCCGCTCTATGGCCTGAAACAATCCTCCAGGGCCTGGTTTGGTAGATTCCACAAAGCCATGAGCAGGTTCGGGTACCTTCAGAGTAATGCAAATTATACCCAGTTTATCAGAATCAACAAAGGAAAATTAGCCGCTCTTATTGTTTATGTGGATGATATTATAATAACTGGGGATGACAAGGAGGAGATCCAGGCTCTGAAAGGAAAATTGGCAAAAGAATTCAAAGTAAAAGATTTGAGTAACCTCAAATACTTTCTCGGCATTGGTTGCGAGGTCAAAACATGGCATCTTCATGTCTCAAAGGAAATACATACTTGACCTCCTTGAAGCCATTGGGATGAGCGGATGTAGACCCGTTGACACTCCCATTGATGCCAACCACAAGCTTGGCTGGGATGATGGCGACACGATTGAAGACATTCCTGGCTTCCAAAGGCTTGTAGGAAAATTGATTTACTTATCTCACACTCGCCCAGATATCTCCTATGCCGTGGGTGTTCTCAACCAGTTTATGCACTCTCCAAAGGCCCGTCATACAGATGATGCACTTCGTGTCCTCCGGTACCTCAAGTCCTCACCAGGAAAAGATATTTTGTTCTCACCAAATAAAGAGTTGACTATTGAGGTTTATACTGATGCAGACTGGGCTGGATCGCCCTCTGATAGACGTTCCACGATTGGATATGGCTCTATGGTTGGTGGAAATTTGGTTACCTGGAGAAGCAAAAAGCAACATGTTGTGGCTAGATCCAGTGCTGAGGCCGAGTTTAGGGCTATGACTCACGACATCTGTGAAGGGTTATGGATCTCAACCATTCTGAGAGATCTTGGGCTTAAAGGAAGTGAGTCTATCCGATTATATTGTGATAGTAAGGCTGCCATCTCCATCGCTCACAATCCTGTGCAGCATGATCTTACAAAGCACATTGAGATCGATAGACATTTCATCAAAGAGAATATTGACAGAGGAACTGTGGTGACCCCATTCGTATGATCTGGTCAGCAACTGGCCGATGTTCTCACAAAGGGTCTGAGTTTCAGTGTGTTCACAGACCTTATTGGCAAGTTCGGCATGGAAGACATTACACGCCCAACTTGAGGGGGGGGGGGGGGGTTGAGTTGTGTTATTATCGTGTTATCGTGTTATTATCGTGTTGGGTTATATGTATGTTGTAACTATAACTACCCTTTGATATGTAGAATGAAGCGATCTTCTTTCCCCTTTCAACAATGAGAATGCTTAGGTGGATGCATGAACACATGAGAATGGATAAAATTAGGAACAAATGTATGAGGAATAAGCTAGGAGTGACACCAATTGTAGAGAGGATGCAAGAAGCTCGATTAAGATGACTCGGACACACACAAAGAAGACTATTAGAGGCACCTGTTAAACATTGTGAGAGTTTAGCTACTAAACATGTTAAATGGGGAAGGGGTAGACAAAAAAAAGATTTTGAATGAAACTTTAAGAAAAGACATGATGTACTTAAGTATTAGTGAGATTATGACTAAAGATAGGGTGCAATGGCCACAAATGATCCATGCAGTCAACCCCACTATGGTGGGATAAAGGATTGAGTGTTGTTGTGTTGTTGTTTTTGTAGATGTTTTGCACACAAAATATGCACAAAAATGTTCCAGGCGACCATTATGACTAAAGATATGGCACAATGGCGACAAATGATCCATATAGCCGAACCCATTATGGTGGGATAAAGACTAGAGTGCTGTTGATTTAAATGTTTTGTTCACAAAATATGCGCACAAATGATTCAATTGTTCTTCTTTTCAAGAGGCGATCATTATGACTAAAGATAGGGTGCAATGACGACAAATGATCCATATAGCCGATCCCATTATGGCGGGATATATGCTTTGAGCATTGTTGTTTTAAATGTTTTGTTCACAAAATATGAACAAAAATGTTTCATTTTTTCTTCTTTTCAAGAGGCGATCTAACACAATAATATATAACTCGCCGGTTTAAATTACCATCTCCCTCTCTCTTTGCCCCTCTCCAGACTACTTTGTATGATCATGACAAAGATATTGACAGAAAAATAATATTGTTTGTACAAGTAATTTTAAATATTTGTTTGACTGGATTCCTAGTTTCAATTTTCTCTTACATGTGTGTGTGTATTTAAAATATTTTTTTACCTTCACAAAATATTTTCCTAATCATAGTGTAGGATAACAGCATGTTAAAAATAAAATTGCATGTTGAGAAGAACAAACCAATGCTAGTCCATTGTCAATGAGACGATCTTCTTCCCCCCATATGATAAGCGTCTTTTGTTTTACCTGCAGATAGTGCAAAAGATTGAAGAAAATGCAGAATTTAAGGGTATTTTTATGGATTAAATTGATCCTTAAACATTTCAAGCTACAATTAATTGAAAGATAAAGGCTTCCAAGTTTGCAAAATCTTATTGAAAAAATAATAATAATATAAATGAGACTAAACTGGATAAGAAAATGCTATGTTCCATAGTTGTTTTATAAATCAAATGGTTATTTGAGTAGAGTCAGAACAGATGTCTACCTGCTTTATTTGATGCCTGACATCATAACCTCCGCTTAACATGAAGTCAACAGTTGCATCTTCCCACCAGGGCATTAAGCAATGCAGGCGACTTGCCTGAAATTAAATTGACACTTTACAGAGTTAGATTAGATACAACAGAAACGCGTGGTAATGTGATGAATGGCATATTTGCGTTCCTGGTTGAGATAACAAAGATAAGAGAAATGCACTAACAATCTTAAGTTTGAAAGAACCTGTTATTTCTTCCAGTTCTGCTGCAACTGGAAGTGTCACATATGTTATATATATTGATAAAATAGCAAATTTTTGCTTAATATGTTAATTAAAAGTGAATATCAACAAGCATAAGCAAGACCGTGTGGCCAAGGGAATGTTTGTTATATAAATATGCATTGAAAGGAGCTTATTTGTAGGGTTCACGGCGGTGACTTACAAATCATTGTGCAGAAACTTGCCCGAAGGAGGAAGTGCCTACGATGAGCGAAGTATGATGAACATGAAGTATAACACAAAAAATATCAAGAGTATAGAAAAGACCATACTTGCATGGTTCGGCAAAAGTAAGCTTATGGAGGTTAGAATTTTGATCCGCAAAACATAAAAATGGAAAATGATGTACAGATAAAAGGACCCTAATCTTCCAAGAATTTGAGTGCATCCAAAAAAGTCCCAAATCTCCCAAGGCAAGTGAAAGAGACGTGATAAAGAAAGGTGATTATAAGAGCACCAAGAAACTTGAACTTACACATCCATAAGAAATACTTGAAGCGCACATGCTGCAAGTTAAGTGGATACACAAATATTGGAAGTGCACTGTAACACATGGTAGGTTGTGAAAGTGAACTCTAAATAATGCAATTCTAGGTGCGGTACCGGAGAAATAAATCATATGTAGCGCTAGAATGAGATGTTCAAGCAATTGGCGATACAACGATAATTTGCAGTTAATAATAAGACATAAAACAATAACATTTAATCAATAGGGAATAGTGCAATTAATTCAAGTGTGCAAACAAGTTAGCCCTTTCTCTGATTGGATGGTCAAAAGTTTAAATGTGCAAGTGAATGAATCAAGCATGCCACGATTAGTCTCTAAACAATTACACTAGCATAACAGGACACCCATAATCATATAGGAACCACACACACAACAATGAAGAAAATAATGAAACCAAACGATAACAAACTAACGAGTGAGGGGTCATGGGTGGAGGAGGGGAGATCCCATGTTCGTAGAAGTGTCGGTGGCTATCTGGGGAGATGCAAATGGTTGTATGGTGGCTGTTCGAGAGGGAATGTGGCTGCTGGTAGAGTTTGGCAGCAATTGAATGCTGCTGGCTGTAAAGGAAGATAACTAGAATGATTTGGCTGTAATAGAAGTTGGCTGGAATAACTTGGCTGTAAACGAAGATGACCGGAATGACTTGGCTGTAAAAGAAGATGACTGGAATGACTTGGCTGTAAAAGAAGATGGCTGGAATACTTGGCTGTAAATGAAGGTGTCTGGAATGACGCGGCCACGGATCCATCGGAAGAATGCCAGATATTGCGGGTGACAAATCAGGCCCGAACCGGCCTCTAAAATTTGTGCTCCAAAGTCTCGTTGATCTCTATCACACCGTCACTGAATTTGCGTGCATTCAAAAGTGGTTGACTCATCACTTTGAATGCTGCAACTGTACAAAGTGGCATTGGAATAAACAACAAAAACACTGATTTGGCTGATTATCTCCAAAGTCTTCCCAATTTCTCATGCTTGACTTTGTTATAGAATTTTTAATATATTCAAGAAACTAACTCCTTTCCACTTTTCCAAATCATGATGCATTAGCACATGTGAACATAAAACCAAACAAACATCACGCTAAGTTACCCTTGTAAGGCATAGATTAAGCACCACTTGAAGTTTCCCTAGTAAGACAGATTCAAACAACACTTATCACCTTTGTGATCATTGTAGAGAAAGCTCAAAACTTGTATGTATTGATTGAGTATGTAAATACAAGGAGAGAATACAAATATATAGGAGGAAGAGAGAGAGAATAAATCTTATACAAGATGTGGGACTAAAGGAGAAGAGAGCACTAATGGGCCCAAAAGATGGGCCCAATACATGGGTTATTCTAACACTCCCCCGCAAGCTGGAGCGTACAAATCGTATGCACCAAGCTTGGACAAGCATTGATAGAAGAGTGCCTTGGGAAGAGCCTTTGTGAGGACATCCGCAACTTGTTCCGTCCCTGGAACATGCTTTATATCGAGCTTCTTCATTTGAACTTTTTCTCGAATGAAGTGACAATCGACTTCAATGTGCTTCGTTCTTTCGTGGAAGACTAAGTTCTTGGCGATATGTATAGCCGCTTGGCTATCACAAAGGAGAAGAGCCGGAGAAGGTAATTTTACAACCAGATCAGTGAGAAGACTTTCAAGCCACGTTAGTTCCGATACAACAGATGTCATTGCCCGGTATTCTGCCTCAGCTAATGATCGAGCAACGACCGCTTGTTTCTTGCTTCGCCATGTAACCAAATGACCTCCAAAGTATGTGCAGAAGCCACCAGTAGATCGCCGGTCATCAAGAGAGCCAGCATAATCAGCATCAGAGTATGCCACCAAAGTTGGAGTAGACGAAGAAGTCCGGTAAACAAGTCCTTGACCAGGGGCTGTTTTTAGGTACCTGAGAATACGTTCAACAACCTGAAGATGAGATTTTCGAGGATAGTGGATGTACCGACTGACAAGACCAACAACAAAAGAAATATCTGGTCTGATAACCGTGAGATAGATCAATTTCCCAACGAGTCGTCGATAATATTCAGGATTCTGGAGAAGTAGATCCGAGTCAGATACCTGAGCACATAACTTGTGGTTTACATCCATAGGGGTATCACTTGGCTTACACCCTGAAAGACCAGCATCATGAAGAAGGTCAAGACAGTACTTCCGTTGAGATAGAATAAGCCCGTCCGGTCGCCTGGCAACCTCAAGACCCAAAAAATATCATAGAGGTCCCAGATCCTTTGTCTGGAAAACCGAGTTTAAATGCACTTTGACGGCATGTATCCCTTGTGAGTCATCTCCTGTAATAATGATGTCGTCAACATATACTAACAGAAGGACCGTCCCTATAGGTCGGTGACGAGTAAACAACATGATGTCGTTTACATCCATAGGGGTATCACTTGGCTTACACCCTGAAAGACCAGCATCATGAAGAAGGTCAAGACAGTACTTCCGTTGAGATAGAATAAGCCCGTCCGGTCGCCTGGCAACCTCAAGACCCAAAAAATATCATAGAGGTCTCAGATCCTTTGTCTGGAAAACCGAGTTTAAATGCACTTTGACGGCATGTATCCCTTGTGAGTCATCTCCTGTAATAATGATGTCGTCAACATATACTAACAGAAGGACCATCCCTATAGGTCGGTGACGAGTAAACAACGAGATGTCGGCCGAACTGCGAGTAAAACCGATATCCCGAAGGACCTTACTGAATTTTTCAAACCAGGCCTGTGGAGATTGTTTGAGACCATACAGAGACTTTAGAAGGAGGCAGACCTGAGACTCCCCCGTGGTCTCAAACCCGGGCGGTTGTTGCATGTATACCGTCTCCTGCAGATGCCCATTTAAGAAGGCATTCTTGATATCCAGTTGAAATAGGGGCCACTGGCGATGAACAGCGACAAAGATGAGGACGCGCACAGTATTGATCTTGGCGACCGGAGAGAAAGTTTCCTCATAGTCGAGCCCCTGTTGCTGGGTGAAGCCTCGAGCCACAAGACGAGCCTTCAGACGGTCAATCATCCCATCAGCAGTATGTTTGATAACAAAGACCCACTTGCACCCAACCAGTTTCTGACCCGGAGGAAGGGGTACAACGGTCCATGTCTGGTTAGCCCAGAGAGCAGACATTTCTTCCTCCATGGCTGCCCGCCAGCCGGGATGTTGAAGCGCCTCCTGCACAAAGTTAGGAACAACAATCGAAGAGAGAGAAGTAGCAAATGTGTGCAGAAGGGGAGAGAGGCGATGAAGAGAGATGTAGGCGGCCAGAGGATGGGCAGTGGAAGAGGTTACCTGATCAGAAGAACGCGAAGTATCTGTGGTAGAGGTCGGCTGCAGAGGGGCAACGGAATTGGGAGGGAGACGAGTGTAGACACGTGTATTAGGTGGTTTGGCGGTAGCAGGAGCGGGGGCAGGGGAAACTGCCGAAGGTGGCGTAGTAGCAGGAATAACGGGGCGTGGGAGAGATGGCGGGAGGGGAGTCGGTGGTAGATCAGCGGGTAAAGAAGCAGGAAAAAACGGTTGTTCTTACCGAAAGGTAACGTCAGCAGAAACGGAGATCTTGCGAGTAGCGGACGAGTAACAGATATAGCCCTTCTGGGTGCGTGAATAGCCGACAAAGATGTGTTTCACCGCCCCGGGATCCAATTTATCCGAGGAGGGCCCGAGGCGGTGGACGTAGCAGGTGCTGTCGAAGACACGAGGCGGGAGAGGAAAAGCCGGAGTGGAGAGAAACAATATGCTAAACGGAGTAGCATAATTGAGGACAGATGAAGGGAGGCGGTTGATGAGAAAGCAGGCAGTCGAAACCGCAAAGTTCCAGTATGGCTTGAGTACATGCATTTGAAGCATGAGGGAGCGGGCGGCATCGAGTAAGTGGCGGTTTTTGCGTTCGGCAACCCCATTTTGCTGGGGTGTGTAAGCACATGAGGTTTGATGTAGAATCTCGTATTCAAAACACAAAGTGGTAAAGTCGTGGCCGGTGTACTCACGAGCATCGTCAGTACGGAGGATTTTGAGTGTGGTGTGGAATTGCGTACGGGTCTTGAGGACAAATGCCCGAAAAACCCGGGGAAGCTCGGAGCGTTCACGGAGTAAGTAGAGCCACGTAGTGCGAGAGTGATCATCAATGAATGTGATAAAATAACGAAAACCACAGATACTGGGAATCCTAAAGGGACCTCATACATCAGAATGAACTAAATCAAAGGGAGCTGCACTCCGAGTACAATGCGAAGGAAAAGAAGAACGCGGCTGTTTGTCGAGGATACATGAGTCACACTGAAAAGAAGAAAAATGAATATCTAAAAGAGCCCGCTGGAGGACCGGTAGAGGGGCATGTCCAAGTCGGCGATGTCATGCATTGGAGGAGACGGAAGACAGAATGGTGGGAGATTCATCGAGAAGGTAGAACCCGTTCCGCAGCTGGCCTTTACCAATGGTAATCCGCGTCCGCCGATCCTGTATAACAAAGGAAGAAGAAGTGAATATAACGGAACAATCCAGATCACTTGTAAGACGACCAACAAATAGTAAATTAAAGGGTGAACTCGGAACATGAAGAGCCGAGCGAAGAGTGATGGACTGGTTGAGAGAAAGATCTGCCGAGCCGGAGACAGGAATCAGCGCCCCATTGGCCACAGTGATAGACTTCGGATAAGGAGAATCTGAGTACTTGGTAGGCCATCGCGAAGTAATGTGATGAGTGGCACCAGAGTCCACAATCCATCCCAGGCTGGTGGAGAGACAAGCAGTACCTGTGTTGAAAACGGAGGCGACGGAGGCCATCGGTGGGTTGAGCAGGCCCTGGAGATGCTGGAGCTGAAGACGGACGGTCTCAAGATCAGGAGGACTGGCGTCAGTAACAACAGAAGCCGTCGGACGAGGGGGATAACCGATTTTCTTGTAGCAAGTCGCCTCAAGATGACCATCTTTCTCGCAGAAGGCGCACTTTGGCCGGCCCCGGCCACCACGGCCCCGGCCCCGCGAGCCCGAACGTCCCCCCCCCCCCCCCCCCAAGCAGAAGGAGGAGGGGATGGTAAGAGTGGAGGGGCCTGCTGAAGAAGAGTCGGGGGAGAAGGTGCAGGAGGATCTGGAGGAGGGGAGACACGGAGAATCATGGAGCATACATCAGAGAAAGATGGTGTGGTGGGAGCAGCCAGGATCTGAGCATGAAGACTCTGAAGATGAGATGGAAGACGGGTCATGATGATGGCAATGCAAGCGACTTCCTTCTGAGCGCGCTGAGCAGCATGATCATTGGTGGGCGGCTGATGCTGGATCCAGGCTTCAGCAAGAGTTTTAGCCCGAGCGACAAACAGGGTCATATCTGAAGCGCCGCCAGTGTCGAGAGCAAAGAGGTCAGTGAGGATGTCATAAAGATGCTGAAGGTTGTCGCGGCTTGAGTACAAGGAATGTAGTTCATCCCACATAGCCTTGGCGGTGTCGTGGTACATAGCCATTTGATAAGGCTCACCATCCGCCAAGTCCGAACGCGTCCATCATTGCGGAGCCAATCATCCGTAAGAGGAGACAGAGGTGTCTGAGTAAGGTGAGGCAAAAGACCCTTAGCCTGAAGAACTCGCCGAACTGAGTGTACCCAAGGAATAAAGTTTTTCTTGCCAGAAAGAGAGATGGTAGTGATCCGTAGTTCATCACGGACTTCAGCAGAGCAAACCGGGCGGTCTGGCGGACAGTAGGTGGATTGGCCGCCGAGCTAGTAGAGTTACCTGAAGAAGCCATAGAGGCAGGCCGCAGAACCAGACGACCTAGGAAGACCGCCGCGGAAAGAGCAGGAGGCTGCACGACAAGGCCGCTGCGGGAAGGACAGGAGACCGCGACCAAGAAAGCGAAAAAGGGTACTAGTCCGCACGGTCACGCTGGCACCAGCGATGAGTCAAATCGCGACCAAAATGCGGAAAGAAAGAGAATCCGCACTGTCTAGGTGAACACAACAGCGGTCAGAGCACATGAAGCAGTCCGCAGCAGACAGGAGCAGCCCGCAAGAAGAGAGGAAAAGGCCGACAGATAAGAGCAATCCGCAAGAGAGGAGAGCCTGCGCGACTAGAGCAGAGACCGCCCGGTTAAGATGTGAAAACACCAGCGGCAGGAGGAGGCCGCGACCAAAGGCGAAGCGGACTGGGAGAAGAAGTCTGCAGCGGGCAGAGGCAAGCCACGCAGACAGAGAAGAGAAGAGCAGGAGGAGACCGCGACTAAGATGCGGGTGAGAGAGGAACAACCCGCACGGTCAGGCGGATCACAACAGCGAACTGAGGAGAAGGAAACCGCGAGTAGAGAGACTCAAGCAGATAGAGAAGACAGGATGCGGCGAGCTGGAACAGGTCGCGGGCAAGGCAGACCGCGAAAAGACAGTAGCGGAGAGCAGAGCAGCAGACTGAAGACAGGCCGCGACGAGTAGGGAGACCGCAGCGGACAGCGGAGAATAAAAGAGAAGGTGGCCCCGCGGATGTAGGAGGAGAAAGGGCTATAAGAAGCAGGGGGGTGGAACCACGGGAGAAAGAGAGCAACAGGAGGCAGCGGAAAAGAAGCAGACTGAGAGGGGCAAGCCGCAGAGGTAAGCAGACAGAAACAAACAGCCCGCGGAAGGCAGGTCGCGAGAGGAAGGCCGCGGGAAGCAGGCCGCGAGAGATCAACAGGTGCGGACAGAACGAATGAGACCGCGAGAGAGCGATTTTGGCTCTGATACCATGTAGAGAAAGCTCAAAACTTGTATGTATTGATTGAGTATGTAAATACAAGGAGAGAATACAAATATATAAGAGGAAGAGAGAGAGAGAATAAATCCTATACAAGATGTGAGACTAAAAGAGAAGAGAGCACTAATGAGCCCAAAAGATGGGCCCAATACATGGGTTATTCTAACAACCATAAACATGTTAGAATGATAGAAACCAAAAGTAATCAATCTTTATTCATCCATTAAAGGGCTATAAATAGGTAAAAGAAGAGAGAACAATATACAATTAGGTGTGGAACTAAAGGGAGACTAATGGGCTTTCATGATGGGCTTTACAATACTCAAATGGATATTTTATTCAACACCCCCTCTCAAACTCATTGTGGTGAAGGAGTTTGAAAAAACATAGAAGATGAGATATTATGTTCCAAAGAATTCTCGTGGATCAATCATCGAAAGTTGTCGAATCGAGAACACATGTCTCTGAACTGTTTGAGCCTTGGTCAAGAAATCTGCAATCTGAATAATGGAGACATGTTGAAGCGAGATGATCTTGCTCAGAAACTATTGACGAACATAGTGGCCATCAATCTCAATATGCTTGGTGCGCTCATGAAAGACCAGATTGGAAGCGATCTGTAGTTCAACTACCCCATTTTGCTGATGAATATGGGGACATGCGAATTGAGCAAAGGTTCCTTGAGATAGAAGGAACTGCTTGAATGCGCGCGCGGTATATCCCCCCTCCCTGAATCAAAACATAAAGTTCTGATTTTGCGAGAGAACTGAGTCGCAATCATAGTTGCGAACACAATTTACTTAAAAACAAATCAAATTTAGCATTTAATAGTAGAGTCGTGTAAAGAGGGAATAATCATCAACAAAAATAATATAATATTTGTTTCCTCCTTTGGATATGTGAGGAGAAGGTCCTCATACATCAGTGTGAACTAGTTTAAAAGAAAAAAAATAAACAAAGGAGATAGAGGAAAAGTGGTAATATGACGATCTCTAATACAACTAATACAAGGATTAAGAGCCTTAGCAGAGATGGTCCCAAGAGATCTAGATGGGACGAGGAATTGAAGTCGTGGTAGCGAGATGTGAGCCAGACGTCAATTCCAAAGAACACACATGGTCGTCGGCACAGATGTATAGAGAGCAATTGTAGTGGCAACAACAAATGACAACAAAAGATGAAGACTATCAACATAGTAGAGACCATTCCTCCGGTGTCCCTTACCAAAAACCTGTTGGGTTTCAAGGGCATAAAATACACAGCGAAAATATAGAAAACTCTCAACAAGATGCATGTGAAAACACACTAAATGTAGAATAGAGTTTAAACCTGCGTCAAAATCAAATTTAAAGAAGAATAATTGTGTTTGAGTTCAAATGTGGAATAATATTAGAGGTATCCACACGAATGTTGGGAACACCTCGCAGTCCGTCTAACGAACTCGGGGCTGAAAGATGACCATTTTTTCTCTCCTACAAAATGCTAGTTCCGTTTTGGACAGATGTGTTCTTCGTAGCTTTACGGTATTAAGAACTCAAAATTAGGCCATGGTTCATCGGAATAATTTAGCCAATTTATAAGCGCGAGTCCGTGCCCAAAAATTTGGTGCACACACCCTCAACACACGATCATGTATTTTGAGCGCGTGTCCCCAAAGTCGCGTCGGTTCATGCAGAGGTGTCTCCTCGTGATTCTGAGTTGAATAACTATACATACGCCCTTGGCATACGGGTGTCTTCAAAAGTCAGGTATTTTGGTTCAAAACCGCTTCCAACCATTATCCCGCCATTTTGGGTGCACACACCCCTGGCACACGGGCGCGTTCCACGAGCCATGTGTCCCTAATACCATACATCACATATCATATATATGTATTTAGAATTTGGTTTCATAAACCAACACGATCAAACAATTCAATTTCCGCACGTTCTTATGTGAGACCTTATAGGCTCATATTACGTTGGTAGTAAAATTAATCCCTTGACTACTTCTTGATCACAAGATTCCAACACAACCCTCCCCATAAAAGGATCCTGTATCAAGCAAGTAGAGACATTAAAAGAAATAAAGTCCATATCAGTATTCTGGGATACAGATAAGAGATTCATAGCCAGATGAGGGACATGATAGACATGAGAAATAATGAATTGAGAGTTATCTTGGAGGTTGCCACGACCAGTAATAAGAAGAAAAGTTCCATCAACAATACAAATGCATGATGAAGTGCAGAGAGGAGAAAGATGAGAAAAGTTGATGTCATCATTAATCATATGGTAAGAGGCGTCCGAGTCCAGTATTCAGGAAGCAGAAGATATACATGCGATAATAGCAAAGCAAGAAGATCCAAAATCAGATTGTTGATTGTTAAGCTGTAGCATAACCATGAGTTGTTGAATTTGATTGGAAAAAAAGAGTAGAGTTGTCAGCAACAGTAGTCCAAGGAGCAAGATTCCTTGGGAATCTGTTAGCGGCTAATTCTTGGGATTTGAAGTTGGCGAGAGCATGACATTCCTAAGTATTGTGGCTATCATGTGGTTTGTGTCAAGCACACTACTTTTGTCCAGAAGAGGATTGCTTTGATTTCGGAGGACGAGGTCCAGAAGATGTGGAATTTAGAGGAGGTCGAGCTGTTGGTGTTACCATGGTGATCTGGAAATGATCAAACATGTAGTCTCACTGCCAATGCAATATGAGCCTATGAGGTCGCACATAAGAGCATTGAAGAAGTTGGAAAAGTTTGTGTTGGACTTGCTCGTATGTGATATGAGTGAAGAACCAAGCCTATGACATTCTGGATGTGAAGAATTTTCATTATGGGACCTATATTGTGAATATGGGTCACCAGGTAAGTGGTCGGAAGAATCTAAGGGAAATTCGTCGAGTATAGTTGTAAGGTTTCGACAAATAGTCTTGAATTCGTCGAGTATATTCGTGACATCTCAATGAGTCTGTTTGAATTCGTCGAACATCGTTATGTTATCTCGACGAATTGGACTTGGTTCGTAGAGTATCGTCATGAAAGATTTGACGAGTTAGACCCCGATTCGTCGAATATCGCCTTAATACTTTGACAATTTGCCCTGTCTCGATTCGTTGAGTATACTCGTGTTATTTCGACGAATTAATTTTGATTCGTCAAATATCGACGTGAATACTCGACGAATTCTGTATCCTCCGGTTTATTTCCTTTAAGTCCGTTTCAGCGTGGTCTGCGGGTATCGGCTGGTTCAGTACTAAGTATATATACGATATGTACAGTAAACCGAAAGACTTACGCGATTTTTCCTGACCTAATCGAGCAATTCGGCCTCTTCTTCTTCCTCCTGACGACGGAACTGTTCCGCTAGTTTGTGAAAGCCAATCTCGCCGCCGACCGTCTGCCAGTCTTCTACGTTGTCGGAAATCGTTTCCTAAGCGTCGTCTTCGTCACTGCCGCCTCTCCTTTAACGAATCTAGTAGTCCGTGAAGACGTTGAGGGCAAGCCTTCTGCCGACCTAGATCTTGTGTGACAAGAGTCTAGGGATCTCCATGCTCGTGTGGATATCCGTAGAGGCGTGGACACTATTCTACGCTCGGAACTCCAGTCTTTGCCGTTCGTTGGAATCATTCGGAGCACCTTGGTTGAGTATCGACTCAATCTCGCAAAGGTATAATTTTATTAATAACATTTTACTTCTTGATCAATGTTCATCGCTAGATCCGAACTATTTTGGGTTTTCTTGTTCCTTATTTCCGCTGCGCACAAGTGTTGTGACGTATAGCAAAACCCAACACAAGCAATCAGAGCAGCAGTTAGAGCAAAATCAGCAGACGGAGTGGCCATGATAGAGTGTTCCAGAGAAGAGCTTGCCTTAAGAGCAAGTCTTTGATTCTCCTCAACAGTGAGTTCGTTCACCACAACATCCAAAGAGGGAGTTGGGAAACGTTGGAGGAGGTGATGGCGCAGACTCGACACCACTTGACGACGCAACACACCACTACAACCTCCGGCCCAACACGAGGAGGGCTTATCGCGACATGGTCCGCTAAAACTTTTATTTCTCTAGTCTATTATGTTATAATACTATTTCAAAACTTTTTATTTACTATCACGAGTCTGATCGACCAAAATGTTAGGCGGTCACGAACTAATTTATTTTCCTGCATTTTATTTTTGGTTAAACATTTGGATGGCTAGGAATGGATCTAGGATATGTGTGGTTATGAGAGATCCATTTGAGGAGTATAAATACTCCTAATTTTGGGTTGAAAGCTTAATGAAATTGCTTGACATTTTCTCCCTACGGTTTCCCGACCCCTAGCCACGCGTTCTACCTGTTCGCAAAGCCGGCGGACGCGACTCCCTTCACCCGACGCGAAACCAGCGGCCTCCCTCTCCAACACGACACTAGCGACTCTCCTCCGGCGTGACACCGGTTCTGTGGTGGTGTGACGCCGGCTCTCCTTTGTGTGAAGTGTGGGAACCCTCGCGTGCGACTCGCGAGATCTATCTTGGTTGGGTATTGCTTATCTCCTTCCTTTGGTGTGATTCCTCTAAAACTTATTTTGTGTTGTTCTTGTCGGTGCGATTAATTCGGTGTAGGTTTTGTAATCGTTGCACAAATTGGTGTTAGGAGATTGCGTCATCGCCTTCCAACCAATAGGTCGGAAGAGGGCTGACGTTCGGTGGTTAGATTACTTGTAAGAATTGACATTCACTCGGTCGAATCTCCTCGTCTAACTATTGTTTCCACTACGCCCTTCGTTGTTGGATCAAAAGGCACGTTGAGATTTGTTTTGCTAAATCGAGGCGGAGTCCCGCATATCGCACGCCACGTATTTGGTGAATTGTCTAAACCACACTTGAGCGATAATTGTGCGCAACCCCTGCCGGTTACTATATCAATTTGGTATCAGATATAGGTGCATATATTTCATAATCTTTATCGGTCCTATTGTGTCCACATTCCTTTTTATGCACGCACATTTGGGGAACGAGTACTTTCCCTACTCATCTGTGTCCAATAACCGGATAATAGGGAGGTTACTAGAGCTGTCATTTAAAACCGAAAACCGAAAACCGAACCGGAACCGCAAAAAACCAGACCAAAACGTTTGCAAATTATTCGGGTTCTGATTTGAATTTTGGAACCGTGAACAACATTGGTTCGGGTGTGGATCTTAAATTTTATTATCCGGACCGGAACCGGAACTGGAACCGCAACATACAAGTCTCAAGCGGTTTCAAGATTTTCGGACCCGATCCGAACCGGACCGAAGTAGAACCGAACCCGTTTATTATTATTAATTTTATTATAATATTGTTATAATTTTATAATCTATCTATAATATTTATACTTACTAGCAGGGGTGAAACTTATGTAGTTTGAACCCAAACTGAAATCGCACCAAAATGGGTCAGTTTTGTACTGAACAAAATCCACCGCACCAAAACCGTGTGATATGATTTGACATTGGTGTGGTTTGAAGTCGGTTTTTGCAGTACAATTTTGATTTTTATACAGGTATATAATGTATTTTTAATTTTACTCACATAATTTTCTGAAATATTTTATTTTTAAAATATAGAAGATATACAATTACTATTAAATAATAATCATGAAAGACACAACTAATTGTAGCTGATTATTACAGTTGCGCAAGTTGACGAGATGCGTGCAAACCGACTAGACATTGTGGCAAGTCTTTACGCGTAGGAATGCGACAGATACTAGCACACAGATCGTGGAAGAGACCGGCGAGGAGTGCACAACTTAATTATTTTTCTTTCGTTGTTGTTTTGAGTTTTACTATTTGCAAACCGTTTTTATTTCATTCCGTCAAGTTTGGTTTTGTTTTAGCTGGAACCCATTTGAAACGGACCGAACCACATACAAACATGTCGACGAGATACGCACAAGCCGACTAGACGTCGTGGCGAGTCTACATGTGTAGGAAAGCAACATATACTAGTCCACTGATAGTAGAAGAGAACACCGAGAAGTGTGCAACTTAATTATTTCTATCTTTATGGTGTTTTGAGTTTTTTGTAGACCGCTTTTATTTCATTTTGTCAAATTTGATTTTGGTTTTAGTTGGAACCAATTGGAACTGGTCCGAACCGCATAGAATCAGACCGAACCGTTAGTGATCGATTTGGTTTTGGTTCTTATTAAATCGGAACCGTTAATACGGCGGTACCAAAAATTATGATGGAATCGGAACCAGAACTGGAACCGGTCAAACCAAATAAGGTTTTGGTTCTAACTTGAAGATCTGTTACCTTAGCGGTTCGGTTTACGGTTTTAGTAGAATCGGAACCGAACCGGAACCGTGACAGCTCTAGAGGTTACGCAAGCCCAACTCGCGGCCGTCCAATGTGATCTTACCGATCAAATAACACAACTCACCGCGGTGTTTGCCAGCTTGACCCAAACAATTCAGAACGGTTTCCAACCTCAACACCAAAACCATAACACTCCACCTCGCAATCCTCCACACCGCCAACCACGCCCAAACAATGACCATGGCGATCAGGACCAGAATGGGGATTGACAAAATGACCTCACTCGCAAAATTAAAATAGATGCCCCCATGCTTGACGATTATGATGATCCTAAAATTTTAAGGATTGGCTAATGAAAATGTAATGTTATTTCAACTGGCACAACTTAGACGACCCCCAAAAGATGGTAGTTGCTCGAATGAAATTAGAGGGTCGAGCCCAAGTATTTTGGTTAAACGCAGAGCATCGTGTAGGTGGGGTTGCTCAAACATGCCGCAAATGCGTAACATACTCACCACTCACTTTGTCCCCGCATACCATCGCACCAATATGTTGGAGGAATTCACTTCGTTGCGACAAGGCAACCATTCGGTAAGTGAGTACATGGGCAAGGTCAACGATTTAATGATCCGTTGTGACATTCAGAAAATGCCCGAGCTTACCGTATCACAATTCCTTAGCCTTAGTTCGGAAATTCAAAGCCAAATATGACGATATGATCACCATGATCTAAGATCTGTCATGAGTGTTGCTCTTGACATCAAAAACATCTTTCGATGACCACAACTCAGCATGCATCCTCCTCCAAAGCCTTTTTCCACTCCAAAACATCTTCCACGCACCCTCATAATTCACGGGGCAAGAATATTTTAGCTGATACCTCAAAATCCGTTATCATCATCGCTAAGAAAGCCAATGACACATCAAGGAGGTCTCATTGAGAGCTCGCCTAAAAGCTCTTTATCAAGGAGGTCTCGAGATCGAATCTCAACCTCAACAACCTTTCGGCTTCTTGTGGTGGGACCGGAGACGGGTTGGGGTGTACGGCCTGCAGGCCTGATAAAGCCGCTTTGGTGCTACGCCAAGGTGGGCCACCTAGTGGGACTCTAGGGTGACAGACAGGTGTGACGCCTGTCCTGCAGCAGTAGGATGTCAGCAAAAGTCTGATATTCAGGTCAGAGATGCATGAGAAACTGTAGTAGCCACCAATGATCACGAAGAGCAATGTACTGGTGGGACTATTATCTCCGAGCAAAGGAGTGTGCTCCATAATACTGATTTGGTTCCACAGATCCATCAAAGTCGCGTGGTATTGTCGGATAGTTAGGTTCCCTTGTGCAGTGTACAGAATGGTTTGAGGAAGATGAAACTCATGATCATTATCAGTTAGGGTGAAGTATGCATGCAAATTATGTCGATGGCGGTCGCAATGTCCTAGGGGTCAAGTTGAAGCATGATGGAGGATGAGATAGACTGGAGAATGACATTGATGGTCCGATGTTCATCATAAGTCTAGTCATCAAGCAGAGAAAGATAAGCGCGATCAAGGTCTTTATCAGATGTCGTGGGAGTTGGTGTTGGGGTGGAACCATCAATGTGCCCCCATATGAGATGAATTCTGATATTTCTCGACTTTTAGGGACCATCTTTGGTAGTTGGTGCCATCAAAAATAATTCTTAAGCAAGATTCAGAGGTGAGACTGATGTCATCCATCGGCATGGAAAGAAATCTCGGAGAAAAGTTGTGATAACTTTCAAACATTGTTGGATTTGGGCAATCGGTGAGGATGAAACAAGCTCAAACGAGTAAACTTCGTTTACCGATGGGTGGAGAATTTCGTGCCACCTTCGAAAAGGTATTATGCGCCCAAATCCGACGATTGGATCAAAAGTTATAATTGTTCAAACTCTGGATGTAGCGAGAGCAAGGAACAAGAGTCGGCGAGCTCCAGAGAGGTTGTTGCGGCGAGTACTCCAGACGAGAACTGCGACGGTGATATGGCAAGCATAGCTGCGAGTACTGCGGGAAAGTACTCCTGCGAAAACTGAGCGCAAGTACCTCTGCGAGTACTGTATGCAGGGAGTGGCAAGTACTGCAGGCGAGTACTGTATGCAGGGAGCGGAGAATTCTGTGGGCAAGTACTGAATGCAGGGAGCGGCAAGTACTGCAGGCAAGTACTGAATGTAGGGAGCGGCAAGTACTGCGGGCAAGTACTGAATGCAGGGAGTGGTGAATACTGCGGGCAAGTACTGAATGCAGGGAGCGGCGAATACTACGGGCAAGTGTTGCGGGTGAGTACTGAATGCAGGAAGCGGCGAGTACTGAATGTAGGGAGTGGTGAGTGCCGCGAGCGAGTGCTGAATGTAGGGAGCGGTGAGTACTGGTGGCGTGTGCAAGTGTTGCGAGTACAAAGAGAGAGGTATGCGAATACATTGTAGGTTGACTGTCCTACAAAATATGGGGCAGAACTGATTATTTTGTCCAACTGCGATGGGAGAGTACCCAAGAAGGGGTGCTGCGAGTACCCTTATAGATGAGTACTCGAACTTAGCTCTGATACCATGTTAGAATGATAAAGAGCAAAAGTAATCAATCTTTATTCATCCCTTAAAGGGGTATAAATAGGTAAAAGAAGATAGAACAATATACAATTTGGAGATGTGAAACTAATGAAATTTCATGATGGGCTTTACATTATGGGCTTTACAATACTTAAATGGATATTTTATTCAACAAAACACACCTCTATAAACCGTAAGTAGATTACCATCACTAAACAACATGAATATCTTTGATTCTTCCAGCGATCTGACGAATAACCATCATGTATCCTAAATCTCACATCATAAGAACTAAAGGTCTTGCGCTAATCATTGTTTCCCACATAGCCATAGCTATCATATGGCTCATAAATGAACATCTCCTTCTCAGAACACATATGATATCAACAATCTCAATTATGTATATCCACAAATAGCTACATTTGCATCATACAATTACTCCAACAACATCACCAAAATCAATGCTCGAAAACTGTCTTTATATTAGCATAAGTTGTCTTGGCCCAATGGTTGTCACCGGCCTGTCGATCCTTCCTCTTTAATGCATAATAGTTTCCCTCATGTGCCTTTTCTTTTGAATGTATGAGCCGCTAAGATTCTTGTATTTGAAAATAGTCTGACTTCTATTATGATTAGAAAGGAGCCTTCACTCGGTATTATATTTTAAACCTAAAATTTGTATCCATCTGAGAGAAATAAAATCATAATATCTTACTTGTATCTCTTCCATACAACATGATGTCAATGTTGCAATCTTTTGTTGGGGATCTAGTCGCAGTGTTATGGTTTAAGGAGAAAAAGGAGCAGGAACTGTGGTGGATATTCTATAAGCTCTATGTTTGTCAATGGTGATAAATTTTGAATGTAAACCTAGGTTGCCTAGAGGCTACTCTTTAGGGGAGTTAAAAGAAACGGAGAGAAATGAATGAAGATGGAAGGGAAAATGATAAGAGGATCATTTGATTCCTCAGATAAGACTTGCCCAAAAACATACCTAGGCTGCAACAATAGGCAATCTGGAGCCCCTGGTTGGAGTCCGCGATTGGTTTGCTGGGTCGATTTCTATGTCTGTATGCTGGAATCAGTTGCAGCATGGATTGTGTAGTCCCTTTGATGAAACCCTACAGAATCAAGGCTGGTGGAGCCAGGGGAAGAGGAAATAATCAAGAGCAAATCAAATTTCAAATAACTGAAATCTGCTTTCATAATTCATTACACCTATTGGTCTAATGTTTAAATGATCTTACAATGAACCCACCCAAATCAAATCAAACCAAACCCAAAAAAGAAAACTAAAATTAAAACCAACAACTAAGTAATAAAGCCACAATTTTAAACTGAAATTAAAACAGAATAAAAATGTCTTTTTGTGCACCCATTGAGTAGCTTGCTTCCTGTGATGCAACTTTCCCAACAGTAATACTCCTCTCTTCGAGGACGAGGTTGTCCTCAAGCTCGAATGGGGCACCGTTCTGGAGGGGATGATCCGGACTTGCGGCGTTTGGGAAGAAAAGGAGAGCACCAACTCACGACGGCCGTTTTGAACAGGCCGGAGGCGCGCCGTTTGAGAAGAAAAGGCGAGCTCCAGCTCACGACGTCCGGCAGGGCCAAGCCGGAGAAAAGGCGTTTGGGACACCGATGCGCGCCCTCCCTTCAGCGACGACCGTTTTGAACAGGAGCAAGCCGCCCTTTTCACGCTGGTCCTGGGAGCACCAGTCCACGTCCCCGCCTGCCGTTTGGGACAACAGTGCGCAGGTTTGCTCGCTCTTCCTTAGTGTGCCACCGGGCGAGTTCTCATTCGGAAAAAAGGCGAGCACCGTTTCACTGTTCAGGACGGCCTATTTCTCTCTCCTCCGGTTTGGTCCTGCCGGAATGGCCTCCCACCGGGTTGTCAAACAGAGAAGTGAGTTTGAAGGAGTTCAATGATTCCAAAGTTGCTTCTTCCATTGGAAGACCATCTCACTGAATTAGAATTTTGTGTCTCCATTGCATAATAGTAGATGAAAAGCTTGCTTTGGAGTAGGAATCACCTGGCCATGGATGATTTGAGGTAATGTTGGTTCGAGTTAGTGTAACTCCAATAAACCTCTTAAGAACTAAAACAATTGCTCGCTCGTCTTCCGATCTCTGCACACAAACATACACAATTGCTCGTTCGTCTTCTGATCTACGTGCCACCAACAAACTTGTTGTGTTCCACCGCAACCCGTGCCAACAGTGATGTCAACCACCTCCATCCAGCACCCTCCGCTCCAGTTACATGTTTCACCAGAGGGGCTGGCGCCATTCCTTCCAGTTATTGTTCCCTAGTTGGCGCCGCCACTTCTAATCGACACGATTCACATTCAACAGACACACTTGCCCCACTGTCAACTATTATGCCAAACAGACTCTCCTCAACTAACGCCTGCACCATGCCAGATCCCTGCAACCCTCCGTGACATGTGAGCACTCTATGAGCCCCTACCCCAATGACGCATTTGCTCTGATCTCACAATACAATGAATTATTCTGGCGCGAAGTTAAAGAATACAAGGATTACACCGATCGTGCCACTCTCGAGCTTGAGGGCAAGCTCGATTTCAAGAGAGAATGTGATGTTATGGTCTCAATCTTGTTTCGTTATCCGACGGTATTTTTATATTTTTAGTAATGTTGTATCTTTTATAGTTCGTTTTATGTAAGGACAAGTGTGAGACTTATTTACTTTTATGCCCTTATGAAATCTTATTTAAAGGGCCCATTGCTTCATGAGAAGGTATCCAATTATTTTGTTCTCATCTCGTCTTGTGTGAGATATTGACAACTCTCTCTTCCCAAGCACGCCTCGCCTAGGCAGTTGCGGTTCCATCTCCAAAGTATCCTCGCCGCCACCGACCATTACTCCAGCGAGCACATAACATAATCATCTCTAAGATAATCGAGTCATGTTGAAGGGTCAACACGGTCCGCTCGTGCGCGGGGATAGGGACGACAATAACCATCATAGTGATCGTCACTAGCATAGTGGAATCATATCGAAAGGACGATGAGAAGACGTGGATGTCGGCTGGAAGGGCTCCCGTTGATGGGAATGCAGCAGGAAGCGGAACCCAGTGGCTTCGCACCACGCAGGAGGCTCGGCGTCGCACGGTACCACAGATTGAGCAGTTCTCCTCTGTAAACCATAGATCCTAGATGCCCTTACTCGTGAACTGATGAAAATATAAGGGTTTTTTAGGGTAAATGCCTCCAACAGATCAAATCGTTCGAGAGGAAAATCTAACCTAAATCTCCAAATATGACTCACGAAAACAAAACAAATGCATTAGAAAGTGTAGAAAAATAAGCCGGACGCGGTCACAGTCTCTGATCGCCCATCTAACGATCCAAAATTATCGATCCAGTTGACAACTCTAATGTCGCGCGAACGATCTCCATCTCTAGTGTACACACAAATAACAGTCAAACACAATTAAGGTGCACCAATTGAAGTATAAGAAGGGGCATGCGCAAGAAGAAAATATCAATCTACAGTTGAAATGGAAGTGAGAATAGGAGGGGGAATATCAAGTTAGATAAAGTTTGTTCTCCAAGTGAACCCTACTAATGATACCCTGAGTATGAAGATCTTGTATCACAAAGGAAGAAAATATGTCGCAAAGAAAGGCACAAACTATCTCAAAATTAAGCATTGCGACTTGCATAGAAGAAGAATCTAATGCTCGACGAATTGACAACAATAAAGCATATGTAAATTGCAGTTGTGGTGAGGATGTGGCAACTGTGAATAAAATAGCATTGTAGGAAACAATGATGACAATGGCAACATACATATCGGCGGGTGTAACAGGGGATGGAAAAGGAGATTTCCTCGACAAGCAACGACTAGAATCCCACGACGACACGACGAATGGAAGAGACAATGAGTTTGAAGACAACTATAGGAGGGGGTGATGAAATACTGAGTAGCGATTGGTGGAGAGGTCGTTGACAACACAACAAATGATAACCCTCGACTATGCAATGAATAAAAGCCCACCAAGCAAAAACTCTCGGGCTCGAGCCAAGAAGGTCTAGGGAGACGCTTAGTAGAGGAAGCTCGTCATTGTGATAGGAACCCAGTTGGCCTCTCGGATCAATCGATGATACCGTGCAAAAAAATCAATTAATAATTCAAGAGGCCAAGTAAAGATATATTAATACAGGATCTAAGTATTCTATAAATGTCTGGAATAAAGAAACACAAATAAAAAATAAATAAATATACAATACTCTCTATAGAAATATAATCCATGAAATATTACGAATAAATATCGGACATAATTTGTCCATGAAATATTACAAATATCGAGCTTCTAATTGATTAGAGAATAATAATGCAATTGCGAAGTAACGTAGATGGAAGAAGATGAGCTTTTTTGTTGTTGAGATATCACTGATGGTGTCGTAAAGAATTAAAAATAGAAACATTAAAAAATAGAAATATTATTGGCATGATGAGGTTTTAACAAAATGTAAATGCAGCGTCGTGCTCATTTGGGCACAGGCATTCAAAGGCGCCTCCGTTTGCTGATACACCTCGCTGTTATGCATTAGTTGAGGTCAGTCAAGGCCGAATATGGATGACTGCGATCCCATGCATCAGAAACTATAATGCCGGTCCATAAAAACCATCGCAATGAGCCTCGTTTAAAATGCAAAACGTAACAGAAAACTAGCAAGAATGCACATACATTGCTGTATCTACTAAATGTGACACTTTTAACTAAGATCTTACATTTGTCCAGTCAGATAATTGTCTAAATGTGAGTTTCTTGAAAGCCAATTTAGTAGCGTAAAATCTTAAAGGAGTGCTCTTTAATAAGGACACCTGCGACAATAAATAAATAAAACTTGATCAAAAACAAATATTTCTGAGTCCTAGTTCTAAAGAGATAGTAAGGTCTGCAATGGGGAAAGTACAAATTTTAAAAAAACAATGCAGTTTTGAAAGATCTAAAGTTATTTTAGAATATAGCGATGATAGTTACAAACTATGCTGAAAAGAAAAACAATCCAGCATTTAAACAGACCTTACCCCAGCATAAGCCAAGGCTCGGGGTAATTTACTAAGATTTCCCGTGCCTTTTGTGTGAACACTTGCGTCAATCAAGATCAACCTTGTCACCTGTCAAATATGAAAGAGTTGTCTTAATACAGTACTTCAAATGCCAATTTCAAAATATATTAGGAAAATGAAATAAACATAGTTCAAGGGTTGATAACTCACAGCTTCAGGATGATTCACAGTGAAGTCAATGGCAACAGCAGCACCGAGACTTGGTCCTACTAATATCATTGGTCGCTTAATATATGATCTCCAAAGCTAGCAGACAGATAATTCAGATGGTAAATATTGCAAATAGTGGAAGATAAGTTTGTTAGAAACGAACAAAAACAAACCGGAAGTGGTTTAACAGAAACTTTATTATCTGAAAAAGGTATCTATTACAAAGGTATGACCTCCCTTATATAGAATGGAGGAGAGATGAGAGAATACAAATAAAAGATGTGAGACTAAAAATTTACAGGACTAAGCGGACTTATACAGAACAATTCGCACAAGCCGCGCGGTTAGACAGAAGGGCTAACCGCTCGGCTACCACCAGAGAGAGAGAGATCACCATGGGAGACCGCTAGACCGCCCGGTCTCCAAGTCTCCAGAGGCAAGCCGCTAGACCGCTCGGACTCCAGACAACAACAGCACAGCAACCAAACCATTGAAGGGAAACCGCCAGACCGCGCGGTCTTCAACCCGCCAAGATGTTGGAGTTACCATGGTGATCTAGAAGTGGTCAAACATGTAATCTCACTGCCAACGCGATATGAGCCTGCAGGGTCGCACATAAGAGATGTGGGGAAGTTGGATGATTGACTGTGTTGGTAAAGGTTGCCAATCACCGACCTGAATGGGGTTATGGGCAAAGTGTTGCCTTAAAGGATCGTCGGGTTGGGCAAATGTTGCCTTGAAGGATTGGTAAGAATAGTCGACCGAGGGTCGACGAGTATCGTCGGCCGCGGGTCGATGATTATCGTCAACCCACGTTCGACGTGAGTCGACGAGTATCGTCAACCCACGTTCGACGTGAATCGTCGAGTATTGTACTATGATTCTCGCCGACTGATACTCGCCGATCCTAGGTGATACTCGCCGATCCTAGGTGATTCTCGCCGATCCTAGGTGATTCTTGCCGATTGATTCTCACCGAATTTGCTAGTCGCCGACTGATTCTCGTCGATCCTAGATGATTCTCGCCGATTGATTCTCACCGAATCTGCTAGGTGATTCTCGCCGATTCTGGAACCCTAAATTTCTGGGTGGTCTGCAGATAGCGATATTGCTAAGTCTGTTTATGCCTTTGGTATAAATAGATACTTAGGGTTTTTCGGGAACATGGAACTGATCGAATCGGATCCCTTTGACCGAGACGAGATCGACGGAAGTGTTCCGCCGTTCTTCGATTAGTTCCGCCGATCCCGAATCCCGCCGACGGAAGAGTTCCGCCGCCGTGCTCGCTCCGTCGACCTCCTCTCCGGCGATTGTCGCTGGTGTTGCTATTCCTGGCGCGGACCTAGCAGTCCGTGGAAAAGCAATGTGTGGTCATTCTCCTTCCCGATTATCCGTGCGACGGAAAGATCGGCGTTCTCCCGCTCGTGTGGATTTCTGCAGAGACGTGGATATCATTCCATGTAGAACTCGCCACCAGCAAGAACACGAAGCTTGGAGCATCTCCGTTGAGTTGTGACTCAACGCCATCGAGGTAATTTTTGCCTAGTTGTATGTTAACTTCTTGATTCAACTACCATGGCCCGATCCCATCTCTTTTGGATTTTCTTGATGTTTCTATTCTTCCGCTGCGTGCATAAGTGTTGTGCCATCCTCATAGAGAAACCCAACACAAGACAGACAGTCAGACCGCCCGGTCACCAACTTCAACACTCCCCCTCAAGCTGGAGCATATATATCAATCATGCCCAGCTTGTCACAAATATGAAGAAACGAGGCGGAGACTGGCTTGCTGAAGATGTCAGTCAGCTCTTTATCAGAAGTGACGAAGGGAGTGCAAATTTGTTCCTTCAGAATCTCCTCACGAATGAAATGACAGTCGACCTCAATGTGTTTGGTTCTTTCATGGAAGACCGGATTTTTGGAGATGTATATGACAGCCTTGTTATCACAGAACATAGGTAGAGGATGGCTGTACACCTCTCCTAAATCCAGCAGGAGAGCCCGTAGCCACTTTAACTCACAAGTGGTCGATGTCATACTACGATATTCTGCTTCAGAACTAGACCTGGAAACAACCGACTGCTTCTTGCTCTTCCAGCTCACCAGATTTCCCCAAACAAAGGTGCAAAAACCCGAGGTTGACTTGCGATCCCCTTTGTCATCAGCGTAACTCGCATCTGAGTATGCTTCAACCCTCAGATGATCATTCTTCTGAAAGAGTAATCCTTTCTCAGGCGCTGCTTTGACATATTCCAAGATCCTCAAGGAGGACTGTATATGACACTCCCTAGGTGCTTACATGAATTGACTCACTTTGCCCACAGCATAGGAAATGTCGGGCCTGGTCACGGTGAGATATATGAGCTTTCCAACCAGACGCCGGTACCGCGTAATATCTGAAAGAGGAGGCGAATCATCTGTCCAGGTTTTGTCTTCTCCAGTTGCCATGGGGCATCGGGCAGGTTTAACTCCACTCAATTCTGCCTTTTTTAAAAGATCAAGGGCATACTTACGTTGGGAGAGGACTAAGGAGTTGGGCTTCCGAGAGATTTCGATCCCCAGAAAGTACTTCGGAGAGCCCATATATTTCGTGACCAGATGTTGACGAAGATGTCGCTTTGTCAAGGCTACCCCTTCCTGGTCATCGCCAGTGAGAAGGATGTCATCGACATACACAGCAAGAACCACCAGTCCCGAGAAGGTTTTGCGAATAAATAGCGAGTGATCGGCAGAGCTTCGCACAAAACCAACGGCTGCCACGATACCGCTGAACTTGTCGAACCAAGCTCGAGGGCTCTGCTTGAGGCCATAGATTGCCTTCTTCAGCCGACATACTCGTGTCTCCCCCTGAGCAACATACCCAGGAGGTTGCTCCATGTAGACAGTCACCTGAAGATCACCATAAAGGAAGGCATTCTTGACATCCAGCTGAGAAATCGGCCAATCTCTATTGACCGCCACAGAGAGAAGGACCCGGATAGTGCTGAGACGAGCCACGAGAGAGAATGTGTCAAAGTAATCAACCTCATAGGTCTGAGTAAATCCCTTAGCAACAAGACGAGCCTTATAACGATCCACAGTGTCGTCTGGGCCAAATTTCAGGGATTGGAACAATACTATCTGATATTGTATTGTAATTTTGAGAATAACAATATAATATATTGATATAATGCTAAAAATACAATATATTGATATTGCAATGCTAGCAATACAATATATTGTATTGTAAATGCTAGAAATGCAAATACAATATATTGTATTTTTTCAAAAGTTTCAAATTCATCCATGATAACCCAATCAAGCCATTTGTAGATGTTGGTTGATTTGCTATCAATAATGTATTCGAGAGTCATTTGACCAACCAATGGGGTTTCAATGGAACGCGCCTTGAATATATCCAAGAAGTTTGGATGTTTTGTCTTGATGTGTGTCATCAAATTGTTGTAGCCATTTTTGATGACATCACATTTGCGCTCCAAACCACTAGTGCATTTCCACATTTTTGATTATGGACATATGGGGTCGCCCATGTAAACTCATTTTTAATCGTGTCACCTGCGCAGAAGAGTTGATTTTGTTGCTAGGGCAGAACCGCAGAAGAGGCTCCTTCGATGTGAAGCGATGCGAGCGAAGAAGAGGGAGAATAAGAGTTTACAGATCAAAAATATCGAGCTCCGTTCAATCTCCCATGATCATGTAGCTGAGATTCATCTAATGATTCTAATACGAAAGATTGAGAGGTGAGCCTGTAATCAATTCAAGCGGTTGTAAATGGATTGAAAAAAAGATTGATAGGTGCGACTGCACCTTTAGGCTCTAGCTCATAATTCTTTTTTGTATTTTTGTTATATATATTATATATTTTTTTAAAAATTTAAATTTACAATATTATTGTCAATATATTGTTATTGTCAAAACAACAATACAATATATTGTTATTGTCAATTAGACAATGCAATATATTGCTTACAATATAATATAATATATTGTCCCATAAATATATTATTTCCAATCATTGCCAAATTTTACCACAAAGACCCAGCGACAGCCAACGACATCAGTACCGAGGGGAGGAGGAACAAGAGTCCAGGTACCCCGCTCAGTTAGGGTCATCATTTCCTCATCCATGGTCATCTTCCAATGAGGAATAACAAGGGCCTCCTGGTAGGAACGGGGTGTGGTAGTGGCAGAGATAGCCAGTGCAAATGCCCTGCGAGAATAGGTGAGACGATCATATGAAACAACAACAGCAAGGGGGTGTAGGGTACACGTCCGCGCCCCTTTGCGAAGAGCTACAGGAAGATCCAGGTCAGCAGGTCCCTCGGCATCCGGAGCATCCGTGGCAGAGAGAGCTGGCCCGGGAGGAGAGAGCGGCAGCGACGTAGATGAGGGAGACAGTGGCGGAGAAGAGGGAGAGAGAGGTGGAGGGAGAGGAGTGGACGGAGATGGTGGAGGGGTGGAGATCGCAGTAGGAGACGAGGGAACGAAGGGAATAGCAGGAGAATCAGAAGCTGGGGGAAGAGGAGAGGAGGCATCCAAGAACTAGGAGGCATTCTCGAAGAAGGTGACGTCAGCAGAGACGAATTGCTTACGAAGAACGGGATCAAAGCAACAATATCATTTCTGAGTGCTGGAGTACCCCAGAAAGACACATTTGATGGAACGAGGGGAGAGCTTATCACGGGTGGCGGAGGGGGCATGCACAAAGGCAGTGCCCCCAAAGATGCGGAGAGGGAGAGGAAAATACTCCTTGTCCGGATACAGAATGGAAAATGGAGTTTTCCCGTGGAGAACCGTGGAGGGGATGCGATTGATGAGGTAGCAGGCAAGGAGAACAACATATCCCCAATAGGAGCGAGTAACATGCATCTGGGTCATCAAGGTGCGAGCGACATCGAGTAGATGACGGTTTTTGCGTTCCGCCACCCCATTTTGCTGGGAGGTATAAACACAGCTAGTCTGATGAATAATGTCATGTTGCACACAGAAAGAGGTAAAAGCATGACTCAAATATTCTGTAGCATTGTCTGAGCGAAAGATTTTAATACAAACACCAAACTGAGTTTTGATTAATTGATAAAAAGAAACTCATACATCCAAAAGTTCAGAGCGATCTCGTAAGAGATACACCCAAGTACATCTAGAAAAGTCATCAATAAAAGTAACAAAATAAGAACTACCCCGACCAATGGTGAGGGTAGGAGCAGGTCCCCAAACATCGGAGTGGATTAGATCAAACGGACGGGTAGAGCCCCGACCTTGCTTTGGCGGGAAGGAGGAACGGTGATGTTTGCTAAGCTGACAAGCGTCGCAGTTGAGAGGAGGACTGGAAGGAGGGAGGTGGGGCAGAAGTTGATGTAGAAGCCGTGGAGTAGGATGACCGAGACGGAGATGCCACTGGAGAAGATCCGTACAAGAGGAGGAGAAGGCGGACAAGGAGGAAACGTTGTCGAGGAAGTAGAGGCATCCGCTCTCAGTCTCAGTAGCAATTGTCCGTGGGGAGCTCGGATCCTGAAAAGAACAAGAAGTAGGAGTAAACGTTATAGAGCACTGAAGCTGCTTGCACGGAAATTTGGGCACATAGAGAGTGTCCGCTAGGCGAAGAGACGGAGTAACATGGACCCCTCCCGACTCATGAACCGGGGAGGGAGAACCGTCTGCAACAAGAACCGGGGACACCCGATCATGCTGTTCGAGGAGAGTGAAGCAGTGAGGATTGCCCGTCATGTGATTAGTTACTCCAGAGTCGATAAGCCATTTACCTTGAGTTACCACGTGGGCACTACCTGATGATGTGACCACGGAGGCAGACGGTTTGGCGACAGGAGTGGTGGCAGTAGAAGCATCAGAAAGAGCCATAGAGGAAAACAACAGGAAGTCGCGCGGTTAGAAAACAAGACGTGTGGTTAGGAAAGAAGCCGCGCGAACAGGGAGAAATCGCAGCGGTAGGAGAAGGAGATCTGCATCGGTCACGATGATTGACACCAGCGGCCAGAAAAGCCACGACCAAGCCGTAGAACAAAGATGAGGGAAAGAAGTCGAGCGGCTAGAAGGTAGCCCGCGTGAACAAAAGAAGAAGAAGGAGAAGGTCGCGCGAAAGAGACCAATGCGTACGAGCCGAACAGAGATCGCACACAGAGGCCGCGCACACAAAGGGCAGTGGCAAGAGACCGCGTGAACAAGAAGAGAAAATGAATCAGGAGGAAAAGATCGTTTCCTCTGATACCATGTTAGAAACGAACAAAAACAAACCGGAAGTGGTTTAACAAAAACTTTATTATCTGAAAAATGTATCTATTACAAAGGTATGACCTCCCTTATATAGAATGGAGGAGAGATGAGAGAATATAAATAAGAGATGTGGGACTAAAAATTTACATGACTAAGCGGACTTATACAAAACAATTCGCACAAGCCGCGCGGTTAGACAGAAGGGCTAACCGCTCGGCTACCACCAGAGAGAGAGAGAGAGATCACCATGGGAGACCGCTAGACCGTTCGGTCTCCAAGTCTCCAGAGGCAAGCCGCTAGACCGCTCGGACTGCAGACAACAACAGCACAACAACCAAACCACTGAAGGGAAACCGCCAGACCGCGCGGTCTTCAACCCGCCAAGACAGACCGCCAGACCGTCCGGTCACCAACTTCAACAAAGTTAAATATACGAACGGCTCTTCATCAAGTTTTCACCATCAGAATGTAAATGTTCTATGCAACAAGGATCAAAAATTAAAGGTCAAAAGAAAAAGTACTCTTTAAAGATGTAATTAATCATGAAAACCTAGGGTCTGTTTGGCGGGGTGGGGGCGACTGGAGAAGAAATGGTGGTAAGCAGTGGAGGAATAATCAGCTGTTTTGCGGAGTGGTGGCAGAATCTGTGAAACTGTTTGCAAAAACAGTGTTTGCAGTGTTGTTTCAACTTGTGAGGCACAATCACATGAACCAAAAATTTTTTAAAACTCAATCAAAAATTTCTTTCTGAAATACATTATATATAACTTATATTAATATAATTTCTTTAATATTATATTATATATTAGATTATAACTTAATATTAATTAATAATATATAACTTATATTAATAATGTTATAATATATAACTTTATTAATATAAGTAATAATACATAACATTATTAATAACGTAATATTAAATAATAATATATAACTTATAATATTAACGTAATAATATATAACTTATATAACTTTTAATAATAATAATAATATATATAATGTTAGAAAGTGAATGAGGGAGGAAAAATTTTTATTTATTCCATATAGCATGGGGTATATATAGCCCTCTCATACAATATTAATATTGCTACAAAATAACACATGATAACAAATAATTCAACACCCCCCTCAAGTTGGGCGTGTGATGTCAGCCATGTCAAACTTGCCGATAAGATGAGTAAACATATTGAAGCTCAAACCCTTCGTGAGAACGTCAGCCAACTGTTGATCGGACGGTACGAATGGGGTAACTACCATCCCCCTATCAATATTCTCCTTGATGAAATGTCTGTCTATCTCAATGTGCTTAGTGCGATCATGCTGCACTGGATTGTGAGCGATAGAGATGACCGCTTTGTTATCGCAATACAACCTTACCGGCTCACTTCTCTTTAACCCAAGTTCCCCCAGGATGGTTGAGATCCACACACCTTCACAGATGCCATGAGCCATTGCCCCAAACTCAGCTTCAGCACTCGATCTAGCAACAACATGTTGCTTCTTGCTTCTCCAGCTAACCAAATTTCCCCCAACCATGGAACAATATCCAGATGTGGACCGTCTATCTGATGGCGATCCAGCCCAGTCCGCATCCGTATAGACTTCAATAGTCAATTCTTCATTTGGGGAAAATAGGATGCCTTTTCCTGATGAGGATTTGAGGTATCGGAGGACACGATGTGCAACGTCAACATGCCGGGTCTTTGGAGAGTGCATGAACTGACTGAGGACTCCCACAGCATAAGAAATATCAGGTCGGGTGTGTGATAAATAGATCAATTTCCCAACAAGCTTTTGGAAACCCGTGATATCTCCAACCGGCTCGCCATCATCCCGGCATAGCTTATGGTTTGCCTCAATTGGGGTATCGGCTGGTCGACAACCACTCATCCCGGTAGTATCAAGGAGGTCGAGAGTATATTTCCTTTGAGATAAGAAAATGTCGTGCTTGGACCTCGCAACTTCAATACCAAGGAAGTATTTGAGGTTCCCCAAATCTTTCACATCGAATTCTTTAGCTAATTTTCCCTTAAGGGCTTGAATCTCCACATTGTCATCTCCAGTGATTATAATGTCGTCCACATAAACTATCAGGACGGCCAACTTCCCTTCGCTGATTCTAAAGAACAGAGTGTGGTCGGCATTGCTCTGGGTGTACCCAAACCCATGCATGGCTTTGTGGAATCTTCCAAACCATACTCTGGCTGATTGTTTCAGCCCATATAGTGGCATCCTCAACTTACACACTTTCCCTGTGGATCCACGTGGGGTGAGCCCCGGAGGAAGGGCCATGTACAGCTCTTCTTCTAGATCGCCATGAAGGTAGGCATTCTTCACGTCTAATTGGCAAAGTTTCCACCCTTTGCAAGCAGCACAGGACATTAGGATCCTGATCGAGTTCATCTTGGCCACAGGAGCAAAAGTCTCCGGATAATCAATGCCCTCCGTCTGAGAGTAGCCACTCGCCACCAGTCTTGCCTTGTATCGTTCCACCACCCCCGAGGGGTTCTGTTTGACCGCAAACACCCATTTGCATCCGACCACCTTCTTTCCAGGAGGTAATTGAACCAGGTACCATGTGTTGTTCTTCTCCAGGGCATTCATTTCTTCGATCATGGCTAATTTCCACCTGTCGTCGGAAATAACTGTCTGCCACGAAGTCGGAAATAGCTGCGCAGCGGAAGCGTGGTGGGCCCATAACCCACAGGCCCCAGGATCATAACCTGGCTCTGATACCATGTTAGAAAGTGAATGAGGGAGGAAAAATTTTTATTTATTCCATATAACATGGGGTATATATAGCCCTCTCATACAATATTAATATCGTTACAAAATAACACATGATAACAAATAATTCAACATATAACATAATATTAGTAATAGTATATATATACATTTTTTTAAAAGGGCAGCAGCGCTTCAGTCAAAAGGGCGGCACTGCTGCTTTTTTTGAGTCGCGGAAAAATTCTGCGACTCAAAAATAGCAGGCTGCCGCTAGTTTTCATGGTGGCTGATGGCACCGTGGCGCCTCAAAAAAGAGATTTGGCGTGGCTTTTTAAGAAGTGGCGGTCCCCCACTCCTAAAACGCCGCGCCAAAAAAAGCCCTAATCTGATTGAGAAGCATAGAAATAACATAAGATCTTAATCATCATCAATAACGTTTTCCAACTATTTAGGTTCTGCTTCCCAATTTTTTTCTTTGTGCCTACCAGGTGTATCGGAGATGTTTAAATATAAGCTACGCAAATTCATGCACTTTTAACCTTCGTTGTACCTGCTCAAAGCATTAAAATCTATTTTCAACTATCTTATCTTCCATAGATATGATTCTCATTTTTTTATAATATAATCATTCTTTAAATCATCTTTTCTAATTTTGCAGCAAATTCATCCTACGATTCTCACTTCTACACTCAACTTCATACAACGTACAATGGTTTTATAAATTTACCTTATGCATTTGTAGTATCCTCTTATAAGTTATAACACAATACTCACTGTGCAGCTCTCCATTTTAACTGTCTAGCCTTTGTTAAAAATTTGACTGGAAGAATGAAAATTATTATTCATCCTATCAAAGAGAGTATATAAAAGAAGATAGTAACTTAAGAGCAAAAATGCATATATAACAAGAGAATTTTAGCATGACACCTGTTAGAAAAGCCCATGTAAAAAGCCCATTATTGGGCCCATTTTTGTTTTCCCTCTTCTCACTTCTTTAGTCTCACATCATGTATAGGATTGTTCTCTCTTTTTCTTCCTGCTATATATTTGTATTCTCTCTTTGTATTTAGTCAAACAAACAATACATACAAGTTTTTGTGCTCTCTCAACATGGTATCAGAGGGACTCGGTCTCTCCTTGCGGCTAGCCTTCTGCTAACAGCCCGACCTGCCTCTGTTTGCGCTAGGCGCGGTCTGTGTTTGTCTAACCGGACGGCCTTCCCTTCTCGTGCAAGGCGCGCGGCTAGTTTTCTCTACCCGCCTCTCTCTTCCTCTCCTAATCCCGTGGCCTCCACCTTCTTTCTCTCTACTCTCTATCATTTTATAGGAGTTTCTCTCGCCAGTGGGGCCCTATCCCACCTCCTCTATCCCCCGCGGTTTACTCTCTACCCGCGCGGTTCGTTTCTCTCTTCCCGCAGCGAGCTCCCTTCTGAGCTCGCGACCTTCTCCCTGTTTTCTTCTCCCTTGGGCCCCTCCTTCGGTGCTACTCGCCCGGTCTCTTTGTCTAACCGCTCGAGTTCTCTAACTCGCGGACTCTTCTTCTATCCGCTCGAGTTCTCTAACTCGCGGACTCTTCTCCTATCCGCACGAGTTCTCCTACTCGCGGGTTCCTGCTCTTGCCCGCTCGAGTTCTTCTACTCGTGGCTTCCTCTTCCTGTCCGCTCGAGTTCTACTCGCGCCCTCCTTCTTTGCTCTGACCGCTGGTGTGCTCACTGAGACCGTGAGGTCTATCTTCTTTCCGCATTTTTGGTCGCGGTCCGTCTGGCCGCTGGTGTCCACATTGTGACCGTGCGGTTTGTTTCTCCCGCATTTTGGTCGCGGTCCGTCTGGTCGTCGGTGTCCACATCATGTATAGGATTTGTGTTCCGAATTCGGGATTATTCATCAAACATCTTGTGCCTACATACCCCAGCAAAACGGCGTTGCCGAAAGGAAGAACCGTCACTTGCTCGATGTAGCCCGCTCCCTCATGCTTCAAATGCATATTCCCAAGCCTTAGTAGAACTTTGCGGTCTCCACTGCCTGCTTCCTCATCAACCGTCTCCCTTCCTCTGTCCTCCACTATGCTACTCCGTTCAGCCTACTGTTTCCCTCCACTCCGGCCTTTCCTCTCCCGCCTCGTGTCTTTGGCAGCACCTGCTACGTCCACCGTCTGGGGCCGTCCTCGGACAAGTTGGATCCCCGGGCAGCAAAACACATCTTTGTCGGATATTCGTGCACCCAAAAGGGCTATGTATGTTATTCTCCAGCTACTCGAAAGATCTCGATCTCTGCTGATGTTACCTTCCGGGAGGATCAACCGTTTTTCCCTGCTCCTTTACCAGCTCATCTACCACCAGCTCCTCTCCCGCCATCCATCCCACGCCCTGTTATCCTCGTTACTGCACCACCTTCACCGGTTTCACCTGCACCGGCTCCTGCTCCCTCCAAACCACCTGTTATCCATGTCTACACTCGTCGTCCTCCCAGTTTCGTTGCCCCTCTGCAGTCGGCCTCAACCACGGCTACGTCCGGCTGATCAGGTACCGCCCTCCACTGCTCATTCACTGGCAAACTGTGTCTCCCTCCATCGTCTCTCTCCCCATCTTCACACATTTGCTACTTCTCTTTCCTCGGTCTATGTTCCTAACTCTGTGCAGGAGGTGCTCCAACATCCGGGCTGGCGGACCGCTATGGAGGAGAAAATGGCTGCTCTCTGGGCTAACCAGACATGGACTCTAGTACCCCTTCCCCCGGGTCAGAAACCGGTTGGGTGTAAGTGGGTCTTTGTCATCAAACATGCTGCTGATGAGACGATTTACCGTTTGAAGGCTCGTCTAGTGGCTCGTGGCTTCACCCAACAACAGTGGCTCGACTGTGAGGAAACTTTCTCTCCGGTGGCCAAACTCAACACCGTTCGTGTTCTCATCTCCGTAGATGTTCATCGCCAGTGGCCCCTACTCCAACTGGATATCAAGAATGTCTTTCTGCATGGTGATCACCAGGAAACGATGTATATGCAGTAACCACCCGGGTTTGAGACCACGGAGGAGTCTCAGGTCTGTCGTTTTTTGAAGGCTTTGTATGGTCGCAAACAATCCCCACGGGCATGTTTTGACAAGTTCAGTAAAGCCCTTCGGGATATTGGTTTCACTCAGAGCTCGGCCGACTTCTCGCTGTTTACTCGTCACCGAACAACATGAACGGTTCTCCTGCTTGTATATGTTGACGATATCATCATTACAGGAGATGCCTCACAAGGGATACAGGCGGTCAAACTACATCTGAGTTCCGTCTTTCAGACAAGATTTGGGGCCCCTACGATACTTCTTGGGTCTTGAGGTAGCCAGACGGCCAGATGGGCTTGTCCTCTCTCAACGGAAGTACTGCCTCGACCTCCTTCATGATGCGGGCTATTCAGGGTGTAAGCCGAGTGACACCCCAATGGATGTAAACCACAAGTTGTGCGCCCAAACATCTAACTCGGATCTCCTACTCCAGAATCCAGAATATTATCGTCGCCTCGTTGGAAAATTGATCTATCTCACGGTAACCAGACCAGATATTTTCTTCGTTGTTGGTATTGTCAGTCGGTATATGCACCCCCCTCGAAGATTTCATCTTCAGGCTGTTGAACACATTCTCAGATACCTTAAATCAGCTCCTGGACAATGACTAGTTTACATAACCTCCTCTTTAGCCTCAACATTGGTGGCATACTCGGATGCTGATTATGCTGGTTCCCTTGATGACCGACGATCAACCAGTGATTTTTGCACTTATTTTGGAGGACATTTGTTTACCTGGCGAAGCAAGAAATAAGTGGTCGTTGCTCGATCATCAGCTGAGGCAGAATACCGGGCAATGACATCTGTAGTGTCTGAACTGACGTGCCTTGAAAGTCTTCTCACCGATCTGGGTGTAAAGATACCTTCACCAGCTCTCCTCCTCTGTGACAGCGAAGCTGTTATACATATTGTCAAGAATCCGGTCTTCCACGAAAGAACAAAGCATATCGAATTCGACTGTCACTTTATCTGGGAGAAGGTTCAAATAAAGAAGCTCGATCTAAAGCATGTTCCAGGGACTGAACACGTTGCGGATGTCCTCACAAAGGCTCTTTCCAGTACCCTCTTCTATCAGTGCTTGTCCAAGGCTCCAAGCTTGGCGCATACGATTTGTACGCTCCCGCTTGCGGGGGAGTGTTAGAAAAGCCCATGTAAAGAGCCCATTATTGGGCTCATTTTTGTTTTCCCTCTTCTCTCTTCTTTAGTCCCACATCATATATAGGATTGTTCTCTCTTTCTTCCTCCTATATATTTGTATTCTCACTTTGTATTTAGACACACAAGCAATACATACAAGTTTTTTGTGTTCTCTCAACAGCACCCTATTTTTCCGACATTCCCTCACAAACTCATAATATAAATAATGATGAATTTGAAAGAAAACAATGAAAGATGTAGAAAACTAGCACTTATCTCCAGATACAAGAGGATCAAACACAGTTTTCTCAAAAGAAAAGTGTCTCTGAACTTGTACACCACTTGCAACTGATGGAGCATGTTCCAACGTGCATGAGTACAATATCACATGTGTGAGTATGCATGATACGAGCATGGGCGATCCAACCCTCACTTGGTCTCATGCTCGATCCAACCCTCACTTGGTGGGGTCTCAAGAACGAGTTGGTTCATCGCTATGATACGCGCCTCCCCGACAACCCATTCGAGCGCTTAAGCAATGTTCCTCAGACGGAGTCGGTCGACTCCGTCATTGATGAGTTCATCAAAGTGTTCACACATCCCCGCCCTGGCGCCAGCCTACTAATTGGGGACCTTTGTCGACCTGCACCTGCATATTTGGGCACGCCTACGCGTGCATGACCCGACTACCCTCACTCAGGCTATGGAGCAAGCCCGTTTCGCAGAAGAAGACTTCGTCACCTCCTTTAATGTCCCTTAGAGAACCACCAACACATCGTTCGCCCCTCGACCCCATCACTACCCGTCCAATCCTTCCGCATCTCTGGGTCGTCCGCAGGGCCACCACTAGCGCCCCCCCCCCCCCCCCGACCCAAGGTGCAAGTGTACACGGTCTCAAACCAAGAGTACTTGGACCTTCGTAGCAAAGGCACATGTTTCCGCTGCAAAGGCCCCAACTCCCACAAACATGACTGCTCAAATAAGGATTTCAAAATACAACGGGGGTGGGATTGGGTTGGCCTACTTTGAGACCTTGGAGTTATGGGAGGATGATCTGATTTCCCATCCACCAGCTGAACTCAACCTCCTTGATGTCTCATGCTACTCGGTGTGCGGGATGACCGGTCCCTATACCATGAAGCTGACAGCTTCACTTTGCGACCACTCATCGGTGCTTTTGATTGACAACGGGGCACGCCACATCTCCCAAGACCTCGTAGTCGATCTACAACTTCCATTGACACCTGCCTCAGGTTTTCACATGTTCCTCGGCGACGGCCTCCGCACTCGCACGATGGGCCGATGTGTGGGCCTTCCCCTCTCCAAGGATTCGTATTTGGGGATGACAGAATTTTATGTCTTCGGACTGAATGGTCTTGACGTCATTCTCGACGTGACTTGTCTACGTACTCTGGGTGAAGTCGAGCATCGCTGAGATCGCCACATCATGACTTTCAAGAATTTGAAGGCTTCCCACCTGCAAGGGAACCCTTCCTTAGCATGCTCACCGGACGGCCTGCGCTCCATCCTCAAAACCGTCGACCTGAACTTTGCATTCTTATGTGGCATATGTGGATAAAAGCACTGGTTCTGCCGACAAGGACACACCTAAACATCCAACGTCTGTTGTACAAATATGCTTCTGCTTTACCACTCCACGCAGACTCTTCCCAAACAAAGTCTCGGACCACCCCATTGTCTTCCAGCCCGGGGTGACCGCGATATCCATTCGTCGGTACCAATATGGCCATGCTCAAAAAATCTCAATGAAGACGATGATGGCAGAGATGTTGCGCGCATGTATCATTCATCCGAGCGTCGGTCCATTCTCAAGCCCCGTTCATCTGGTGTGCAAAAAGAATGGTAGTTGGAGATTCCGCGTAGCCCATCGAGAGCTGAACAAGCTCACAATCCCAGACAAATATTTGATTTTTGCATAACTAGGCAAATGTATGAAATTCCATGCATCTTTGAGCATGGAATCTTAGTTTGAAATATATGAGGCTTTATTGAAATATATGCCTCAGGTTCTCACATGTTCCTCGGCGACGGCCTCCGCACTCGCCCGATGGGCCGCTGTGTGGGCCTTCCCCTCTCCAAGGATTCATATTTGGAGATGACGGAATTTTATGTCTTCAGACTGAATGGTCTTGACGTCATTCTCGACGTGACTTGGCTACGTACTCTGGGTGAAGTCAAGCATCGCTGAGATTGCCACATCATGACTTTCAAGAATTTGAAGGCTTCTCACCTCCTGCAAGGGGACCCTTCCTTAGCATGCTCACCAGACGGCCTGCGCTCCATCCTCAAAACCGTCGACCAGAGCTTTGCATTCTTCTGTGGCATATGTGGATAAAAGCACCCGTTCTGCTGACAAGGACGCACCTAGACATCCAACGTCTGTTGTACAAATATGCTTCTGCTTCACCACTCCATGCAGACTCTTCTCAAAAAAAGTCTCGAACCACCCCATTGTCCTCCAACCCGTGGTGACCGCGATTTCCATTCGTCGGTACCAATATGGCCATGCTCAAAAAATCTCCATGAAGACGACGATGACAGAGATGTTGCGAGCATGTATCATTCATCCGAGCGTCGGTCCATTCTCAAGCCCTGTTCATCTGGTGTGCAAAAAGGATGGTAGTTGGAGATTCCGCGTAGACTATCGAGAGCTGAACAAGCTCACAATCCTAGGCAAATATTTGATTTTTGCATAACTAGGCAAATGTATGAAATTCCATGCATCTTTGGGCATGGAATCTCAGTTTGAAATATATGAGGCTTTATTGATAATGTGCTCGAGCAGTATGGGCCTGATGCCTACAGACTAGAATTTCCATTGATGTCAGACAACTTATTGTAGCTCTTATCGCTCTGTATGCCGGATTCTTTTCACTTAAGCAAGCAAGATCTTTACAGATCGACGAGCAACGACCTTGGCTTACAACAACGAGCTTCAGGCACTATTTTGATTGTTCAACATTAGCGCCCTTGCCTACTGGGTCGACCATTTATGGTCCATACTGATCACCGTAGCCTGCAACACCACTGGAATCTAAAGGTCATGACCTCTGCACAGCAAGTCTAGATCGCCAAGCTTTGGGTTATCACATCTCCATTGAGTAAAAGGCAGGGGCAGTAAACACCGCAGAGGATGCCTTATCATGCAAGGCTGTCAATGGTACTATGTTGGTTGTCTCCTACTTTTAGTGGCGCTATGTTAACGCCATCCCTACCGTGGTGTGGCTGGACTCTCACTACGTCACCGTGATCCAAGACCTACAACGGGACCCAGGATCGCATCCTCCTACCTAGTTGGGGACCGGCTCCATTACCGCGATCGTCTAATGGTCGTAGATTCATCGCATGGATTCCTCGTCTCCTCCATGATTTTCATGTTACCTCTACAGCGGGACACTCAGTTACATATCCTACCAATCAGCGATTGGGCACCACCCTGTACTGGAGGGGCATGATGCGGATAGTGCAATAGTTTGTCCCCAAGCGACTAACATGTCAGAAGGCCAAGTACTAGACACTTGCTCCAGTCGGGCTGCTCCAACCCCTTCCGGTTGTAGACATAGTTTGGGAGGACATCAATGTAATTTATCACTCGAATTCCCCGCTCTCAGATCTACGATTGCCTCCTTGTCGCGGTGGACTATATTTCCAAGTATGGGCACTTCATACCCATCAAACACCCCCTATACAACTAGCTTTGTTGCTTTGATCTTTATATGGGAAGTGGTCTGTTTGTACGGGTTTCTTGTTCCATCATCAGTGATCAAGATCTGATGTTCATGAGTGCTTTCTGGCAGGAGATGTTTCGACTGTAGGGCACCAAGCTATTGTTCAACACAACCTACCGTCCCCATATTGACGGGCAAATAGAGGTTTTTAACCGCTGGGTCGGCACATATTTGCATTGTTTTGCTACTCAGCAGCCCTGCCACTGGACACAGTGGATCGCGTGGGCGGATCTATGGTACAACACCTCCTATCAGTCCTTCGCGGGCTATTCTGCTTCTTGTGCGAGGCCGCGACATTTTTCGACTTCACCGTCTTCCGCAAGCTGCTAACCATGAAGGCGACCCCAGACGGGGTCGCCTACTTAAGCGTCCACTCCCTGAAGGTTAGAGAGACGAAGAACAAGGTTCACAAGTGGAACCTGAAGTTTGTGATTGTGCGAGGTCTTTTCGGCATGGTACTCTTTCGACCGGTTTAGAGGGATGCAACGTTCTACATGCGGCCACACATAGTTGATGCGTTAATAACCCTTTACACCTCGCTCTATAAAAAATAGTTGGATGTCGTTCAGCTACGGCGTCGCGTGGACAAGCTTGCATACGTTGATCCAAACGAAGGTACGGGCGAACCCTTTCCTCTCGCATGTGCATCGGCGAACTGAATGACATTCTTAACACTTTCATTACTCCGTACAGGACTTCGCTCCCTTCTTGTCGAGGCAAAGATGGGCGGGCCTAAGAATTAGCGTGGAGCAAGTTTCTCCTTCTCTGGCAGACACCGAGTTGATTCTGGTGGACAAGGATGCGCTTGTCAGTCGTAAGGGAAAGAGGCATATGGGCTCGATGGCGAGCTACGTTGAGCCGACAAAGAAACATAAGAAATAGGTTGCCCACAAAGACCTTGTTGAGCCCACACAACCCTACTTCAAGGACCACAAATCCCACAACCACTTTTGGTGAGACATCGAGGGATGTACATCATCGGCGAACCCCAGCTCACATGGGACAACAAATAGAACAGGGTGTCTATCAGCACTTTTTTTATCGTTCTGGGCAGAGGACAACAAGCCTGATAACAATGCCTTGTACGCCATGTACGGGCAGGACGACGCTGAGGAGCTCGCCCAGGCCACTCCATAATTTGTCGCGTGACAGGCCTCACATTCTGTCTTAAGAACGGTCGAGCTTACCCACTCTATGGTGAGTCGGTACCTCCGTGGCATCAGGGCGATGTGTGACACCAAGGAGGCCCTTGCCGCTACTGAGAAGAGGGCAGACAAGAACGTCGAGTGCATGGAGAAATTGGCAGCAACTAAGACTGAGCTCGTCGAGCTGCAAAATGCGCAATCGGTGCGAGAGGTCAGTGAGGTAACTTCATATTTTCGTTCTTTTCAAGCCTCGCACGCGAGGTCCTGTGCTGACATAGATTTCTTGTTTTCAGGCTGTCGAACTGCTGGAAACATGGGAGATTTCCCTCCTAGAGTAGAAGAACAGGCTCTCCACGACGAGGTGGATACTTTAAAGGTTGACCTCGCCACTGTGCGGTCATACGTTGTTGCTCCCGTTGTTGCTCCCCCCCTGGAGATCTCGTCAAGGAAGAAGGAGCTCCTACAGTACCAGCGAGCCAACCTGAGGTCAATACAGCGTATGTACGCGCAAGAAGTTGGCGAACTGATGCCCATCCGTCTGCGACGCTTAGGCAAGTTTGTCGATGGGGACGAGCGCGTGACTGTTGAGCCACTCCTCTTCGAGATGTTCAACGCTAAGTTTGGCGATACCTCGTTCAGCGAGAACGACTTGGATTCGAACTCATCCTCTCACCGCGGTGGCTCGACCGGCAGATCCAAAGGTGAGCCCGCTCGCCACGCTGATTCAGCCTCTGGATCAGATGGCAACTCCTCCAGCTCTCAAAGCACTAAGGACAGGTCGCCTGTGAATATTGAGTAACTGGCTCGGTGCGGAGAGGTGAGGCGCTACGGCGAGGCGACGCCAGGCGAGGGGTTGTCTGATCAGGAACATGAAGTGAACATTTGATGAGGTCAAACAGTCAACACGAAGGGTGGATATATGGAGACTCTCCTACTTGATGCGTCGTCAGATTATGAACACAAAGTGAGCACTTGAGGAGTCAGACAGACAACACAGAGACATGAACTTATAAAGACTCTCCTACTGAAGGCGTCGTCTGATCAGGAACAGAGCACTCGAAGAGTTAGGTGGTCAGTACAGAGGTGTGGACTTATGAAGACTCTTCTACTCGAGGCGTCGTCTGATCAAGAAAATGAAGTGAGCACTCGAGGGGTCAGACGACCAGGAAGGAGGCGTGAACTTATGGAGACTCTCCTACTCGAGGCGTCATCTGATCAAAAACACGAAGTGAGCACTCAAGAGGTCAGATGGCCAGTATAGAGACGTGAACTTATGGAGACTCTTCTACTCGAGACTTCACGACACTATCACTCGAGAGGTCAGACGACCAACACGGAGGCATAGACTTATGGAGACTCTCCAACTCAAGGCTTCACGGTACTATCACTCGAGGGGTCAGAAGACCAACACAGAGGCATGGTGACGCGGGAGTAATCTACAGGCGGCGGATTAACGGTGACCTAACCCTACATGTTATGCAAAACCCGACAGATTAAATCAAAATTCAGCAATAAATAATAAAATCACACAATTAATTCAAACAAGGCAGGATAATTTATTAGGGCAAAGAAGACTTGGGCTTACCTCCGCGTGGAGGGCCAAAGCACGAGCGCGCGGCGAACCGATCCTTCCTTCAGTTAGATATTTCTCAAGAGCAAATAACATAATAAACTAGATTCTCAAGCGAACGAATCCAAACCATAACAATGTTTACAACCGAACAAACCAAAACAAAACACATTACGAATGTTAGGGCTGTTGTAAATAAAAAGATCTGAACGTTGGATGGCTTAAAGAGGGAATCCAGTGGTTGGCGGACTGGATCGAGTAAGGGGAGGGATGGTTGGGGATTAGGAGGGTTGGATCGGGGCGGGGGATGGCTGGAACCGGGCTAAAATACCCAGATTTGGACAGATTTGGTGTTTGGTGGCTGTTTCGAGGAGGATCCAAGGGATGGGGGTGATGAAAGCAAAGGGGAAGAGGCGGGGTGGCTGGATCTGGCTGGAAACGGCCAAATCTGAACTGTTTTGGGGCTGAAAACAACCAAGTAGGCTGTTTGGGGTGGTGGTAGTGAAATGGGAGGGTTGCGGGCTGTGGGGAAGGCGGCGACAAGGCTGGAATAGGGAGGGGAGAGGCTGCTGGTCGGATATGGGCAGAAAAATGGCTTGCGGCCTGCTGTGGAGGGTCGGCGGCCAGGGGATGAGGGGGCGGTGGCTGGTGGTTGAAGGTGGTGCGAATGGAGGGGGTTTCTGGACAATAATAGTGGCTGGACAATGGGGAAAACGGATGGGGGGGCTGCTGTTTGCAGGGGCTGGACAGCAAAAATGGAAAGGGGGAAGGTGGGGGAGGAGGAAAAAAAATCAAAAGATACAAGGCTTACCCATGGAGTCGTCACATAGGGGTTCCACGGAGTCGGCACCGCGGAGAGATTACCGGAAATGAGAAAGAAGACTCCAAATTTCAGCAATGAGAAATGACGACAACCCTAACAATCTATTTATAATAAACTGAAATTATGGCACCCGGAATAAACAACTATGATTGATCGTTGATTTCGGGGCTAAAACTACATGAAATATATACCGAAAAACACAAAGCTATATATGAAATTAATTCAAAAAGCGAATGCGGACGCATCCACGGAGTCTGATCGTCGACCCGGGCACGACATATATGGTAAGTCGCCACACCGCATCACTCTCCCCGGCTTGAAAGAATTCATCTCCCAATGAATAGGGGTCAGAATTCTCTCGAAGAATGTGAGGCAAGACTCGATGAGGTCCACCAAAGGTCGTTCAAATGTCGCCGATGGAAAAGTGTCCTCGTCAATCAACTCCCCGGACTGAAAAGCTTCCATCTTCGATGAATGGAGACGGTCGTATTTAAGTCGAAGTCCAGAGACGAATCGATCAAGCTCTGCCGGTAGCATCCAAGCGTCGTCGGTGAAGGGTCGTCTGCGCCAGCGAACCAGGAAGCGACACCCAAGGCCGTCTGTAGAGGGGACAACCTCAGGTATAATGATTACGCTCATCTCTCAACACACTAGTAGAAGGATCTGGTGGGATCTGAGGTGCCAGTGGTGAAGTCGTTGGGGACAGCATCCCGGGTAAGTGGGGGTCAAAGGTGGGCTGAACACGGAGCAATGAATGTGGTGGTAAAGGCTTGAGGGTAAACTGAGTGGTGGGTGGTAAAAACGATGGTAAAGGCTCGAGAGAGCCGCCAAGATGCGAACTCGAATACTTGTGAGGTGTAAAGTAGGGCGTCAGGTCCTCGACATTGAACACAGTATGGGTATCCATGCTCGCGGGGATGTCCAACTCATAAGCATTTGTCCTGATGCGTCTCAGGACTGAGTAGGGACTCATTCGTCGAACGCTCAAACGTTTAACAAGCCTCGCATGAAGCCTCACAACGTAGATTCTCACCATCATCTGCTCGTCTTCATGAAGTACCTGCACTTGTCAATGAGCATTCACATGTGATTTACAAGATTTATTATCAATATGAATTATTCGTCGGACCAACTCATGACACACATGTAAACAATGAACACACAACACAACAGACTCATGCAAATGATGACGAAACGACTCAACAGACTCATGCAAATGATGCAAATGAAACATGACAGATACTACATGCCTGCTACGAGAAAATCTAACAATGACCGGGATATCTCTAAAAATATGGTGACCTATCAGGGGGCTCTCTCGGTGGAGTGTAGAAAAACTCATCTCATGTGTGCCGAGTGCTCAGGTAACCATGCGGGATATCTACACTTAAGAGCGAGCTCATAAAGAGCCAAATATCTCTCAGGGAACGTGACACATCAGGAGGCTCACCAGGAGGTGTGTACGAAAATTCATCGCAAATGAGATGACTGCCCAATTGAAATTCACGTACATTGACTAGAAGACGTGACTATAGTGTGGTGAGTGTCCCTGAAAGTAAAGAACTCGTCAGGTGGGTCAGCAGGTGGTGCATCCCAAAACTCATCGAGAGTTTGATGCGTCGGCAAGTGGTGCCCTAAACACTTGATGCTCTACACAATACTCATCCTCTGGGGAAAGGCCAGGGACGATAAAGGAAGAGGCTCTACTAACTCGAAACTCATAAACGAGAGGATCACCTTAATTGCATCCTCACCAGGATGTGGTGGCTTATTAGGAGGCTCAACAAGGGGGTCGTCATAGAACTCATCACTAGGGTCATGATCCTTTATATAAGTACCCTCGTGAGGGGCAGTGTCCCCATGGGTGGATGACATAACCATTACGAGATCAACGCCAGACTCTGGGCTCTCGGTCGTGATGTGACTCAGAGCAATGACAATGAAATGGGGACATATACCTACACTCAAGAATGGATATGTGGGTATGGTGTCAAAAATTGGATCTGTGGTGGGGGTGCTAACTATCCCGGTGCATGGCAGAAAACGAGGTGTGGGTGAGGGACACAATACTGTAGACTCAATAGGTTGCTCAGGCTCACTCTCGATCGGGGTCACAGGAGATGGGTCAGAGACGAGATATATCACTCACTAGGCTAAGCACCTCACTGGGGTGAGAGCAATCCGCATCAGGTATCACTTCTTTCGTGGCTGACAGGACAGTGGTAGGTATCGTGGTGACCTCAGTATGGGAGGGGCACGTACTGCGGAGGTCAGGATGAGAATCCCATCAACCAGCTCTTGCGGGTCTCAAAAACTATTCATAACGAAGGGCGAGTTGATATGTCGACTCGAGAGAGTTCGAGCTATGATAAACTACCTTAGTATGTATGTCAGACCGAAATGGGGGAATGGTCATGGCTGGGTCCTCTAGCATATCACTTATCACCACTAACTCATCAAAACGGTCCTTGTACTCAGCGACAAACATGGATCCTTGCCGAAGAGAAAATAATTGGTCGAGCAAGAAACTCCGATACGACGAAGGCAGATACCTCTGACATAATGTACGCTACATATCCCCTCAACTAATGATGCGACGAAGATGGTCTCGCTCCCAGGTGCCCTCAACGTTAGCCCAATATGCTCTCGTCTGATCTAAAGTCAAAGTTTCACAAATTTGACGTGACGCTCACCGGATAACTCAAAATGATCGAGATAATACTCCATATACAAAATCCAATAACAGAAATACTCGGGACACAATGAGTCGTCAAAGGAAGGGGAAACAGTACGAAACTGACTCTCAAGATCTCTCTTAGAACGATGATTCTCATAATAATCATCCCAAAGGTAACCGAGTCGTGTCGAAGAATAAACACGATCCGCTCGAGTGTATGGATAAGAACGACGACAATCAACATACTAATTGTCTCTAGCATAGTGGAGTTGTGACGGTGGGTCAACACGATCTCCGGAAGTGGCGCGCTACGATCGGGAATAATCATCGTAGTGTCGTAAGGGTCTCCCTGAAGTGGATCTATGAGGGCGGGTGCAAGTGGACTCGAGTATGCCTGCAAGCGGTTCGGTTCGGTTTAGATAAAACCGAAACCGAACCAAATGGCCTCGGTTTTTACATGCCAAAAACCGAAACCGAACCGAAACTAATCGGTCCGGTCCAGTTTGGTTCGGTTTTTTAATATCGGTTCGATTTTCCAGCAAACTTAAAACATTGTATTCAAAAATATATTTGTTTTTATTAGTGTTTTCTTGGATGGTTGGCTATTAGTTGAGTGAAAGTTCAATTAACTATAAAATATATTATCCAAAAAATAAGTTCATCGACATTTAAAAGAAAACTCAAGGAACATATTTAATAACATTTAGATTAACTAGTGCAATTAAGACAATAAGTTCAAAGATTCGTTCAAAATGAAAATAACAAGTACATATTTAGTATTAGTTGTTGTCACCTAGGACGAATAAGTTAGATGTCTTGATCCAAACAGAATTATAATACATTATCTTTGCTAATAGTTTTTATTCTCTAAATGTTAGGTTCGGTTCGATTTTTTCGGTTTACCCAACCAACAAACCAAACTGAATCGAAATGATGTCGGTTTTCAGCCCTCCTAAACTGAAACCGAAAAGATCGGTTCGGTCCGAAAATTGGTTCGACTTAATTGGTTCGGTCGGTTTCGATTTTGTATGCACACCCTTATACTCGAGACCTCCAAAGTGAGGAGAGGAATAATTGTGACAACTAAACAAAATGAAAAACTTATAGACTCTACGACTGCATATCGAAAAGTACGCGTAACCTATCTCTGATATCAATTGATGTAGGAGGAATCTATAGGCAGCGGACTAACGGTGACATAACCCTACATGTTATGCAAAGCCTGGCGGATTAAATCAAAATTCAGCAATAAATAATAAAATCACATGCAATTAATTGAAACAAGACAGGATAATTTATTAGGGCAAATAAAGCTCGGGCTTTCCTCCGCGTGGAGGGTCAAAGAACGAGCGCGCTGCGAACCGATCATTCCTGCAGTTAGAGATTTCTCAAGAGAAAATAGCATAATAAACTAGACTCTCAAGCGAACACATAATATCTCAACCATAACAATGTTTAAAACCGAACAACCAATACAAAACACATTACGAATTTTATGGCTGCCGTAAATAAAAAGATCTGAACGTTTGATGGCTCAAAGAAGGAATCTGGTGGTTGGTGGACTAGATTGGGTAAGGGGAGGGTTGGTTGGGATTAGAAGGGCTGGATCGGGGCAGGGGATTGATGGAATAGGGCTAAAATACCCAGATCTGGATAAATTTGGTGTTGGGTGGCTGTTTCAAGGAGGATCCACAGGATGGGGGTGATGACAGCAAAGGGGAAGAGGCAGGGCGGCTGGATCTGGCTAGAAACGGCCAGATTTGAACTGTTTTGGGGCTATTTGGGATGGTGGCAGTGAAAGGGGAGGGCTGCGGGCTGTAGGGAAGGCGGCGGCAAGGCTGAAACAAGGAGGGGAGGGGTTGCTGCATGCTGGTCGGATCTGGGCAGAAAAATGGCCTGCGGCCTGCTGTGGAGGGGCGGTGGCCAGGGGCTGAGGGGGCGGTGGCTGGCGGTTTGAAGGAGGTGCGGATGGAGGTGGTTTCTAGACAATGGTAGTGGCTGGACAAAGGGGAAAACGGATGGGGGGGGGCTGCTGTTTGCAGGAGCTGGACATCAAAAATGGAAGAGTGGAGGGTGGGGGAGGAGGAAAAAAAATTAAAAGATACAAGACTTACCCAAGTTGTCGTCACCTAGGGGTTCCACGGAGTCGGCACCGCGGAGAGATCACCGGAAATGAGGAAGAGGACTCTCCAAATTTCAGCAATGAGAAATGACGGCAGCCCTAACAATCTATCTATAATAAATTGAAATTAGGGCACCCGAAATAAACGGCTTTGATTGGCCGTTGGTTTCAGGGCCAAAACTACATGAAATGTAAACCGAAAAACACAAAGCTATATATGAAATCGATTCGCAACGCGAATCCGGACGCATCCACGGAGTACGATCGTCGATCTGGGCATGACATATATGGTAAGTCGCCACACCACATCACATGGATTTATGGATACTCTCCTACTCGAGGCTTCACGATACTATCACGAATAAGTACAACACTCGAGGGGTCAGACGGACAGCACGGAGGCATGTACATATGGAGACTGTCTTACTCAAGACTTCGTAGTACTATCACTCGAGGGGTCAGTAGGACAACACGAAGACATGGACTTATGAAGAGTCGCTTACTCGAGGCTTCACGGTACTATCATTCGAGGGCTCAGACGGTTAGCATGAAGGCATGAGGATTATGGAGACTATCCTACTCGAGGCTTCACGGTACTATCACTTGAGGGGTTAGATGGCCAACACAAAGGCATGGACTTATGGAGACTCTCCTACCCGAGGCTTCACGATACTATCACTCAAGGGGTCAGACGATCTGCACGAAGACATGGGCTTATGGAGATTCTCCTACTGGACGTTTCATACCTTCATGGAAAGAAAACATATACCGTGATGCAACATGTGATTTGATAATGTTAAAGAAACTCAGGTCTAGTATAAGCACGTGTGTTATCGACCTTTATTTTAGTATACACTAAAAATATCCCGCTAGAGACATTCTTCTGCAGTGGTTGGGTACTCGGTCTCTTATAAGACATTTTAGATAATGAATCTGTACTCCCTCCCAGCAACCAATAGGCTGGCAAGTAGGATGAACACTTGGGGGGGGGGGGCAGTAGGCCAGCATGCAATGAGTGAGTTGATCTCAGCCGATATTGTAGAGGTGTGGAACTTATGGAGACTCTCAGAGCCCAAAGCATCACTTATTTGCTTGAATGAGGGTTTCGAGTGGCGAGGTGGATTTTCATGATCCAGAATGCATGTGGTGATTGGTCGCTACATAACATGGTATTGAAAATAAACCGAGTAAGAGGTTCTCCTTGGAAAATTTTAGAAGTTCATATTAAAATGATAACATTAAAATACAATATTACCATGACCCGTAACATGCTCGATGCTCATCTCAAGCCGCAAATTCAAGGGTGGAACCTTTTCAGGTTATCTCCGCTCCGGATGTTCCCAAGCGCTTCACCTTCTTGATCATGCAGGAGGTATCCTCCGATATTCAGGGCTTTTTGGAGATCGGAGACATAGGGGAGCCTCTGTGGGATAATATCACCAGAGGAGGGATCATTTCATCTTCTAAATACTTACCCATAATGAGGTCATCCATGAATAAAAAAAGAGACACACACAACAGATAATCAAATTTGTTATGGTTACCTTCGCATGCATTTGCATGCATTTCACAAAAAGAATTGTTGATAATATCTCCTCAGATCATAGTCGCAAAATGTAAGTTCTGAATAAGATCTTTGTGAGTAAGAGCTCGCGTACTACATACTTCAAGACTCATAAGTAAAGACACTCGTCGAAATATAGACTGTTGAATAGGATCGTCGCAAGCATAAGCTCGTAGAATATAAATTAAAATACCTCACGAGTAAGAGCTCTCGTGGAATATCAACTGCTGAAGAAGATCATCGCGAGCAGAAGTCATGGAATACCAGCTTAAAGACCTCACAAGTAAGAACTATCGTGGTACATCAGCTGCTGAAGCGGATCATCGCGAGCAAAAGTTCGTGGAATATAAACTTCAAGACCCCACAAGTAAGAACTCTCGTGGAACATCAGGAGTATGAGCTCGCGAATAATATGAGAACACCTCAGAGTCTGGATTTGTGGAGTATATGTTTTCTCATCATGGTGAACTCATCATGAATAAATCATGTTTGTTAGTCATATGAAAGCACTCACAAGTTTTACCAAAGCACATGTGAGTATGTTATTTATGGAAAACACTAGTATTGAAGAAGGAGCTAGCGTGGATTTGAGCTTATATATATGAGCTCGCCTACATGAGCTAGTTTGCATGAGCTTGCCTCATACCATACGAATTCGTTAAGCACAGATCTCTCCTGGATGATCTCGCCTGAAGTGAGCTCGCCCGAAATGACCTCGCTGGTCTGAACGAGTTGGAGCCCTCTTTGCACAGAGCTCGCCAGCTCTGCTGTCTGAGCTCACCTGCATGAACTCGCCAAATCTTTTCTTGCTCGTTCTGAGTTTGCCAGCTCGCGAGTTGATTATCTCCGACTCTCTCCCGTCGTTATTCGCCATTAGATCTCGCACCAGATATTTCCTCCTTTGATCACGGTGCACGCTCATCGCACCAAAGTATTAGAACCAAGAAAATCTGGTTCAATGAATTCAAACTAAGGGGTGACCACAGTTTACTGATCTGATGGTCGACCTGGATAAACCACAACAAGAAGAAGACAAAAGTGACAAACGATCTTTGAACCGCCTACAAACTAGACCTCGAGCTGCAATGAGGAGGCCCTGCCACACACCCGGGAATTTATAGGAACTTCCCCTCCCAAAGTCAAAGCAGATCTAGATGCAAGAGAGTCGAGCATTGCAAGTTAGGGAACTCTGAGGGGATCAACGTGCCTCTTTCTCATGCCCCGGGGTCCTATTTATAGACAATCCAGGGGGTCATGTTCTGTGAATAGCCTCCCCCGACGAGGTTAATTTAGCTGGGCCGAATGCTTTACGAGGTGAATGCTGCCGAGGTGAATGTTGTCGAGGTCAGGCTGACAAGGTGAATGCTGTCGCGGTCAGGCTGATGAGGTGAATGTTGCCGAGGTCAGACTGCCAAGGTGACGAGGTCAATGTTGCTGAGGTCAGGCTAACGAGGTCATTCTTATCGAGGTCAATGATGCTGAGGTCAAGCTGGCGAGGTCAATGCAGCCAAGGTTAAGATGACGAGGTGAAATTTAGTAGGTACGACAAGGTGAACTCTTGAGGTCTCTTACGAATTTTTGATCTCGACAAATTACGAGTTATACAGAGCAAGTGTCACAATGTTAAGAAAAATAATTCCTCGTGAATGGATAGAGGTAGGGGAAAATGAGGTCAAGGCAAAGCATAAATATGACAAGATACACAAAGATGTCTAGCAACAAGATCATAACATCTATATTTTTCATGTTGGGATCTATGATCAAGAAAACTTATCTCGCTCAGCCTAAGGTACCTAAATGAAATAAGAGTAATTAGGGATGGGACGATATAGCTTCTGAAGAAGGGGCACACCACAATAGTATGGTCAGAATTTTGTTGATAAAAAGCACGCTAGTGAGAACACCTTCTGCCCAAAACTGAAAAAATAGAAGTCAACAAAAAAAAGAACTTCACTAACATCAAGATGTGGCAATGACGATGTTCAACAATCTCATCTTGCTAATGAAAATGGGGGGGGGGGGGGGGGATTTGAGCGAGTTTCTCCTGGGAGATAAGAAAATCATGAAACTGATGTCCCCATGCATCAGAGCTAAGTGTTTTGATTTTGCTGGAGAAATGAGTCTATATCATCCTTACAAACATGAGATGCTACAAAAAGACATCTGATTTTTTAGAAATCAAGTAAATTTATGTGAAGTCAGAAAAATATCAATAAAAATGACAAAATATGTTACATCCTTCAGAAAGTTAAGGGGGGCAACAAAAACAGACTTACTAGAGGAAAAAGGACAAACAATATGCAACTATGAATACAATAGGTGAAAGAGAAATTGCAAAATATTTTCCTAAAACACTTGAAGATGACAACAAATGAAGCCTAAGGATTATATGATCTAGTCGTGTGTGCCAAATGCACATGTTAAAGGTACAGTGGCAAGGTCAAGCCAACTAGAGGCAACAACAGCTGAAGGAAATGAAAGAGTCAGATGATCTATATAGTACATATCATCATGTTTATGATCGGTCCATATAATCTTCTTCATGCGAGGATCTTCAATGGTACATGTAAAAGTGGTCAAAGAGCCAATCAACTGAAAAACAAAATAAAGACTCATAGTCAAATGAGGAACATATAACCGACCCCACTATAGTGGGATAAAGGCCTGAGTGTTGTATAGTCAAACGAGGAACGTTGTAGACATCATGAATGATGAAGTGGGGTAAAGTAGGATGATAACAAAGACCAAAAACCGAGAGTACCGTTCCATCAGGAGTGTGAATGAACACAGAAGACATAATAGAAGTAATGCTATTTGTTGGAAAAGCCCACTTAAACTAGGCCCATTTGTATAGCCTTTATTGGTTTTCTCTCCTCTCTTTAGTCTCACATTGTGTATAGGACTTTCCTCTCTCTTTCTCTCTTCTATATATTTGTACTCATTCATTGTATTTGTACTAAGTGGACATATATACAAGGTTGGCTTTCTCCATTTCTACATGGTATCAGAGCCAGGTTCGATCTAGCTGCGACCTCCTTTTTTTTTGTCCGCTCCGGCCTTCGGCGGACTGCCTTTCTTGTCCGCCTTCCTCGCGGACTGCTCCTCTCTACACCTCTCTACTCGCGGACTCCTCCTCTCTACTCGCGGACTGCTCCTCTCTACTCCTCTCTACTCGCGGACTGCTCGCCCAGCCCGCCCTTCCCTGCGGCCTGAGTGCCTGTCCGCGCCGGCCTGGCTGTCTGTCCGCGCCAGCCTGTTTTCCCCTGCATCCGCTCGGCCTCTGCGGACTGCCCCTTGGAATCCGCCTCTCTTATTTCTCTCCGTGGTTCCACCCTCCTCAGGCTTTTTATAGCCATCTTCTGCTCTGACTCGTGGGGCCCACCTCTCCTATCCGCTCCGGACGATTCTCTCTGTCCGCTGCAATCTCTGTTGGTGTCCGCTCGAGCCTCTTTGCTCGCGGACTGCTCCCTCTAGCCCGCTGTTTCTGTCCGCTTGAGCCTCTGTGCTCGCGGCCTCCCTCTCCGCAGTTTCTTGCGGCCTGCTCCTGTCCGCTGCGGGCTCTCCTCGTCTCCGGTGTGCGCGCCTCTTCTCGTGCCGTACTTCCCTTGCTACCGTCCGTCGCAGCCTCTCTGCTTGTCCTCTCTTCTCAGCCCGCTCCAGTCCGCCGCGGTCTGTTCCAGTCCGCCGCGGTCTACTCGAGTCCGCCTCGGCCTCTCCTATATGTCGCGGCCTCTCTCTTAGCCCGCTCCTTGCTGAGCGCGTCTGTGCTCGCCGCTGCCTCCTCCAGTCCGCTGCGGTCTCCTCCAGTCCTCCGCGGCCTCATCCAGTCCGCCGCGGCCTCATCCAGTCCGCCGCGGCCTCCAGCTCGCCGCAGCCTCTTCCAGTCCGCTGTCTTCCCGCTTCCTCACCTCCAGGTCGCCCCCCCCCCCATGTCTACATCTGCGGACTCTGTCGGCACGGCTGTTCCTCCTGAACGCCCGGCCTCTCTCCAGGAAGTCCGCGACGAGCTTCAGATTACTACAATTTCTCTCACTGGCAAAAAGAACTTTGTGGAATGGGCCCACTCGGTTCGCCGTGTCCTGCAGTCAAAGGGGTTCCTTCATCACTTGACTCAGCCCGTGATCGGTAACCCTACTGAGGAATGGTTACGCAATGATGGTCGTGTGCAGACTTGGATTCTCAACTCTCTTGATGGCGAATCCTATCGCCTGGCCATGTATCATGAGACGGCCAAAGGCATGTGGGACGAGCTCCACACCCTCTACTCTGGCAAGGATAGTCTCCACCATCTCTATGACATCATCACTGCTCTCCAGGCCCTTGATAGCAGTGGCGCAACCGACCTGACCTCCTTTGTTGCTCAGGCCCGGTCTCTGGTTGAGGCTTGGATCCACCATCAGCCTCCGACTTTAGATCTTGCTGCTCAACGTACCCAAAAGGAAGCTGTGGGTATCGCCATGATGATGGCCCGGGTACCGCCTCATCTTCACAGTGTCCGGGCTCACATCCTTTCCTCTACTGTTACACCATCCTTTTCCGATGTGTGCTCAATGCTTCTCAAAGTCTCCCCGCCTCCGGATGTGCCCGGACTTCCTTCTCCGGCCCTTATTCAACAGGCACCGGCTCCCTTATTGCCTCTCCCCCTTTCTGCCCGTGGCGGACGCTCCGACTCTCGTGGCCGGGGTCGGGGTGGCCGGTCTCGGCTTCGGTGCTCGTTCTGCGGTAGAGATGGACATCTTGAGGCCACCTGCTATCGCAAACATGGCCGACCTCCTCGTCCGCAAGCCTCTGTTGCTGCTACCGACTCTGCTTCCCCTCGTACTGATCTCGACGAAATTCGTCTTCAGCTCCAGCATCTTCACGGCCTGCTCAGCCGTCCGCCTGCCTCGGTTGCCTCTGCTGCCTCTATCTCCAATGAAGGTATCGCCTGCCTATCCTCTGGCACGCGCTGGATCCTTGATTCTGGTGTCACTCATCATATCACCTCTGTTAGGCCATCTCAGTACTTGTCTTCTCCTCACCCAAAGTACATTACTGTCGCTAATGGGGCGTCGGTTCCTGTCTCTGGCTGTGCTGATATTTCACTCACCTCTTCTCTCCTCCTGCGCTCGGCTCTACATGTTCCGGGCTCTCCTTTCAATTTACTGTATGTTGGTCGCCTTACTACTGATTCTAATTACTCTGTGACATTTACTTCTTCCTCTTTTCTTATACAGGATCAGCAGACGCAGACTATCATTGGTAGAGGGCGGCTGCAGAATGGGTTCTATCTTCTTGACGACTCTCCCACTGTCCTCGCCTCTGTCTCCTCTTCGGATTGGCATCGCCGTCTGGGACATGCTCCTCTTCCAGTCCTCCGGAAGGCTCTTCCTGATGTTACTCTCCCTACTTTTCGCTACGACACATGTATTTTGGGCAAACATCCCCGTTCATCGTTCCCTCCTCATTGTACTCGGAGCTCCGCTCCTTTTATTTTAGTACACTCTGATATATGGGATCCGTACAAATTTACTAGTATTTCTGGCTACCGCTATTTTCTTACTTTTATTGATGATTACGGGCTTTCATACTTGAGACTCGCACTCAGTTCTCTGCGCCTATTCGCACTATTCGTACTGACAATGCGCGGGAGTACACCAGCCATACCTTTGCCACTCTCTGCTCTGAGTTCGGCATTCTTCACCAAACCTCATGTCCGTACACTCCCCAATAGAATGGAGTCGCCGAGCGCAAGAATCGTCACCTTCTTGATGTCGCTCGCTCCCTTATGCTTCAAATGCAGGTTCCCAAACCATACTGCAACTTCGCGCTCTCCACGGCGTGCTTTCTCATCAACCGCCTCCCGTCATCCGTCCTCCAGTATGCTACTCCCTTCAGCCTCCTCTTTCCCACAACTCCGCCTTTTCCCGTTCCTCCACGGGTATTTGGGTGTACCTGCTACGTTCACCACCTCGGTCCCTCCACGGACAAATTAGACCCTCGTGCCACCAAGCATATCTTTGTGGGGTACTCGCGCACTCAGAAGGGTTATGTATGTTATTCGCCTGCTACCCGCAAGGTTACTGTCTCGGCTGACGTCACTTTCCGTGAAGATCTTCCTTTCTTCCTTGCTCTCGATATCGCTCTAACTCCAGATCCCGTCGTTCGTCCTGTCATTCCTGCTCCTCACTTCTCATCCTCTCTGCCTTCCCTGCCTCCTGTCCGCCCCCCACCCCCGGTTATCCGGGTCTATTCTCGTCGCTCTCCTCATCCAGTTGCCCCTCTGCAGTCGGCTTCGCCCTCTGGTGCTCTGCTCCCTGCTGCTCCGGCTCCCGTCTCTACCGCTCATCCCATGGCAAATTACGTCTCTCTCCATCGCCTCTCTCCCTCTCTTCTTCACTTTGCCACCTCATTATCCTCTGTTTCGGTTCCTAACTCTTTGTAGGAGGCGCTTCACCATCCTGGCTGGCGGGTTGCCATGGACGAAAAAATGACGGCCCTCTGGGCCAACCAGACCTGGGTCTTGGTTCCCTTACCTCCCGGTCAGCACCTTGTTGGGTGTAAATGGGTGTTCGTCATCAAGCATGCTCCGGATGGCACTATTGCCCGACTGAAGGCCCGTCTTGTGGCCCGTGGCTTCACCCAACAGGAGGGCCTCGACTATGAGGAAACATTCTCTCCGGTGGCCAAGCTAAACACTGTCCGCGTTCTTCTCTCCGTCGCGGTGCACCGCCACTGGCCCCTTCATCAGCTCGATATCAAGAACGCCTTTCTGAATGGCGACCTTCAGGAAACCGTCTACATGCGCCAACCGCCCGGGTTTGAGACCACGAGGGAGTCTCGGGTATGTCTTCTCAAAAAGTCCATTTATGGTCTCAAACAGTCCCCTCGGGCGTGGTTTGACAAGTTTAGCAAGGTGGTTCGGGACATGGGGTTCACTCGGAGTTCTGCAGATTTCTCCCTTTTTACCCGACACCGGGCCACTGGCACCGTCCTTCTGTTGGTTTATGTTGATGACATCCTTCTCACTGGGGATGACTCAAAGGGGATTCAAGACGTCAAACAACATCTGAGCACTGTTTTTCAGACTAAAGACCTGGGGAAACTTCGCTACTTCCTTGGTCTCGAGATCGCCCGACGGCCGGACGGGTTGGTGCTCTCCCAACGAAAGTACTGTCTCGATCTTCTCAAAGATGCTGGTCAGTCTGGTTGCAAGCCAGCTTGTACCCCGATGGAGGCAAATCACAAACTATGCGCTCATGCTTCGGATGACGATTTGCTGCTTCCGAACCCGGAATACTATCGACGCCTTGTGGGCAAGTTGATCTATCTAACAGTCACACAGCCGGATATATCGTTTGTTGTTGGGGTTGTCAGTCGGTTCATGCATGCTCCCCGGACTTCTCATCTCCAAGCGGTTGAACGGATTCTTCGATACCTTAAGGGAGCTCCGGGTCAAGGGCTGGTTTACAAAACCTCCGACTCTGCTCCCAAATTGGTTGCCTATTCTGATGCCGACTATGCGGGTTCCCTGGACGATCGGAGGTCAACTAGTGGGTTCTGTACTTACTTTGGTGGTCATCTTATTACATGGAAGAGTAAGAAACAAGCTGTGGTAGCCCGTTCCTCTGCAGAAGCTGAATACCGATCGATGGCCTCGGTTGTCTCAGAACTCACATAGCTTGAAAGTCTCCTTACTGACCTGGGAGTAAGACTCCCCTCCTCTGCTGTTCTGTTTTGTGATAGTCAAGCCGCCATACACATCGCAAAGAATCCGGTGTTTCATGAGCGCACAAAACATATCGAAGTTGACTGTCACTTCGTTCGTGAGAAGGTTCAATTGAAGAAACTTGAATTGAAGCATGTGCCAGGAACTGATCAAGTTGCCGACATCCTCACAAAGGCCTTATCAAGTACCATGTTCTACCAATGTTTGTCCAAGCTGGGTGCATATGACCTATACGCTCCAGCTTGCGGGGGAGTGTTGGAAAAGCCCACTTAAAATAGGCCCATTTGTATAGCCTTTATTGGTTTTCTCTCCTCTCTTTAGTCCCACATTGTGTCTGACTTTCCTCTCTCTTTCTCTCTTCTATATATTTGTACTCATTCATTGTATTTGTACTAAGTGGACATATATACAAGGTTGGCTTTCTCCATTTCTACACTATTAAAATAGGATATTAATATCATATGATAGGAATCACAGAGACAGAGAGTAAAGGATTCAAGAGAAAAATATACTTGAAGAGATAACAAAAAATGAGCTCACAGAGATAGCAGCCAGTTCACCAGGAATATGAAGCGTGCTCATGAACGTCTTAGTCTGTTAAAAAAATTAGGAGATGCCTTAGTCTATTTTAAGCTAAACACATAAAATTTGCCAGATGTAGACTTTCAAGCCTTGCTCTTAGCTAGAATCTCTTAAGTAGAAGTGTTAGTGGAAGAATACATAACATACAGGACCAAGAAGCCATGTGAACTCCAAATCTAGCAAAAATCCAGGATTTACTTCATTAGAAAAGAGAACATTTCACAAGACTAAACCCAAACTGAACACAACCTTCATCAAGGCCTTGCTAGCAACACAAACATAGGAACTCGGAGGATGAGCTAACAGGGTAGAAAGGAGGCTTTGGCAACAACAAAGGCTTCGACAACGTCGACCAACAACAAAGGCCTTCTTAGATTGAACAGAAGGAGATGGGTTTGCCAGTGGTAGTTGAGGACAATAATGGCGTCTAGACTTGCGTTCATCGACGACAACTGTTAGATAATATAGGGGAAAATGATGTAAAGGCCCATTTATAGGCCCATTTCTCTTTCTCCTTTAGTCCCACATCCTTTGTATAGATTTTTTCTCCTTCTCTTTCCCTATATATTTGTATTCTCTCTTGTATTTTATACATGAAGAAGGATCTACAAGGTTTGTCCATTGTTTTCTACATGGTATCAGAGGGACTCGGTCTCTCCTTGCGGCTAGCGCTCTGCTAACCGTCCGGTCTTCTCTTCCCGCGGAAGGCGCGGTCTGGTTTTCTCCTAACCGACCGATCTTCTCCTCCCGTACAAGGCGCGGCCTTGTTTGTTTTCTACCTGCTACCTGCGGCTAGAAAATTCTACCCGCTTCTCTTCCCCTCCATTCTCGTGGCCTCCACCTCTGCTTCCTTCTCTTTTTTATAGGATTCTCTCTGGCAAGTGGGGCCTTCTCCCACTTCCTTCTCACGCGCGGTTTCTTCCCTACCCGCGCGGTTTCTTCCCTACCCGCGCGGTTTATTCTCTACCCGCCGCGAGCTCCCCTTTTTTTAGCTCGCGGTCTCCCGCTGCTTCTCTACTCACGCGGTTTCTTCTCTACTCGTGCGGTTTCTTCCCTACCCACTGTGAGCTCCCCTTTTTTAGCTCGCGGTCTCCCGCCGACTTCAGCTTTCTACCCGCTCCATCTCTCTGGTCGCAGCATCTTCTGCTCTTGTCGCTGCCAAAGTATTGTGCGGTCTTCTTGCGCGGCTTGCTTGCCGCCCTGTACTGCTCGCTGTCTGGTCGCATGTTCTATCCGTGTGGGCTCTCTCTATCCGCTGCTCTTCTTCCCGCTGATCTAGTCTTCTACCCGCTGGTGTGTTGACCACTGGTGTGTTGACACCGAGATCGGGAGGCTTCCCTTCTCCGCTCTGTTTTCTTCAGGTTGCGGTTTGTCTCTTCTCGAGGGGCTTGTTCTCACCGCTACGGCTTGTTCTCGCAGCTGCTTCTTCTCGCTCCACTGCCTCCTCGCGCGACTGCTCTGTCTCGTGCGGTTTGTTCTCACCGCTGCTGCTTGTTCTTGTCGCGGCTTTTTCTCACGCGGCTGCATATTCTCGCTGATCAGGATTATGGCTTCTGCCTCCACCACTACTGATGATATTGATGCGTTGCGTGCTCAACTCCATCAGCTTCAAGAGATGGTTTGTCGCTCCTTTGGCTTTGTGGCCTCGGTCTTCTAGGAAGGTATATCGTGTCTCTCACACAGCTCTCACTGGATTGTGGACTCGGGTGCTACAAATCATCTCTCTCCGCAGCAGCCGCCCAAATACTTAGATATTGCTTACCCCCAGCACATCACCGTGGCCAATGGTGATAGGATCCCGGTTTCTGGCGCTGCTCATTTGCCTCTTACTCATTCTCTCTCCTAATCCTCGGCTCTGCATATTCTGGTTTCTCCTTTTAATCTCCTTTCTATTAGCCTTCTTATGCAAGACCTTGATTGTTGTGTTACTTTCTCAAGCTCTTCCTTTGTGGTGCAGGATCGACTAACGCATAAGATACTTGGTAGAGAGCGACTGTCTAACGGGCTATATCTTCTTGATGTTCCTCCCACTGCTCTCACTACTGTCTCTACCACTGATTGGTATTGTCATCTTGGGCATGCCCCTCTTCCTATTCTCACGAAAGCTCTTCCTACTGTCTCTCTTCAAGAGTTCTTTTGTGAATTATGTATTTTCGGCAAACAACACTGTGTCTCTTTTTCTCCTTCCTGTACCCGGAGCGATGCTCCTTTATCCTTAGTCCACTCTGATGTCTGGGGGCCCTATAAGGTCCCTAGTATTTTTGGGTATCGATACTTTGTTACCTTCATTGATGATTACTCACAAGTAACCTGATTGTATTTACTTCGTGATCGTACCAAACTCCCAACCACGTTTCATACATTTCTTACGGAAACTCGCACTCAGTTTTCACCTTCATCAAAACTCTTCGTACAGACAATGCTCGAGAATATACTGGTCGCACCTTCTCCAATCTATGCGTTGAGTTCGGTATTATACATCAGACTACATGTGCCTACACCCCTCAACAAAATGACATCGCGGAAAGGAAAAATTGTCAACTCCTTGATGTGGCTAGATCTATTATGATCCAAATGTAGGTTCCTCTCCTCTATTGGAACTTTGCAGTCTCTACTGCGTGCCACCTCATAAACCGCATGCCTTCGTCTATCCTCGACTTTGTGGCACTCATTACTCTCCTTTACTCATCCACGAATCTCTTCTCTCTCACACATCGTGTTTTTGGCTGTACCTGTTATGTCCACCATCTTGGTCCTTTCAATGACAAGCTAGCCCCTCGGGCTACTAAAGTTATGTTTGTTGGGTACTCCCGCACTCAGAAGGGGTATGTTTGCTTTAATCCTATCACTGGAAAGGTGGTTGAGTCTACTGATGTCTCTTTTCATGAAGACCGCACATATCACGCCAGTCCTTCTGATCCCCTTCTTCCTCTGTCGCTACCTCGCCCCATCATTCCTGTAACGTCTCCGCTTCCACCACTTCTCCCTACTGCTCTGCTTCTGATTCCTACACCACCAATAACGTCTCCTCTGCTTCTGATTCCTATCCCTCTGCTTCTGATTCCTACACCACCTGCTCCCTCCAAATCCGTCCCCTCCAAACCTCCTATCATTGAAGTTTACACTCGTCGTCCTCCTCGACCAGCTGCCCAGCAACAGCTTCCCTCTACCAGTGTGATCCCGCGGCCTGTTGATCCGGCCTCCTCCTCGACGGCTCATCCCTTGGCCAATTATGTGTCTCTACATCGGCTCTCTCCACCTCTTCTCTACATCGGCTCTATACCTAACTTTGTGCAGGAAGCTCTCCAGCATCCGGCGTGGCGTGCCGCCATGGATGACGAAATGACTGCTCTGAGGGGTAACCACACTTGGGATCTTGTGTCTCCTCCAACTGGCCACAGTTGTGTTAGCTGCAAGTGGATCTTTACAATCAAACATGCCGCGAATGGGACAGTCGATCGCTTAAAGGCACGGTTTGTGGCACGGGGTTTTGCTAAACAGTACGAACTTGATTATGAGGAAACATTCTCCCCAGTCGCGAAATTAAATACGGTTCAGGTTCTGCTCTCCTTAGTTGTTCATCACCACTGTCCCCTCCACCAGCTGGATGTCAAGAATGTCTTTTTGAATGACGGTCTTCTTAAAACTGTCTATATGCAACAACCGTCAGGGTTTGAGACCACGGGGGAGTCTCGTGTTAGTTTACTTCGCAAATCCATTTATGGTCTAAAACAGTCTCCACGGGAGTGGTTTGACAAATTCAGCAAGACTGTTTGTGAGGTTGGTTTCAAACAAAGCTCGGCAGATTCCTCTCTCTTCACTAGTCACCAATCAACGGGGACTATAATACTTATGGTTTATGTGAACGACATTCTGATCACTGGTGATGACTCCACTGGGATACAATATGTTAAGCAACATTTAAATTCTATCTTTCAAATCAAAGATCTGGGAAATCTTCGATATTTTCTTGGTCTAGAGGTAGCACGGCGACCTGATGGTCTTGTCTTATCCCAGCGTAAGTATTGCATTGACCTTCTGAAAGATGCTAGTCTCTCGGGTTGCAAACCAGCGGAAACCCCGATGGAAGTCAACCATAAGTTGTGTGCTCGGGGATCTGAGGCTGACTCTTTACTTCCAAATCCAGAATACTATCGTCGTCTTGTGAGAAAACTGATATACCTAACCGTTACGAGACCAGATATATCATTTGCGGTTGGAGTGGTTAGTCGGTTTATGCACACCCCACGAGTTTCTCACCTTCAGGCAGTGGAATGAATTCTCAGATATCCGAAGACTGCTCCTGAGCAAGGACTTGTATACAAGTCATCTTCCTCCCTTTCTCTTATTGCATACTCTGATGCGGCTCTTCTCCTCTGTGACAGTCAAGCCGCCATACACATCGCAAAAAACCCTGTCTTTCACGAAAGAACGAAGCATATTGAGGTCGATTGTCACTTCATCCGGGAAAAGGTTCAAATGAAGAAGCTTGACCGAAAGCATGTCCCAGGATCGGAATAAGTTGCGGATGTCTTCACGAAGGCACTTTCCAAGACACTCTTCTATCAATGCTTGTCCAAGCTTGGATCATACGATTTGTACGCTCCAGCTTGTGGGGGAGTGTTAAAATAGCCCATGTAAAGGGCCCATTATTGGGCCCATTTATTGTTTTATCTTCTCTCCTCCTTTAGTCCCACATCTTGTATAGGATTTTCTTCTCTCTTCTTCTTCCTATATATTTGTATTCTCTCCTTGTATTTAGATACACAAGCAATACATACAAGTTTTTAAGCTCTCTCAACAGTTTTCTACAACAACGACGACTTATGTTGTGTCTGGCACGACATTGGATGGAGTGTAATGTTTGATCGAAAGTCGGTACTAGATGGAGTAGGTCGCCGATTGAATAGGTAGAGGGGCTTCTTCGACAAAAAAACGAATGATCAAACGATCAACAAGCTCGATGATCAGCAGAAGCCAAAGGAACTGGAAACGATATAATTTGTCGTTGTGATGCCATGCTAGAAGTTGACTATGGAAGAATTTCAAGTATTATTCATCCCATCAAAAGGGATATATAAAAGAAGAGAGAGAATTAAAACAAAATGTTTATGCAAGAAGAGACTATTAACCTGACATTTTATTTAGCATCCTTAACTCTAGATATTATATCTCATTATTCTAAATAATCAATGGAAGACATTTAACGCTAGAGCTATCACTTAAAATCGAAAACCGTAAATCAAACCGGAACCGTAAAGAACCGGACCGAACCGTTAGCGAATTCAAGTTCCAGTTTGAATTTTGGAACCGTAAACAACAATTGTATGGGTGTGGTTCCTTCATTTTGTTATCTGGGCCGGAACCGCAAACGTAACATAAATGTCTCGAGCGGTCTCAAAATTTTATACCCAGTGTAGATCGGGTCGAAGCATAACCGAATCACAATCTGTTTATTATTATTATTATTCATAATATATATTTATTATTATTATTACTATTTATAATATTAATAATATATATTTATTATCTATACGACTATACCAATATCAGCCGTCCAATTGCAATCGTACTCAGTGATGAACTCTGCCAACATACAAAAATGGTATTTGGTGATTGTTATTTAATTTTGTTGATAATTATATTACTTTGTGCATGTTTATGCTTGCTATTTCTCAACTACTTCGGTAAAACGTCTGTTTTTGCTAAGCATCGAGCATTACAGTATTACTTGTTGTCCATCATGCTAATGACCATGTTTCTGTTAATTATTATTTTTGAATTAGGTTTATTGTAATCATACAATGTTATCAATTCTTTTTTTATTCAGTGCGCCAAATCAGATATTATTGCATGCATATCTGTATTAGTACAATTATAACATATTTATATTTAAGAAATCATGAAATTATTTCTCCAACAATTTGAATACCAATCTCATTTTTAAATATACATTTTTAAAGAGACAGTAATCTTTGTGAATCTGTCTAATAACTCAAATTATAGAGTTATAAAATGAGTAAAACAATAACAAAAAACCGATTGGAACCGAACTGAACCGTATAGAATCAGACCAAACCATTAGTGACCGATTTAGTTTTAGTTCTTGTTGAACTGGAATCAACATTATTAACATGACGGTTCAAAAATTATGCTAGAATCATAACCAGAACCGATCAAACTGAACAAGGTTTTGACTATAATTTGAAGAACGGTTACCTTAGCAATTCGGTTCACAGTCTCAGTAGAACCAGAACTGAACCGGAACCGTGACAGCTCTATTTAATGCATTACACTTGAGTATCCATTTATTTTCTATTAGGAGATATCTTTATAATCATTAATATCGACCTTTTATATGTTAACTATTTAGATTTATGATATATCCTTAGGGTTTCTGGAAAATATTTCTTGTCCTCGGGACCTCAAGGACATCCTCCAAAAACTGCAAATGAAATACACAACGGTCTAGCAATGTGTTGTTGACTGTTGGGCAGTACTTCCATGCAACCAAAATCAACTTATGATGGTGACCAACTATCACCTCTATCCGTCGATCCACAATGACATTAGAAGCATAAAGATGGTAAGCCCGCTTCAACCAACTAAGCTAGATCCATTGTGTCAGAGATGTCGATCGCATGGTTGAGCAGGTTGGTGTGAATTCAGGAGTGAAAATGGGGTTGCAACCCTTTCATGAAAAAGCTCAAGTAGTGGTCGGGAGGAAGTCCCGGGACATGGTTGATGAGCTCAATAAATTCATTAATGTGTTGATCCACCATCGTCGTGTGTGAGGCCAAACAAATTCTCCATAGAGTTTCCCAAATAGTAGTGACCATCTCGTTTGATGAAGGCTTGTTTGAGATCTAGTCAAGGTCATCAAATAGAGACAACACCCCTAGTGTAGAGTCAACCCCTCCATCGTGATAAGTATGATTGCCACTTTACGGGGCAATCAATCTAACCAATCAGGTTGGTGTCGTTGAAATATAGTACTTCTAATGAGATGAGTGTAAATGGCACCGACAGCAAGGGTCTCCATGCGGTTCTCAGCAAATGGGATGGTGGGTTGCAAGGAGGTATATATAGAGGCTAAGACACTTGATTGTTCCTCCAGATCACGGTCCACGCCCTTTATGCGGGCGTCGTTGTGGTAGGTATATACCACAGAAATGAACGCGGACAATGTGCCCTAACTGGCCGAGGAGAATGCGCAGGGAGGGCTCCAAAAGCAACAAATTAGGAATTGTTGAAACTAGTCACATGCCAAAAATTGTTGCTCGGTGGAGAAGTTTTGGGACAAGCACAAGGGGAGATGCACTAAACACAGGATAATGACAACGCGTGGTCGATAATAGCACGAATCACGAAGGCAATCTTTGCCAAGTTGGGAAAAAACACAGAATGGAGTGGCGTCGTGCAACAAACCCTGTCGAGGAGGGAGAAGCACGAGTCCAAGGTCTAAAATTCATTCATCCAAAAACATGCCACAACACATGCATGTCATAATATTTAAGACCTGACGGGGTACCCCAAACATAGGATCGGTCAAACGAAAGATTTTCTGTCGTGACCACAACGGGCTCGTTCTTGCAAAATTCTAAGTCTGTTTGGTCCTCCAAATAGATGTTGAAGAAAACACACGCATATACACACATGTAGCCATCTCCACAATCATTGGGAATCGGGTAACCGCACCCCCATCACGGGGCTGCGGGAAATCGACGTCAGGCCACCCTAGCTGGGGGTCGCCGCCACCCAGCAACAACGGCCGCACGACACCTAGGTCATGCGGCCGGCACCCAGGTCGCGTGGCCGCACCAGCCGCACGGTTGCACGGCACACGGGCTGCGCGGCCGCACCAGCCGCACAGCTGCGCGACTCCCAAGCCGCGCGGCCCCTCGACTGCGCGGTACCCAAGCCACCCGGCAGCACCGCCCGTGCAGCCTCCCCGCCAGCGCGACTGCACTACCCGTATGGTCGCCCCGGACGTGTGACGACCTTGCGACCATTGGGTGTGCATCCCCTTGTTGGCCGCTCGGCCACTTGGCCGCATGCCCGTCGGCAACCGACCACTCGGTCTCACCCGCTAGCGCCCGGTCGTCTCCCGTGATGCGGCCACCGCCACACGACCGCCCTACTCGCCTGATGTTGCACCTCCCTACGGTCGCCTTCGCACCATCGTCGTCGCACCCCATTATCTCCAAAAACATCCACTATGGGGTATGCGTATAGCAAAATTCTCATAATGCGGTGCGTGTATAACAAAAGTCTCATCATGGGTGTGCATATTGCGAAATATTTCATCATAGGTGTGTATAGCGAAATATCTCATCATGGGTGTACGTATAGCGAAATATAAAATTACGAGCGTATAACGAAATATCTCGTCATAGGTGTTCGTATAACGAAATATCCCATCATGAATATGCACATAACAAAATATATGGTTATAGAAAAATATCTCATCATGGATATGCGTATAACGAAAGATTCCATCATAGATGTGCACATAACAAAATATATGATTATGGGTGTGCAGATAACCGGATTCCTTAGCAGCATAATTATCAAAATGTCATTATCCAAATCTTTAAAAGGGACCTAGAGCCCTCATTTGAGGGAATCTTGTCTCCTACGCCCAAGAGAGCTCTAGAGGATTCCCTCAAAGGTCTCTCTGCGCTCAAAACTTTCCTTGAAGATCTTCATCAGCTTCGAAGATTGCTTGAAGATTTCCTTCCAAGACTCGAGATCCCCTTCTGCTCCTGAAGTTCGCTTCCGGGAACCAGAGATCTCTTCCAGCTCCCGACGCTAGCTTTTGGGAATCAGAAATCTCTTCCAGCCCCCGATGATCGCTTCCGGGAACCGAAGATCTCCTCCAATTCCCGACGCTCGCTTTCCGAGAACCAGATCTCTTCCATCCTCTGAGGCTCGTTTCTGGTAACAAGAGATCCCTTCCAGCTCCCAACGCTTGCTTCTGGGAATCAGAGATCCCCTCTAGCTCCCGACGCTCGCTTCTGGGAACCAGAGATCCCTTCCAGCACCCGACGCTCGCTTCCGGGAACCAGAGATCCCTTCCAGCTCCCAACGCTTGCTTCTGGGAACCAGAGATCCCCTCCAGCTCCCGACGCTCGCTTCTTGGAATCAGATATCCCCTCTAGCTCCCGATGCTCACTTCTGGCAACCAGAGATCCCTTCCAGCTCTCGACGCTCGCTTCCGGGAACCAGAGATCCCTTGCAGCTCCCGACGCTCGCTTCCGGGAACCAGAGATCCCCTCCAACTTTGGATGTTCCCTTTCGAGAACCAGATATCCCCTCTAGTTATGGTCGCTCGCTTCCGAGAACCAGAGATCCCCTTCAGCTCCCGACGTTTGCTTTCGGGACACGAAGTTCTCGAAGGTCTCCCCGAATACTGCTCAAAGACTTCTCCCGACTCTGCAACTCAAGTTCAGATCGCTTCCGAGCGCATCCACCCACATCACATTCTTGTTGACTCCAACAGTCTGAAAGAACAATTGTAATGAGCATTGATCTATCACCTTCAAGGAAAACTCTTTTGAAACACTAAAAAATAGTGAAATTTGGTCAGGACAGACCCAGCCCTGAGATTTTTCCCCTTTTCGGGGTTTTTCCACGTATAAACTTGCTTGCCCGCCATCAATTTTTTGTGACTATTTGCGCGCTCGACTCGCTTACGAGCTAGAATGGTTCGTCCAAACCGGTTTACGAGCGCCTCGAGTGACCCACAACAAGACCTACACAATGACATTACATTAATTATGCAGGAATAGTAAATTGCGTGAAATTAAATCTGCAGAAATAAAAGATAATAAACACAACATTAAGTGGTGTTGCTATCTAATCTGGTCTGCCTAGAATAAAGCGCCAAGTACACGTATCAGCCTCAAGATCACGCCCGTCGACATCCTCCTCTGTAACATTGTGTTTTAAACAATATATTCATTGTTGTGCATTTTCACTTAGCTTGCTAGATCTCTCACCGACTAGAACTATGTCAAAGGGAAAAAGCATACAACAAAGCCCCTTACTTTAGCTATTTTTTTCAAGTATCTTCATTTGTATCATAAAAAGATAATAACATGATACTACGTAAACACTAGATATATAGTACCTGATGATGTGGAATAGAGACGCGGACCCGCGGTGAAGGACGAGTTTTGGGCCCATTCGGAGCAAATTGGCTACCTGCCATATATAGCATCTCCAGATCGACGATCCGACTCCACGGATGCGTCTGAATCATCGTTTACCTATGATTTCACATATTACTTTGTTGTTTTTTATTTATATTCATTGTAATCGGGGCCTCCGCATCCACGACCAATCATAGCCATTGATATCGGGTGTCCTAATTATGTTTTAATATAAATAAGAGGCATGAGGGTTGCATGGAGGCTATTGCAGATTTTGGAGAAGAAAAAATCTTGAAATCCGATGATCCCTCCATGGTGCCGACTCTATGGAACCCTGGGTGACGACTCGTATGTCCTATCCCGCTCCACAAAGATAACTCCTATCCATAGCCTCCTTAGTCCACCCCCAAATCCCTCTTACTGCCACCCCACACCTCTCCAACAGCCAGTCGACCGCTCCCTGCCTGCTGCCCTGCTACCTCCACAAAAAATACGACGTTGTTTTGCTAGCGCCGCCGCCAACTTCCCTTGTCCTGCTACCGCCGCCGCCTCCCACTTGCTATCCTGTTGTCGCCCGCCCACATCTACCTTCCGCCAACCCACAACAAGCCTCCCTACAGCAAGATCTAGCCTCCCACGGCCCAGATCCGCCTCCGTATAGCCGGATCTACCCTCCCACAGCCCCGATCAGCCTTCCTACAGCTGGATCTACCCTCCCACTGCCCGGATCCGCCTCCATACAGCCGGATTTACCCTCTCACAACCCAGATCCGCCACCATACAACTGGATATACCTTCCCACAGCTCGGATCCGCCTCCATACAATCAGATCTACATTCCCGCAGCCCGATCCCGCTCTCCACAGCCAGATCCAGCCCAAACAACCCTTGTTTCCATTCCGGATCGTCTCCACCGCTTTGTGCTTCATCAGATCTCTACACCTCGGGCAACCTTTATACTTTTGTGAGTTTTCTTGTTGTACGAACTCTTGTACTTGTTGGGATAAATAACATCGTAGGATTTTGTTCTATATAATTGTGATTTGCAGGAACTATTCGTCGTGCACACTTGTTTTGTCCCTCCACGCAGAGTAAAACCATTGTTTATTTGCCTAAAGAAACTATTCCGTTTTTGCTAAAATTATCTAAGTGAGATTTGATTATTTATTGCTTAATTTGATCTCGCTGTCGGATCTTGCATCTTACATATAGTCATTTAGGGTTGTCGAGTTGTTTCCACGACACTTCACATTAGGGTTGCATTCTAGTAGCCACACATTAAGCCTCTAACCCTTCATTAGACGGTGCTTTGGTTCATTGCATATGTCGCGTGCTCATTTGCATTGCATGTAGGGTAATGACATCGTTAATCAACCGCCTATAGATTCATGTTGTATCACCTAAACATGCATAAGCCTTAGGCATAGATTGTTATATGTCATGGTGATCGATGAATCCTAGGAGAATAGTTGTTTGCAAACTATTTATGAGAATACTAAAATAAAAGATTATATAGTCAAGATATACAAGGAATGCCTTAGGTGCACTCTAAGGCAGGTCAATCAAAACCATGAATGATGCATATTATTTATCAAAGGTTAAGGATGCTGTATGAATTAAGTTATCACACAAACTTCATAGAAATGTGCCATATACAAGATATTTATTTGGAATTAAATGAAACAAAAGCTATATGAAAGAAGAAGAAGAGCATAAATGAGAAACTGATTTCAAATGAAATGCAAACAGAGCAGAGTTACCTGGTAAAGGTGTTCGCGCTTGGCAGCCACGCCACATGATGGAAGTGTTTCTATTAAATGCACAAAGCTCAGTGTCAGTTGAAGATGTATAGTAAGGGATGAGTGCAGCAATTTATAATCGTCCATTTGAACAAGCAATTTATATAAGTAAAACATGAAATAATTAGTACTCAGGTTAGAAAATCCCCATCCAAGAATGTCCACAGCCCATGTGTCGAATCCAGCATCCTCAAGCAATGGATATGTATATCTCCATTCTAAACAAGAACTGCAGAAGAATTCAGTAGAAGTATGCATCAAATGGTGAAGATTGGCGCACATGATAGAATATGAAGACAGTACATAGGTTCCAAATCGCACTACCATTACAATAATTATAGCTGCAAACAATGTCTAAACCATCTAATTGATGGGCAACTAATCAAATCTTCTTATTTGGCAAACTACAAGAAGCACTTCCAATGGAGGGCGGAGCTATTTCAGATCAGACAAACATGGAAATCTGAGGTTGAAGTATGCAAAAAAAGAGAGTGTGACACCTTATTTGGATTACAATGTACTATTATATTTAAAATGATGGATCAATCAGGTCATTGTGTGCAGAAATTTTATATCTAATCTTGGTCCGTGTGGTTTCATAAGTAGGCTTTCTATTACATTAACGTCAGTAATATACTCAATGCAAGAATATCAAGATACATACATCAGGAGAGAAACAAAATTTAGTCCACGTGGTTGAAATTCTTAATAAGGTTGTTGGTATACCTGTCAAAACTATGCAGGAGAACAAGTGGCTCTGTTTTATTCTGTTCTATCGGCTTCACACAGCTACTCAGGATAGCACTTTCTGAGAAACTGAACTGAAAGAAGCAATGTTAGTCAACAAAAACATGGAGTAGGAAATGTTGGGGAAATACCCTTTTATCAGTAACGCGCCTCTAATACATCACTACGAATTAATATTTAAGGTGTATTTTCAGTTTTCTAAACAAAGAGAAAGCATCCCACCCTCCCTCCGATGGTCCACCGCCGCTACAACGAGATAAAAGAAACAATGTGGCAGTTATACTGAAGATGGATGGCGCAACAAAATCAGGTGGGACTGACAAGCATCTCTACACACATCACATCATTATAAGACCTTCATTTTATTTACAACTTTGTCCTGGGGCTTATTTAAGCAAAACTCATGTGATGATCTCGTTACACCTGTGGTAAAAGAAACATGAGCCTGGGGCTCTCCAAAGGTTCTCCTTGGAATTCGCTCTTTCCCCTCATCTACTACCCCCGCCGCCAAACCCCCTAGGAAGCCCAATGGGTAATGATGGTCCGACCTAACCCTTCAAGTTGCATCCCTTTCAGCTGTCAGATGCTCCCCACACTCCAGCAACTACTCATACTGTCGATCCCCTATGTCACACAAGCCACACAATCATATCCAACTCTAGGCACGTGATTCTAACCCACATCCTTGCGCGGTTGAGTAGTAACACACATCGCCAACATCCGACAATATCGTCGTCCAGACCACCCCTTCCGTAGCCGCCGCTGTCATTAGTTGGCGGTTCTGATACTTCACGTCTCTTCTTTCGACGGCACTAGCAACATTGTTTTAAATGTACAACATTGTTTTAAATGTCGTTTCTGAGAGCAAAACGATATTTTTTTCTTAAAAAATAGATTATGTCCATTTGTAAAATATAGGACGACATATCCTATTTTTTCAGATATATCAATTGACACGACTAAGATTTTGCGCAGTGACAATCAATTTTGTGCTACCATTAAGATCTTGTGCAGTGACAATGGCCGTGCGTATATTGTCTCCTGCTTTGAGAAATACTTGAGTGATCTTGGCATCATACATCAAACCTCCTGTATTTACACCCTTGCTCAGAATGGGGCAGCTGAGTGCAAGAACCGGTACCTCCTTGAGGTTGTCAGATGTCTCCTTCTCCGAATGAATCTACCTAAATATTATTGGGGTGATGGAGTTCTCGCTGTTGTTTACCTCATCAATTATTTTCCTACTCGTGTTCTTGGATTTCACACTCCTCTGACCACTCTGGGGGTTCATCTCACTTCCCTCTCGCCTCGTGTCTTTGGATGTGTATATTTTGTCCACATACATCCCAATACCAAACTAACCCCCGCACTTTGAGGCGTGTCTTCATTGGCTACTCTCCTACCTAGAAAGACTATAAGTGTTTCCATCTCATCACCAAGCGGACATTTGTTACTATGGATGTCACCTTCCGGTAATCAAAAGCCTATTATGGGACCTCTCTTCAGGGGGAGACAATTACTACGAAAGTTTTTCCCCCTCCTTTTGTTCATTTGTCTATTCCACCATCTGCATTGCCTCCTCCTGTCCCTAATGATCGGGTACTCCCACCTATTCCTTGGGATCCAATGATGTCTCCTCCTGTACCTAGTGATCTGGTGCTCCCACCTACTTATGGGGACCCAGTGATGGCTCCTCCATTGCAGGTTTACACACGACGTAGGAGGGGCACGAACACACAGACCTTTGTTACTCTACTTGGGCCACCACCCGATCCATCTTCAGGTACCGATATAGGTAATAATGGGTCTACCCAACATGCTTTTTCTCACCTTGTGACCTGACTTTTTGTCTCCTTCACATAGAGTATTTGTCACCTCCCTGCCTTACATATCTATTTTACATTCTTGGCAGTAAGTTCATGAGCACAGTGAGTGAAAGGCCGTCATGTTGGAGAAAATGGTGGCCCTTGACAAGAATCATACTTTGGATCTTGTCCATCTCCATAAAGGGAAAACTGTTGTGGTATGCAAGTGGGTCTTCTCCGTGAATCAAAACTCCCAAGGCCTTGTTGAACGGTACAAAGCCAGATTGGTTGTTAGAGGATATACCCAAACAGCTGATATTGACTATCAAGAGACATTTGCTTTGGTTGCTAAAATGAATTCAATCGGGATTTTACTTTCATGTGCCATGTGTAAAGGATGAAGCCTCAGTCAGTTGGATGTGAAGAATGCATTTTTTCACCGTGATCTTAAGAAGGAATTCTACGTGTCCCTGTCTCCCGGTGTTCTTCCAAAAGGGTCAACAAGAAAAGTTTGCAGGTCGAAGAAAGCCCCGTATGGTTTGAAGTAGTCTCCATGTGCTTGGATTAGGAGATTTCATTGGGCAATGATGTCTTTTGGATACAATCAGAACAATGTCGATCGCACCTTGTTTGTTAAACACATGGACGACACGTTGGCTACTCTTATCATCTATGTGGATGATATAATGATAACCGGTGATGACACAGAGGAGATTGAACACTTAGAGTCAAGGTTGGCTAAGGAATTTGAAGTGAAAGATCTTTGACCCCTTAAGTATTTTCTTGGCATAAAGGTGATCGGACTTAAACATTAGATCTTTATGTCATAGAGGAAGTACATTCTAGATCTACCTGAGATAACTGGAATGATTGGATGCAGAACTGCTGACACCCCTATGGAGATCAATCACAAGCTTGGTAGAGATGGCGGAGAAGTTGTTGATGACATACAATGTTTCCAATGACTTGTGGGGAAACTTATCTATCTCTCTCATACTCGTCCGGACATTTTTTATGTTGTGGGAGACCTTAGCCAGTACACGCACACACCTAGATCACATCACCCTGATGTTGCATACAGTGTCCTAAGGTATCTGAAATCCTCTCCTAGCAAGAGCATACTGTACACACCCAACAAGGCGTTGATAAAAGTCTATACAGATGCAGACTGGGCAGGTTCAGTTGATGACCGAAGGTCTACATTGGGATATTGCTCTTTTGTTGGGGGGCAATTTGGTGATCTATAGGAGCAAGAAACAACATGTTATAGTCAAATTCAATACTGAGATCGAGTTCCGAGCAATGACACATGGGATATGTGAAGGGATGTGGATTCAGTCAATTATGAAGGACCTGGGTGTGGAGTGCACTGGTCCAATCAGGATCTATTGTGATAATAAAGCTGCTATCAGCATTGCCCACAATACAGTCCAACATGATCGTTCCTAACACGTGGAGATTGATAGACACTTCATTAAGGAAAACATAATTAGGGGGATTGCGAGTACACCCTTTGTCTCATCAAACCAACAGCTTACAGATATGCTTACCAAGGATCTGATCCAGTGCTCCTTTGAAAAAATACATGCCAAGTTGGGAATGACAAACATTACACGCCCAACTTGAGGGGGAGTGTTAGAGAAATTAGAATTTTGTATTATTATAGTTTATTAGTGGTTAATGTAATCCAATATATATATATATATATGAGAATTTTAGGGGGAAAATCGGTTTTCTCCCCTTACGGAGAAAATCAGAAAATTACTCTCTAAATGTACATGTTTCAAAAAGTGATCAACATGAAAGATATTCGTATCGATGAGATCTATAACTCTCATGTTAATCAATTTTTGATTTGAAGTTGTTTAGTCCCCCAATTTGGACCCCGAAAAAAAATTATACACATAAATAAACAACTTCAAATCAAAAAGTGATCAACATGAAAGTTGTAAATTTCATCGATACGAATAACTTTCATGTTGATCACTTTTTAAAATAATTATTTCATTTTTTCCCAATAAACACTGTTTTCCCGATAAAATTCTCCTATATATATAGGGCTCATATGGATGAAACAATTATTTCTCTTTTTTTCCTCTTACGACATTCAACATATCATTTTATATTTGTTGATAATATTTTATGTTGGATATTATTCAAATTTATTTTGTAATATACATGACTCATTATTCATCTATTTGTTATATTAACTTTTTTTCTTTTAGAATATATCCTTATAATTACTATACATAAAAATAAAAATTTTATTTATAAAATAAAAAAATCCGATATTTTAAAACACCTTTGACATGTCTCCAACTTTCGATATCCGACATTTAAAACTCAATCCAATATGTCACTGACATCTGATATTTACAATCTTGACTAGCAACAACATCCCCACGCTATATTTTTACTTGTTTCATCAAACTGTACATGCCCCAATGTTGAACCATAGATAAATTCATTTGAATACCAATAAACGTCATCTTGAGGAACACTCAAAAGCCCTCACCTCCATACACACCGCCTTGCGACGAATCAAAGCCCGAGATGCTCATGCAAAGCACTATTTCACCTCACACACCATACCCAAGGATGCATCCTTCATTCTCAGTCAACTGCCTAGCCCGCACACTGACACTCCCATCACATCTCGAGATGTCTCACGTCAATGGCTCAGATTCGATGGGTTTAGATAGCTAAACAAAGTAGTTCTTAACATCCAGTGCAAAGTGGAGTCGTGGAAGCTGTTGATTATCCTCCTTGGGATGGAAGCTTCCGTACTTGGACGTGGTGGCTTCATCTTACCACTTCGTGCCTCACATGGGGAGAACTCAAGTAGGCTCTTATCAAGAGACAAGGCCATCACTAGTCAAGCAATGGGTAGCAATGGGTAACGACCCTAGCCGATCCAACGGGACAACATCACGGCTCCGATCTAGGTGACGTTACCGGGCTGCAGCCCAAGCACCCCCAACCCTTCTTCATCCACTGGAGGGTTGTTGGCGGCAACAGCCTCCCTTCGATGAGCGAAATTCTCGTCAGAAAACATAGCCTCGTACTTCGCCTTCTGGCAGGGAAGACAGGCAGCCACGTGGGCTTTGACTTGCTTGAACATGTGCGACTAGTAGAGGGAAGCCACCAAACGCTGGTAGGTGTGAAAGCCCCGGCATGGCCCCCGGTTGGAGTAGCATGGAATTCGACAATGAGGCGTGGAATAAGAGGGGAGGTAGCGGGAAGCACTAAGCGACCCCGGTAAAAAGAGCCGACCGCCCGCCAGGGAGTAAGGGGGGTGGCCTCCTGGGTCGGCGATGAGGGTCGTTCGAATGGCGGTAAGGTGCGGATCCATCTCCACGTCATGTTGAATCGATGTGGCATCCTCCCAGATCGGACGGGAGATGGACCGGAGTTCTGGGGAGTGTACTTGTCGAGAGAGAGCGTCGGTCGCTCGATTGGTGCAGCCCGGGCGGAATTCGATGGAGAAGTCGTACCCAAGGAGCTTTGTCACACAAATCTGTTGTGCCGGTGTGGCGATCTTTTGCTTAGGGAGATACCGCAAGCTATGATGATCAGTGTGGGCGGTAAAGGGGCGGCCCAGGAGATACGGTCGCCAGTGTTGCTCTGCTAGGACAAGCGCCAAGAGATCGTTCTCACAAGCCGAACGGCTAAGAATGGTGGTGGAGAAAGCCCAGTTGTAGTAAGCGATGGGGCAGCCGCCTTGCATAAGGACCACACCCACACCTGTGCCTGAGGCATCGCACTCCACAATGAAGGGTTGATTGAAGTTGGGCATGGCCAGAACTGGGCCATTCACAAGAGCCCCCTTGAGGGCTGTGAATGCGAACATGGCAGCTGGGGTCCACAAAAAGGGTCCATCTTCGGTAGATTTGAGCAACTATGCCAGGGGGCGAGCCAAGGTGACGTACTCCTGAAAGAAACGCGGATAGTAACCGATGAAGCCCCAAAACCCTCGGACAACCTGAAGGGAGGTGGGTGTCGGACAATGTAGAACCGCCGTGATTTTGTCGACGTCCATGGTCACGCCCTGGGCCGAGAATGTGTGGCCCAAGTAGCTGACGATGGTCACATTGAACGAACACTTCTTATGGTGGAGGACAAGATGATGCTAACGGATCGTTTCGAGTGTGTGGCGCACATGACATAAATGTACCTGCCAGGATGAGCTATACACCAAAATATCATCAAAAAACAAGGATGTATTGTCGGAGTACCGCTCAAAAGATATCGTTCATGGTGGCTTGGAATGTGCCCGAAGCGTTGGTCAGCACGAAGGGCATGACTAGTGAAAGTGTGAATAGTTGACTAAAATCCTCAGAGAATTCTCTAAAGGGGTAAATAGAGATTTAAAATTACACTTGATTAATCTACTGAATTTCTGCTAACACGGGATTTGCACTCACAGATAAATTACCAGAGAATTAAAACAGTAAAAATAAATCACAACACAACAAACAACCATAGAAGAAACAAAAAATATAGTGGTTCCCCAAAATTTGGGTATATCCACTCTTATATCACTATGGAAGGAATAAAATATCTCAGTTCCCAAGTCTTTTGATAAGGAGACTTTTTGAACCAACAACTAGATTTTTGATAAAAAGATTTTGAACCAACACCAGATCTTTTGATAAAAAGATATTGAACTAACTGACTGAGTCTTTTGATAAGGAGACTCTCAGAACCAACAACTGAATCTTTTGAAGAGTGATTCTCAAAACTCTTTACTCAATAGTACAAAAGAAAAAGTTGAGGAGAAGAGAAAAGGAAAAGTAGAAGAGAATGACTTCTGGATGAGTCCTTTCAGCAGGTATCTAAAGATTATTCGACACTAAGTGTATTGGATCCCTTTGAATAGATAAGCCCTTGTTGGAGAAGACTTTGTAGGGGTTATAAGCTCTGGATCCAAGGATCTTCTCTGAGTATTCTTTTTGAATTTGTTATTGTAGCACTTGCAGAGAAGATGAAGATTATCAAGAGTTTTCTCTCTTGGTTGTGTGTGTTATCTTTTTTGACTCATATATGCTTCTTCTATCATCCGAGTATATTATTTTTGAATGATTTTGAATTGCCTTTTTCATAGAATATTTTCTTATCTTCCAAATTTGCTTCAATAGATCTCGACATATTATCCAAAATCTTTCCATATGAATTCTTCTGAATTTGATAGAGAATTCTTTTCTTTAATCTCTTCTTCCAACAACTATAATTAGTTAAAATAATTCCTTAAATTCTTCCTTGAAATAAGTCTGAACAAATTCTCTGTAATTTTCATTCTGTGTTGAACTCAATGCTACGTTGCCTTTATGTAGGAGTTACATCGACATCTTGCATCAAAATGAAATCTCGTTAACTTAACTTTGTAGTTGATGTTGCCCTGATATCCTATTGACGCATGCGTCGACTTCTGTCTTGAAGTGACATTGAATTAACATTTGCAGTTGCTCTAACTTCTAGTCGAAGTGGCGCCGACTTCTAGTCGACGCATGTTAACTTAAGTTGATTGTCTTCCCTATTTCAACATGTCTACCTCATGCTCTTGACTCAATTGACATCCTAAGACATTTATGACCATATTACCTTCACTATACAATATGGGTAATAATTTTAGGTTGTAAAATCACTTAAATTTATTAAGTTAAATCAAATGAATTTTTCTCAACAATCTCCCTCTCTCTATTTAGCTTAACAATTTTTACAAGGTTTTTAATATTAGCTCTTAAATTGGTCGTAGGAAAGGAAACTATTAATGTAATCAGTGCTTACGCGCCACAAATATGATTAAGTGAAACTATTAAAGTACAATTTTGTGAAGAATTTGATGATTTAGTAAGGGAAATCACACGAAAAGAGAAGATTTTCATAGGAGGAAACTTAAATGGACATATAGAGAAGAAAAATGTAAATTATACAACCGTTCATTGAGGATTTGGATATGGAGAAAAAAATAAAGAACGATGAATCATTTTAGACTGTCATAACATATGAGCTAATTATGACAAATACGATTTTCATAAACAGGGAAGAACATTTAATTATGTTTAAAAGCGAACCAAAAAATTCACAAATTGATTATTTTATGACTCACAAAATGAATAAAATAATTTGCATGGATTGCAAAGTCATATCAGAAGAAAGTTTGACAACACAACATTGGTGAGTAGTGTTAGACGTACAAATTAAATATAATAAATTTAAGACGAGCAAAAATATTGCCAAAAAATCGTTGGTGAAAATTCAAGATGGAAAAACATGTTGCTTTCAAGACAGCAGTTATGAAACAACTAGTTAATGACTTTTATGTTGATCCAAGTGTCTCATGGGAAGTTATGTCTTCACATTTAAGGACAAGTGGTAAGAACATACTTAGAGTATCAAAAGGTCGTGCGCCCCCAAATAAAGAATCTTGGTGGTGGAAAGAGGAATTGCAAGATAAAGCGAGGGCAAAGAGGATTAGCTATTGTTGAGATTAAATTATCCAGCAGGACACGTGTAGGTGGAACTGTGTTATGGTTTCCCCACCGCGTTTCAGGTCTGGGTGTTGACCCCGGTGGGCCCCTGTGGCGGAATATCACTGCGGTTCTGTGGTTGGGATTAATCCCACATCGCCTGCAGCTTTCTCTCCTCTGTGTTCTTGTACCCCGCCACCATTCATCTCAACACCTGTGTTTTGACATGAACTGTTGGGTTGACGGGTTCTTTCATGGTATCAGAGGAGGTTGTCCTGTTGCGGGGGTGTGTTGAGATTAAATTATCCAGCATGACACGTGTATGTGGGACCGTGTTATGGCTTCCCCACCGCATTTCAGGTCTGGGTGTTGACCCCGGTGGGCCCCTGTGGCGGAATATCTCTGCGGTCCTGTGGTTGGGATTAATCTCACATCGCCTGCAGCTTTCTCCCCTCCGTGTTCATGTACCCCGCCACCCTTCATCTCAACACCTGGGTTTTGAGATGAACTGTTGGGTTGGCAAGTTCTTTCAGCTATAAATCACTATACGTTTGTAGGAATGATGAAAACTTAGGCATGTATAAAGTCACCAAAAAAGAAGCTAAACACACAGTAAATAAAACAAAAAAAACAAGTTTATGAAGAATTTTATAAGCGACTAGATATCAAAGATAGAAAATGTGACATATACAAAATTGCTCGAGTTAAAGAAAAGAACAAAAGAGATTCAAGCCAAGTAAAATGCAGAATGATGAAACAGATACAGTTTTAACGGATGATGTGTATATTAAAGAGCGATGAAAAAGATACTTTTATCAACTGCATAATGAAATAAAAGACAATGAATTGAACTTGGAAAATTTAAGTAAATTGGACGAGTATAGGAACATAACGTTTTATCGTAAAATTCAAGTATCAGAGGTAAATTATGCTCTAAAGAAGATGAAAAATGGAAAAACGGTTGTGTCAGACGATATACCCATCGAAGTATAAAAATGTCTAAGGAATGAAGGAATTTTATGGCGTACATGTATTTTCAATAAGATACCGAAGTTAAAAAGGATGTTAGAACAATGGAGAAAATGTATCTTGGTATATTTGTATAAGAACAAAGGAGATATACAAAATTGTATTAATTATAGAGGAATTAAATTGATAAGTCATACCATAAAATTATGAGAACGGGTAATAGAAAGAAAAAAAAACGGGAGACTAAGATCTCGGAGAATCAATTTGGATTCATGTCAGGGCGGTTAACCATGAAAGTTATACATCTCTTGAGGAGACTCATTGACAACTACCAAGAAAGAAAACAAGATTTGCATATGTTGTTTATCGACCTTGGGAAGGCTGATGATAGAGAGATCTTATGAGAGTCTTAGAAAGAAAGGTGTAAATGTATCATACATTGACATAATCAAAGATATGTATACAAATTCAGTGACAAGGGTGAGGACGTCTGGAGGATTAATACAGAAATTCCCTATCAATGTTGGTTTACATCAAGGTTCAGCTTTAAGCCCTTATCTCTTTTCCCTTATCTTAGATGAGCTCACAGGACATCTAATAAGCAATACCTTGGTGTTTATTATTTGCAAATTATATCATTTTGGTCAATAGGACGCGCGAGGGAGTAAACACAAAACTTGAATCTTGGCGAGAAACTTTAGAAAAGAAGGGTTTTAGGTTGAGCAGAGCAAAAACAGAGTATTTAAAGCTTAAATTTAGTAGTGCAAGAAGGACGGATGACTTTGTTATTAAGTTGGGTGATCAAAAGGACGGAGGTATTGATAGAGATGTGACACGTAGAATCCAAGCAAATTGGTTGAACTGGAGAGGCACGTCAGGGATCTTGTGTGATCGTAAAGTACCATTAAAACTTAAGGGCAAGTTCTACCATACTGCGATTAGACCAGCGATGCTCTATGGTTCTGAGTGTTGGTCATTGAATTGTGTACATGAGCAAAAAATGGAAGTTGGGAAGATGAGAATGCTTAGGTGGATGGATGTGCGGACACATGAGACTCGATAGAATTAGGAATGAATGTATTAGTGATAAGACAAGAGTAACACCTATTGCAGAGAAGATGTGAGAAGCTCGATTAAGATGGTTTGGGCATGTACAAAAAAGACCATTAGAGGCACATGTTAGGTGTTGCGAGAGTCTAGTCACTAGGCATGTTAAACGAGGGAGGGGTAGAACAATAAAGACTTGGAATGAAACTATAAGGAAAGATATGATGCACTTAGGCATTAGTGAGATTATGACACAAGAGAGAGCACAATGACGACAAAGGAACTATATAGCCGACCCCACTATAGTGGGATAAAAGCTTGAGTGTTGTTGTTTCAATTGTGATTTTACAGAATAAAGCAATAAGAATGAACAAACCTACAACATTGATAAATCAATAAATAAAAAACACAGGACGCAAGCAAAAGCAGACAAATGAATATATATAACCTTAGAATAGATTGCATGAACAACTCCTAGCAAACTGTAATCTTTAATTGTTGTTACCGAGTAGTTCAGAAGAGAATAACTCATGCAGGTAATTGTGAAGCCTTTCCAACAGATTGTCTTTGGTCAATTCACAGTACTGAAGTAAATTCTTGACTCTCCAGTAATCAGCTCTTTCTTTAATAAAATCTGTCACTGAAATTAACTTCTCCCAATCCCTGTGAGCAGCTGGATACACTTCATTCATGTTGATTTTTCTTCTTTTCAGTTTAGCTATATTCTTTCGGATTTCTTCTATGCAATTTTCATTTAAAGCTTTGCCCTTCATGCAGCATCAAACCTTTACTTTTTGGTTCTTCTGTCAGCTGGATCCTTTAGTAATGGTATTGGAGGAATACTGCAGATTTCTCCGTTCATGTTGATCACATATAACTCTTCTAAATGAATGAGAATAATATTTGGAATGAAAAATACTGGAGGTGTGCTGCAACTTCCTATGCATGTTTGAATCACTTTTTCATCTTGCGGAGTAATGTTTGTAACTGGCGGCTTCCTCTTTCTGGATTGGACCTGACTTTTTCTGGATTGCAACAGATTTTCCTTTTTAGTATATTTGGCATTTACTGCCCTCTTGGAAAATACCAGTGTTTCGTCTTTTTTTATTCATCACTGACCCTGGATTCCTCTTGTAGTTGAGCAGCAGCTGCCTCCCCCCAGACAGATGTCATATTCTGTTCAGTAATTTCTGTGTTAATAACCTCTCTAGCTTCTCACTGGCTTGGTGCAACATCGTGTGCAGCTTCAATTTTTGTCAAGAACTTCTCATTTCCAGCAATTTTGAAAGGGTCTGGGCAATACAGAGAGGATGTCACTTCATCTGGCTCTTCTTCTTATTCCTCCCAACTCTCCCTCTTTTTGACCTCATAAGCAAGAGAGGTTAAGAATGATCTTGTAACTGTGGAAGAAGGTACTGAACTGAAGCAGTGACTAGATCCAACTGGGAATAGATGTTATCCACCGTTGTTTGAATATGTGAGGCATGTTTATTGAGCAGTGACGATAGAATACAGGAAGCCAATTTTACTACATGGGTTATAATGGAGGGAGTGGTTGTTGAAGCGGGTGGATTGATCTCAATAGGGAATGAATGTGGTGTTGTGGTATGTTGAGGAGCTGGAGTAGGTAGAGTAGGTACATAGATGGATGCACTGGGTAGTCATGATGTTTGTTCAGGACTTGTGTGTGAAGGATAATTTCTTGTGGAGAAGATGAAGAGAGAATTCCTTCCGGGATCCAGACTCGATGATTTGCCTGGTCCAGAACTTCTTCCCAGGAGGAATTGCTATTCCTTTGGATGTACACAGATGTAGAAAATTATGAAAGAGAATTTGACTCATAAGAGTCATGTAGACATTCTCCTTTTGTCCATACTCATGTGAAATAAGTCTTATGAGGTATTGCCCCCAGTTGATCTTTTTCTTGAGTACCAAAACCCCCATTAGATGTAGTTGAGCCTTGGGGACTGCATCATGTGTCGAAATTTTGCACAACAGTACCTTTACCACAATGTCTGCTAAAACTGATATTCTTCTGAGAGATCAGTCTTCTTCAGCCCGATAGCCTTGTCTTATGAAAAGTTCATAATTTTTAGAACTTCTTTTATCTCTACTTCTGATAATTCTGCAGTCCTCTCCTGGCAAAAAATCAAAGGTTTTCTAAACCATTTTCGTAGTTATGTGAACCTCTTGTGTATTGACGACTCGTCTCAGAGGTCCATCCTCCTCACTCTGAGCATTAACAATAAACTCTGTAAGCTCTGACTCATATAATTTACAACGAGTGGAAATGAGTTTGTTAAGACCTAAGTCAGTAAATAGTTTCAGAATTTCTTGAAACACTTCTGCTGTTGTCTTGAATGATTCAAGGTCGACGCTGAATCCTGAATTAATTTTTGGCGTTATTGCAATACCTGCAAAAATTCTTAGCAAACGAGAGGGAGAGAAAGAAAGAAGGTAGAGAGCGGGGAAGATGAAAAGTTTTGAATGATCGATTAAATGAAGTCTGATATATAAAGACAATACATCCAAATTAGGGTTGTCAACGTAATTTAGGAAAGTAATAAGTGTTGTGCGCTTATTGAGTCAACGTTACGTTGACTGTAATTCTACGTAGCTACGAGATTTCCTTACCAGATTTTTTGTCGACGCATGCGTCGATTTATATAGACGTTGCATCGACTATATGCTAACTCTTCATAATCGTCGACTCTCGATGTTGCATTGAATAGATGTTGATGTTACGTCGACTTGTATTCGACGTTACGTCGACTTGTATTCAACGCTACGTCGACTTGTATTCAACGTTATGTCAAGTACAGACTTAATATTTTGTCTTTATATTACTTTTCCCAAATGTTGTTTCTTATTAATTTATGATTTACACTCATTATTATAAGAGATATTTGATATGATCAAGCTTCCTTGATGCATTGATTAAGTCCATTTGAATTAATTTTATCAAGAGTCTTTATGAATAAATCAACCTCTCTTGAATTTTCATTGACACTGTCAACACCATTTCCTCTAAGGAATTCATCAAGATACATCTTTCCACTTTGATTTTTGAATACCACGCCTTCCCAAAACAATTTTTGGTAATATCAGCAGCCTTACTCTTAAAAGACTTGGGCAAGATTGGCATTAGTCAAAATGTCCTTCTTGATTCAATTGTCATTTTTTTATAGATTGGAGAGCTTTGTCTTATCCATACATCTTCACAGATTCTACAGATTAACTAATTGTCAAACTCTGAGTCATGATCACCTCTGATCACTGGTACTTGAATATTATATTCAGATTAAACCTGTTTATTGAATCTTGAGAGGATCTAAAAGGCGTCAGACTTAGCTTTCATAGTGAATATCCAGTTGAACCTTGAGGAGGTATCCTCTGGTCTAAGGTCAAAAGACTTTCTTCCTGAACCCCTTGTAGATATTGATTTGAGAGGTTCATTAGCACTGAAGGAAATGGTCTAAGTAGATTCTTCTAACCAATTGGAAGGAAGGATGACTTCGATCACTTGTTTGAGTGAGAAATTATTTCATGACTACCATCTTTTATGCTCACCAGTTGGTAAGACTTAGGCTGAATTTTCTCATCTAACTTATTAAAGATTATAATGTAAGATAAATGAGAGATCATGTATGTAAGTTTATGTCCAACATATCCACATTGACCCCCTTTTAAAACCAGATATCACAATAGTATTTGTTGTAGTGTTTACTGTTTGACATAGATTGTGAGTGAATACAACTATATATTCATCATCACCCAGCTGACTAATCCTAATTACATTATGTTGAAGTCCTTCAACATAAGCTACTTTGGAGAAAGAGATGTTTCCAATTTTGATCACACCATAGCCTTTGATTTGACCATAATTGGAGTTACCAAAAATTACCTTAGGGTCATCCTTGGTCTTATAGTTTTCCAATAATTATTTATGTTCAGTCATATGTCTGGAGCAGCCACTATCCAAGTACCACAGCTAGTTTGTGGAAGGACAGTCTTTCACATGCATAAACAACTAAACATTAGTTGAGACCCAAGTTTCCTTGAGCTCATTACTTCTTTTTTTCATTATAAGGGGCACTCATAGTATAGGCGAGCTTTCATGATACTACTTTGGATGAAAGAGTGCTGGTCCATTAAACCAACAACTTCTAGCATTATATCCTTTTCTTAAGCAGTTAGTGCATTCATGTTCAGAGAAATGATAATCAGGAAACATGATTGAATTAAATCTATTAGAATTCTGCACTGGGAAGTTGCTTTGACTAGAACTCGACACAACTTTCGGGTTGCGTCGATATAAAGTTGACGCATATAAGGGGTTGCGTCGAGATGAGATTGACGCAACTTCATGATTGCGTTGAGTTGAACTTGACGTATAGGCAGAATTTTGTCGATATGGAGTCGACGCGTGTTCCCAATAATCAGAATTTTATATCTTGGGGCTTTGTTTTCTACGAGTTTCTTTCCCATAATGCATTTATACTTAGGCAAACTAACTCTATTAAACACAATTATCTTTTTAGGGTCATCATCATCTTTAATGGTTATAGGTTGTGTCTCTTCAGGTTTGACAAAGGTTATGAGATTTTTTTCATGCAGGTGTGCTGGATACTTTATCTAAGCTAGTTGACTCAGCACTCAAACCTAAGTAATTGAACCTCATTATGAGACTCTCAGTTACGTCTCTGAGCTTCTGACTCTTACTATTTAAGGAGTCATCAAAGTCCTTTGTCTTTGCAAGCTTATTCTTTAAAATTTTATTTTCATTGGTTAATTCAGCTAATTGTTTTTTAAGCCTTCATAATTTCACTCTAAGCTCATAGTTCAAATGGTATTGATTTTCATTCCGTAAGTTTTTCAATTCTTTTCTAAGTGATTTGATATGTTTCTCAGCTTCAATTTGATCTTTGAAAAAATCTTTAAAGCATCTTTTAAAATCATTTGAAGAAAAATCTGATCTTCCTCATCTTTTGAATATGCTCTCAAAGCCATCAGACAGGCTTCTTCAGCAGCTTCATCTTCACTTTCTGATGAGGAGGTTAACTCTGAGTCAAAGTCACTCCAGGTTTCTGCAATAAAGTATCTCCTTTTCTTCTTGATCTTCTTCCTAAAGGATTGTTTCTTATGCTCCTTCTTGCTTGACTATTTCTTCTTGTCTTCTGGACAGTCTGGAGCAATGTGACTTGACTTCCTGTAGGCAAAGCAAATGACCTCCTTGCTAGGGGTTTTGTCAAACTTGGCCATGTTAAAGCTCCTTTCTCTTCTTCTGGAGTCTTCTGTCTTGACCCACCTTCTGAATCTTCTTACCAATAGATTGAACATCTCTTCTTCAAAAACGAAAGGCTCTTCATCAGTTGTCTTCAATGAAATGGACTTCTTTCTAGGGGTAGAGATTTTATCCTTAGCTTCCAACTCAGCCCTACTCTTCAAGAGAAGTTCATAAGACTTGAGCTTGTCTAACAGGGCATCTGTTGTGATTTCTCTATGACATCTGGACTCTCTGATGACCCAGATTCTTGAGTCTCATGTGCTTGAGAATCACATGAGAATCTTGTCATTGATCTCAATGAGTGAGATCTCTTTGTCCAGTCCTTTAAGTTCATTCACAATGATGTTGAACATTTCATACATATCAGCAACACTCTTTTCTATCCTCTTTTGAAAGTTCTCATATTGGGATATGAGAAGGGACTTTTTGTCTTTTCGTTCATCAGAGCTACCTTCTACAATCATGGACAATGATTCTCAGATCTCTTTGGCTGACTGACAATCAGCCACTTTCTGGAATATTTCATCAATCATAGTGGAGACAAAGATGTTCATGACCTTTGCATCTCAGTCATTCGCTCTCTTTTCTTCATCGGTCCATTCAGATTTTGTAACTAGTTCCTTTGTAAGGTTCTCATTAATACCTATCATCAAGGGTATAAGTGGTCCTGTAAGAATAGACCCAAAAATAACTTCAGCAATAGAGTTCATATATAGTTTAATCCTGACCTTACAGAGTAAGAACTTCTCTAAGTTATACACTGAGGGTCTTGCGGATGCAAATCTTTAAAAATTATTTGATAACATTTTGAAAATCTTTTTTAATATATATGTGTAATTTTTCAACTACTCGGATCTTTTTGATCAAGTTGTAAAGCTTTATTTAAGCAATCTCAGTCTGATACCAATTGAAAGTGTGAACATTTGACTAAACTCCTAAAAAAATTCTCTAGAGGGGGGTAAATAGAGATTTACAATTACACTTGATTAATCTACTGAATTTCTACTAACACGGGATTTGCACTCACAGATAAATAGTTAGAGAATTAAAACAGCAAATAGAAATCACAGCACAACAAACAATCACGGAAAAGCACAATCACAGAAAAGCACAATCACAGAAGACACTGAAAATATAGTGGTTCTCCAAAATCTGGGTACATCCACTCTTCTACCACTTTGGTAGGAATACACTATCTCAGTGCATGAATCTTTTGATAAGGAGACTATTTGAACCAATAGCTAGATCTTTTGATAAGGAGATCTTGAATCAACAACTAGATCTTTTGATAAGGAGATCTTGAACCAACACCAGATCTTTTGATAAAGAGATCTTAAACCAACTGACTGAGTCTTTTGATGAGGAGACTCCCAGAACCAACAACTGAATCCATTGAAGAGGGATACTCAAAACTATTTACTCAACAGTACAGAAGAAAAAGTTAAAGAGAAGAGGAAAAGTAGGAGAGAATATCTTCTGGATGAGTCCACTCAGCAGGTAACTGAGGACTATTTGACACTAAGTATATTGGATCCTTTTGAATAGATAAACTCTTGCTGGAGAAGAATTTACAGGGGTTATAAGTTGTGGATCCAAGGATCTTCTCTGAGTATTTCTTTATCAATTTGTTGTTGTAGCACTTGTATAGAAGATTGGGGAAGATGAAGATTATCAAGAGTTCTCGACTCTATATTTTTCTCTCTTGGTCGTGTATGTTTTCTTATCTGACTCCTGTAAGCTTCTTCAGTCACCCGAGTATATTATTTTTGAATGATTTTGAATTGTCCTTTTATAGAATATTTTCTTTAGAAGGAATGATGTTATTTTCTTCCAAATTTATTTCAATAAATTTCGACATATTATTCAAAATATTTTCATATGAATTCTTCTGAAATTGATAGAGAATTCTTTTCTTAATCTCTTCTCCAACAGCTAAAATTAATTGAAATAATTCTTTAAATTCTTCATTGAAACAAATTCTCTGTAATTTCCATTCTGGGCTGAACTTGATGCTACATCGACTTTATGTAGGAGTCACATCGACATCTTGCATCAAAATGAAATCCCGTCGAGTCAACTTTGTAGTCGATGTTACATCGATATCCGATCGATGCATGCGTCAACTTCTGTCTTGACATGGCGTCGACTTAACATTTGCAGTTGTTATGACTTCTAGTCGAAGTGACGTTGACTTCTAGTCGAAATTGCGTTGACTTCTAATCGATACAAGTTGACTCTAGTCGATACAAGTTGGCTAAACTTGATTTTCTTCCTTATTTCAGTGCGTCTGCCACATATTCTTGACTCAACTAACATCCAAAGACATCTATGATCATATTACTCTCAATATATAACATGAGTAATAATCCTAGGTTGTAAAATCACATATAAAATAATTTGTCAAGTTAAATCAAAAGGATTTTTCCCAACAACCAGGAACTCGTAGTGTCCATCATGCGTCTGAAACGCTGTCTTTGGTACATCTTCTGGCCAAACCCGGATTTGGTGGTACCCCGCCCGGAGGTCGCGCTTCGTGAAAAAGGCGATGTTCTGGAACTCGTCTAAAAGCTCCTGAATGACTGAAATGAGATACTTATCCGGGATTGTGGCCTTGTTTAACTCTCGGTAGTCCATACAGAAGCGCCAACTCTCGTCCTTCTTGTGCACGAGGAGGACCGGGCTGTGGAAATGGATCGCACTAGGGCGGATGAAGCTTCCAATAAGTACCTCCCGCACCAAGTGTTTGATCTCATCCTTCTGGACATTCCCGTAGCAATAAGGCCTGATGGATACGGTCGAGGAGTGGGGCTGCAGCGGAATGGCATGGTCAGCGGCTCGCACCGGAGGTAAGCCCGGGGGAGGTGTAAACACGTCGAAGAACTCCATGAGGAGAAGGAGGAGGTCAGGTGGAAGCACTGGGGTGTTCGTCGGCTCGGCCTGTAGCTGTCAAAGCCACGTAGAGAATTCCATATCGCCAGTGCGTTGGATGGCACGGACAGAAACCAGTGTACGGAGAAGAACGAAGTCGCAAACGAGGTGGCAGAGTGACCCCTCTCATAAGAATTGTATAGACATCTCGGCCCAATTGACCTGAACATCACACAACGTCGTCAGTCATGCCAATCCCCGAATGATGTCAACGCTGCCTAGCTCGAATACATAGAAACATGTCGTCACGGAGTAAGGTCCCATGACAACCCGCATGACGGTGCAAGAGCCCGCGGTCGGGCGTCGACGGATGTCTCCCAAACAAACAGTGAAGTCCGGTTACGGTGTGCATGGGATGAAGAGTTGTCGCACCAGACGATGAGAAATGAAAATGTAGTTGGCGGCGCTATCGATCATAATGAGAACTGGATGCCCATGGATGAGGCCGCCTTTAGTTATTAAAGGCGCAAAAGGGTTTTGAAGCCTAGATGCAAGGCTCAAGGCGCATGCGCACATCCGAAGAAGACAAGGCACACTCACATTCATTTTAAATAATCAGCATCAAACATCAGTTTATCTTCTTGAACAGATTCTTCATATATTCTACTCATTAATTATTCATTACTATCACTTATATCTCTTAAAATAAAATAAATATGGTTGCTTGCATCATATTTATGTCTCAACGATTGATTATGTTTCAAAAACATTAAATCATATAAAAATTATTAAGTTCTTGCATTAATTTTTTAATTATTTTGAAAAAAAAGGTTTACAAGAAAAATCACACATAACCGCACATTTATTGTCCAAAGGCGCAAAAAAGGCGCAGGGCTGAGCATATTATTTGAAACTCGAAAGTCGCTCGAAAATCGTTCGAAAATTGAGTCGAATCGGAATCGGTTAAAATTGATTCGACTTAATTTGAGTCGATTCAATTTGACTCGAATCTGATTTCGAGTCAATTTCGAGCCAGCCCTGAATCGCTCGAAATATGATTCGAATCAACTCGAATTAATTAAAAAAATTATGTATTTATTAATATATTCTTATTTTAAGATAAAAAATAACAAAATTTAAACATAAATAAAAAAAATGAAAACTTTAAGTGTTTCATTTACTAAATTTATAGGTTGCTCAATTTAATTTTGAGCAAAATAGGAATAAAACGAAAAATTACTTGGATTTCGAGCCGACTCGACTCGAAATCAATTTCGATTTTGAGCCGAGTTCGAGTCGAAAATTTCGATTTCGAGCCGAGTCAAAATCGCTCGAACTCAACTCGATATCAGCCCTACTTAGGCGTGCCGGAGGCACGCCTTTAACAACATAGAAGTCGGCTAACTGCATAGTCTGTGGCCCGGTGAGGCCTCCCATCGATAACCAGGGAAGGTCCAAGCGGTGGAAGGTAGTCCCGTCAGCTTCCGTCATGGGCGGCTCATCGGTGAGTTAGCACTTCAAAATCCTCCAGTGTGATTTCGGGGGCAGAATCCCTAATGATTGCGTGAAACTCCTTCACGGTGCACACGTGATTAGCAGAGTAGGATTAGCGGCACTGGAAGCATAACCCCTTCTTTCGTAGCACGTTATAGTTCTCGTTGGAAAGGCAGTGGCCAGGGTGAGTCTCGCCAGGGGGCACTGGCTGCAGCCCGTAGTGACGCGGTGGGGGTGGCCGAGTAGGCGGAGGGCCGACAGCGGTCGACGGTCGGAAAAAGATATCTGCCTCCACGACATGAGCTAGGTCGAGCGCCGCGGAGACCGTACGCGGCTGCTAAGTGCGGAGGCGAGAGCGGGTCGACGGAAGTAGGCCTTGCATGAAGAAACCCAATAGTGGTCCGGCGGAAGGCCGAGGACATGTATAACCAAAGCGATGAACTTGTCGATGTAGACATCCAGACCGTCCGACTGGCGGATGCTACAAAGGCGTTCGACGGCAGAACCGACATAGCGGGGCTCGTACCGTTGGACCATCTCGTGCTTCAGTTCTCCCCACGAGATGAGGTGCTGAGATTGGCGCAGCCATCGTGCCCAATGGAGAGCGGAGCCATCAAGGCCTACCACATCCATGCCGACCTTGTCTGCCTCGGGCGTGAGGTGGAGATCAAAATATTGTTCCACCTTGGCTATCCACCCCATGGGATCGGTTCCGAAAAAAGTATGGAACATCGAGGGCCAGGGTCGAGCGACCCGAAATGGGGACGGCGGTGGCGGGCTGAGGGGGTGTGTCGAGCAACGAACCCCTGTAGACAGAGGAGGCGCAACCTAAGTTGGTGACGAACACCAGTGAGGCGGGGAGGGCGTCCAGGCGGGCGACGATCGCCTGCAGAGTGGCCTGGATCGAGGCAAACTGGGAGTCGTGGGCGTCCAGCCAACGGTGGACGGCGTCATCGGAGGTATTGGTTGTGGAAATGTCGGGGTGGGCACGAGTGGTCGGAGGATCCATGGGAGAGCGGTGTGAGCACGAAGCTGAGAGATTGTGGTGGGTACGAAGCTAAAGCGACGGACTGCAAAGTCGCGGAATCGTGATTACGATGCAACGACACTGACGTGGCAACACCGAACGGAGAGGCTACACGATGCGGACTCAGGAGAGAAAGACTGGCGGCTTCTAAGCTGGCGAAACGGTAGGTCGGACCAAATATTACCGATCGAGAGAAGATTCGGACTATGGGAAGGGTCGGCGGCAAGTGGGACAGAAGAAGGAGGCTAGGGTTTTAGAGGAAACAAAGGAGCAACCATTTTTCATATCACATCCAAGACAAGTAAATTACAAAGTTCATACATGCCCTCTTATAGTAGTGAGGTGCAAATAACAAACCCAAAATATAAAATAAACCAAAACATAATATAAGTCTTAATGTTAATTATCCTCCGCACTCGCCACAACCGGTTCATCCTCGTCGGTCCGAGCCGCGCCCGCAGTCACAGCCGCCTGCGGTTCCCGCCGCTTATAAACCCGCCATGGACGAACCTCGCCGTAAATGTCAGTAACACCACCACATGACCATGATTGATTGCTACATTGACGTGTTCATTGATCTCGTCAGCCATGTCCAAAAACTTTATATGGATCACTGCCTCAACTTCTTCAAGCAAGGGTTGTTGTTACAAATCCGCTCTTGTATTTGTACTCATCATCCAATTGAAATATTTGACAATCGAGGCGCCAAATTGGTTGAAGTGGATTTTATTGTCAAGCCAACTAAGTGTGCCGGATTCACTACCGGCTACTACATCGATGAGTACATTGAGATCACCAACCAAATTCCAAAATTTTCCTTGAATAACTACCTCTGGTTCTTCATGCAAGGGCTGCAATCACACACCCAATCTTATTTCAGTGGACATCTTTGATGACATAAAGGTATCCATGTTGGTCGACATAAAAGTGAGGGAGAAAGGGGAAGATACAAGGTTCCGTGGAGATAAATATATGGACTCCACTCCTCAGATAAGAGTTATTTGTCTCACCATATTTAGAAGATGGAATGATAAGATGCAGGGAGCTCACCGCACTTGAGAATCCCATATGATAAGAGCTAGATATTCCATGGAGGAAGCTCGACGGGAACAAAGAGGTCTTTGATTAGCTCTCATGTGCAAAACAATGCTAACAATTCTCTCATCAAAAAAACAAGGGCTTAATTGGTTCATATATAGTTAAATAACGAGTGGGCCCTAGCTCACTAAACAAAATAAACCCATACTAAGGATGAACCAACCAAACTGGTTCAAGGAAAAAGGTTGCTTGACCCAAATGCAAGTCATGAGAGGCAAACAACGGTTGGAGGGCCAGTCGACAAGAACATGAACTGTATATAAAGAGCGATTGGAGGAGTCATTTCTAATGTTGAAAACTGCCGAAGGAGCATCCAAAGGAGCGTCCAAAGGAGCGTCCAAAGGAGCATCCAATGGAGTGTCCAAAGGAGCATCCAAAGAGCGATTGGAGGAGTCATTTATAATGAAGAAGCAAGATGAGCCAAATGACTAGAGATCCGACCCATTTGAGATGCATCAACAACCCAAGCCATTAAGAACTTTTACGAAAAGACTCATTGTCGGCATGGGTGCCACCTTTAATTGTCATAATAACGAGAAGCAATTAATGCACAAGTGGATGAGAATTTTGCCAAATTTTTGGAGTGACGCTAAGGTTTTCTTCAGTACACCATCCAAGGACCAATTGTCAATGCAAAGCAACAAATAAATAAATCCTTAAACATGTCCAAGAAGGGTGGAGGCACCAAGAGAAACTGGATTGGTCAGTTATAATTTATGTTATAGGAATAGCATACCACCCCAATAATATGGGGCAAATCCAGATCAAATTCTCTCAAGGGCTGGAGGTTTTGAAGACATTGTGCTCGAGTCAGATCGTTAATCATAGAAAGAGCATACCAAGAGGAGTGTAGACAAAGTGATGATGATCAACAATCAAAACTCTTGACCTAATCGAAGAATATAGAGAACAATGGAGTATCTGAAAGTAACAATCAAGAGAAAAATAGGAAAATACTTTGATAAGCATGACCGGGTCAAGCAATTTTTTGAGAGGGCTGTTGTCAGGAAGAATGTCGACATTGAAGGAAGTTCACCTTTAAAGTGAAAGCTCAATGCAAATTGTAATTGCATGTGCCTCATCTGAGATAAATTTCAAAGTGCGTCGTCATTTCAAAAATTCATCAACTTCATCGGGGCTGGGCTCCAACCCATTCAAAGTAAAGAGGTGTCCCAAGAATACCACCACGGGCTCTGGGCACACATTTGGCTGGCTTGGTCACATGTTATTCCTTTGATGGTTTAAAGAGTGTCAAGAAGGTTCTCAATATCTTTGCTCTCGATAAACAGATAATCTACATAAATTGTTATGTTATTTTTCCTCTTATTATTATAATATATGGCTAAATGGGCCTATCATGTTTCACCAAATGCCAAGTAATTTGGCAGATAATAGGTGAGGATATGCTGAATGGAGATGCGGCGTTGGTTTCCAACGAATACAAATAACCTATGAGTTTTTCCAAATTTGGAGAGCATATTATATTAAATCACTAAAGTTGTCTAATTGGGTGTGTATAACCCTTTACCTTGCATGAACGCACCGAGGAAATTCATCATCAATTGAACATCGACATCCAAAATTCAGTTAGAGTCTGATCCACGAAGTGGAACCAATCCTTTGAGGAATGTTCATATGTTGTAACTTGCAAAATTATTCACTGATCTTATAATAGCATGATTCATTAGAGAATATCAATATTTGGATTAAATCTCTAATGCTATAACGATGGAGATAGCAAAAATAGTGAATAATATGCAACAATTTCACACATATGAACATTCCCAAAGGATTGCTATCCACTTCGTGGATAGACTCTAATGAATATTTGTATTCGTTGGCATCTGATGATATCCTCGCCTTCTCTGCCAAATTACATCCACCAGATCAGGCAAAGACTGAATTCATCATCGATCATGTATGCTCATATATTATAATAATAATAAATGAGTGTCACGAAAGTACATGTAACTCAGGCAAAGAAAACTAAAAGACAGTCAATAGATTCCCTCCAAAACACTGGTATGACTATCGAAATTACGAGCATCAACATGCAGGCACGCCACACCTTTTTGGGTGTTGAAACTTGATTTAATCGTAGGGATACTACTGATAACTTAACACCACGACCTGCCTTACCTAACAAGAAACAACAGTCCACGGGAAGGATGCTAGCCGGAGAGGAGTTGAATAAAGTGTTGTATTATATTTCAATGGAGGATTTATCATTGACCCAAGAGTATGAAGGTATTGTCCACTATTTTACTTTTGAATTTGTTATCAATATATATGCTTAAGTATTCCTTATGTATTGCATTATATATGCTTGCATTGATTGTACTTTCGTTTAATTCTCTTTCATAGGTATTCTATTTGCAACCAATTTTATACAATCATTTCATAATAGTTTTTCTTGGTTCATATCAAAAAAACATTAAGACATTCAACACAATTATTAGTTAATGATACCAAGAACTATTTTTGACAATTTATTAAGCAAGGGAAGAGAGATTATCATGCAAGGACATTTAAGTTTTAATCGTTTATAATCTACGAAACATAGTATTTTTTTAATAATATTAATATTAAATATATTTCACAATATATCTATTTGTACTCATTTTAGATACTTGTTAGTTGTACTCGTAGTGTACAAATGTGCTACTGATATTTTATTTTGAATACTCTTTAAATTTATTTAGAAGGGGGACCTTGGCGTACCGGTTGAGGTGTTGTTGTGTGACCTTGAGGTCACGGGTTCGAGTCCTGAAAACAGCCTCTTGCAAAAATGCAAGGCGAGGTTTGCCTACATTTCACCCTTGGGGTGGGACCCTTCCCCAAACCGTCGCTCCGCGGGGATGCCTTGTGCACCGGGCTACCATCTTTTACTCTTTGAATTTATTTTAAGGTATAAACGACTCATTATTTGTCAACTTCTTATGTTATTTTTAAACTTCTAGAACATATAAGTATATTTAGTATACATTGAAATATATTTTAGTTATGACAATTGAAATTCAATATTTTAAAATATCATTGACATTTCTCCGAGATCAAACATTTTAAAATCCAATTCAACACGTTGCTGAAATACGATACCAACAATCTTATTTCTAGTTTGGTAGTTCTTCTGAAGCACCAACTATAATTCAAGTGCTTGGAGGTAGAGAATTTTTACATCCTTTAGTTTAAAGAGGGACCTTCACAAACAATCAAAACAGATTTTCCTTATCCCTCGTCGGCATTCTCTTATCTTGATTCTCTAGTTCTAGCATGTTGTGTGGCCAAAAGTTAGAAAATTCATCCACACCATAGGTTACAATGTCTACCATTGCACGAGCCCAATCAAACCTATTTAACTACCAGTTAATAGACATTTGATCTCCACTCCCACATGACCATAAATCACTCTGATGAACTAAATCGGCGTATATTTCCATTGACTAAAGAAGATAGTTAACCGCGTCTTTTATCCTCCAAATCCCTGCATCTACTTGTTGCCCGAACAATCAATCGCCTATGCACTGATGTGCACCAAAACTCGTGTTTGATTATCATGCACCCTTGGTCAGGATCGGTTGCCGGCACTTTTCCATTAGCCAATACGCACTGCTTAGAAAATCAATGTAGCACACTCTTATTTGAGAAAAGCTCCCGCTCGGTGAATGATCTAGTTCGACTAATCAACTTTCCCTGGTAGAACCCTGTGTGAATTGCTTTTTAACCTTGAATTGCATGCAATGTTTTGCTAATGAGGGAACATCTTCCTTCGCAAGGATCGACAAATTGTTGGATCATAAACTAGCCATTAAAAGCCCATTTTCCATACTTAAACTTAACAAAATAATTAAATGGAAAGCCGCAACAAATATGATCTATTTGGGGTTATTTGAGCAGCAAACTATGAGCTATTTTTTACAACATTAATTAAATCCAAAAAACGTAAATTTTAAAACAATAATAATAATAGAAGGAGAGATTAAAACTAACCAATACATTTGAAATGTCTATGTATAGAACTTGAACTTAAACTCATCCGGATTTGAACCAATGGAATATTCTCCACATCTGAACACAAATGCGCCTAAGATTTTATCTCAACTGTTAAAGCTAAAAAACTTGTATGTATTGCTTGTGTAACAAAATACATGAGAGAATACAAATATATAGGAGGGAGAAGGTGGGACTAAAGAAGGAGAATAAGGAAATACAATAAAAATGGGCCACCAATAATGGGCCTTTTACATGGGCTTTTCTAATACTCCCCCGCAAGCTGGAGCGTACAAGTCGTATGCGCCAAGCTTGGACAAGGCACTGATAGAAGAGGGTACTGGAAAGGTAGAGCCTTGGTGAGGATGTCATCCGCAACCTGTTCAGTACCCGGAACATGCTTGAGCTCGATCTTCTTCATGTGGACTTTCTCTCTGATGAAATGACAATCTACCTCAATATGCTTTGTTCTTTCATGGAAGACCGGGTTTTTGGCAATATGTATGGCGGCTTGACTGTAACACAAAGGAGGAGAGCTGGTGAAGGTAGTTTAACTCCAAGGTCGGTAAGGAGACTCTCATGATCAACACCGCTTGTTTCTTGTTTTGTGTAATCAAATGAGTTCACAGATCATCAAGACCACAGCAGCCTGAAGATGATTGCCCAGGATAGGTATCTGCTTCTGATCTTGAGGATCGACAGACAATACCCAGCCTGCTTGTGAGGTTCAATTTTGCTTCTGGCTGCAAGTAATGTCAGATGTCATCTCCAAAATGAAAGTCTGCAAAAACCTGAGAGAGGCTATGGCCGTCTGGTAGATCGTCGATCGTCGAGGGAGCTTTCAGTTGTCTCCTCTAATTATGTATTGTCAACGGCAGAAGAACCGTTCTCGTTGTTCGGTGAGAGTGAACAACGAGAAATCTGTCACTCCGAGTAAAACCAACCTCCCGAAGGGCCTTACTGAACTTGTCAAACCAATTGTTTGAGGAAGACCTGAGTAAACTGTTTCCTTTGTATACAAGTCCTTGGCCGGTGTTGAGTTTTGCCACCGGAGAAAAAGGAGCTGTCTTAAGATATCTGATGACCCGGAGGAATGCGTTCCACAGCCTGGCATTTATGATAAGATGAGAGCTTCGAGGCATACAATATTTTTTTTATCAACATAAGAGTGCATTGATTAGAGGATAGCGACTCATACAAATATATAGGAGGGAGAAGGTGAGAAGTCCCACAGACGAAAGATATAATCAGGTCTTGGAGCGTAATCATATGCTTTAGGATAGATAAGCTTCCCAACGAGACGACGGTATATATTCTGGCATTATGAGCTAGAAGCGAATCAGAATCTGATGCCCTCGAGCAACGATATTCTTGTCGCCAGGTAATCAAATCCCCCAAAAAATGTGCAAAGCATCTTTGATCATGGGCATAATCAACATCAGAATATATCACCAATGTTGGAGCTGAAGATGAGGTTTTGTATACCAGTTTGCAACGTTTTAAGATATCTGAGAAGTTAGCCTGAAGATGATCTTCGATGGGAATCATGACAATACCAACAGCGAAGGATCCATAGCAATTTTTAGCGCTGAGAGAGAACCAACCCATCTGACCGTCTGGCCACTTCCAGACCGAGGAAGTCTGGAAACCGAAGAGTATTGAGGGCCCCAGATCTTTAGTTTGGAAGACGGAGCTCAGATGTAGCTTAACTGCTTGTATTCCTTTTGAGTCGTCCAAGTCACTGCCAGTAATAATGATGTCGTCGACATATACTAGCAATAGGAGAACCGTACCAGTGGCTTGGTGACGAGTAAACAATGAGAAGTCAGCCGAGCTCCGAGTAAAAGCCAACCACCCGGAGAGCTTTGCTGAACTTGTCGAACCATGCGGCCGAGGGGATTGTTTGAGACCATATAGAGACCTTGAGAAGATGATAAACCCGTGAGACTCCCCGTGGTCTCAAACCCGGGAGGTTGTTGCATGTAAACCGTTTCCTGGAGAAGGTCGCCGTTCAGGAAAGCGTATTCTCAATGACGTCGAGTTGAAACAAGGGCCACTGGCGAAGATGGACAGCCACGGAGAGAGGACTCGAATGCGGACCGTGTTGAGCTTAGCGACCGGAGAGAAGGTCTCGTCATAGTCCAGCCCCGGTTGTTATTGGGTGAAGCCACGAGCAACCAACCGAGCTTTGAGGCGATCAATGGTCCCATCAGGAGCATGTTTAATGACGAAAACCCATTTGCACCCAACGGGTTTCTGACCCGGGAGGAAGGGGCACCAGGGTCCAGGTCTGGTTGGCCCAAAGAGCAGCCATTTCTCTTCTCCATGGAGGCCGCACGCCACCCAGGATGTTGCAGAGCGCCTCCTGGACAGAAGTAGGAAGATCGAGACCGAGGAGAGCGAAGTAGCCAAGGCCTGAAGAGGTGAGGAGAGAGGCGATGCAAGAGAAACAGTTAATCCGCCATTGGATGAGCGGTAGAGGCCGACACCTGAGCAGCAGAACACGGAGAGTAGCCGAGGTCGAAGCCGACTGCAGAGGAGCAACGGGACCGGAAGAGGGCGACGAGTATAGACCCGAATAACTGGGGGCTTCGAGGAGGGTCAACGGTGGGAGGAGGCGGAGGTGGGATGGTGGGAGGAGAGTGTAGTAACGTGGATCACTGGCCGGGGAAGGGAGGGTGTTGTAGGAGGTGGTGGTGCGAGAGGAGTGGTGGCAAAGGAGGAGGGAAGAAGGGTTGATCCTCCCGGAAAGTAACATCAGCCGAAACAGAAACCTTCCGGGTGACCGGAGAGTAGCAAACATAGCCCTTTTGGGTACGGGAGTAGCCGACAAAAATGTGTTTGGCCGTCCACGGGGATCCAGTTTGTCAAAGTGACGGGCCCAGTCGTTATTGACAAAGCAGGTGTACATCCAAAAACCCGGGGGGTGAGGGGGAAGGTCGGGTGTGGAGGGAAAAAGAAGGCTGAAGGGGGTAGCGTTCTGGAGAACGGGAGAGGGGAGACGGTTGATAAGAAGCACGCATGTTGTGGACACCGCAAAGTTCCAGAAGACGGTTTGGGAACGTGCATGTGAAGCATGAGAGAGCGAGCCACATCGAGCAAGTGGCGGTTCTTGCGTTGGCAGCGACCCGTTTTGTTGAGGGGTGTAGGGACAACGTGAGGTCTGGTGAACAATACCGAAGTTCAGATCGCAGAGCCAGTGGCAAACTCGTGGCTAGTATATTCTCGTGCATTATCAGAGCGGAAAGTTTTAAGGTGGTGGTAGAGAATTGCGTACGAGTCTCTAAGGACAAACGCCTAAAAAGACACGGAGGAAGCTCAGAGCGATCATGCAGTAAGAGATACAACCAAGTAGTACGAGAGTAATCATCAATAAATGTTAGAAAATAGCGATAACCAGAAATGCTAGAAACTTTATAGGGTCCCCAAATATCAGAATGTATTAAATCAAATGGAGCAGAGCTCCTACGGGTACAATGAGCTGGATAAGAAGAGCGAGGCTGTTTGCCAATAATACAAGAATCACATTTAAAACCAGGGTGAAAGAGAAAGGTCGGGAAGTCCGCCTTCTGCAGGACCGAGGTAGAGGGGCATGCCCAAGCCGACAATGTCAATCAGACTAGAGGAAACGGAGGAAAGGACGATGTGGGAGAGACATCGAGGAGGTAAAGCCCGTTCTGCAGTGCCGACCCCTTTACCAATGGTAATCCGCGTCTGCCGATCCTGTATCAAAAAACCAGAAGAGATGTGAAGGTGATAAAGCAATTCATATCAGTAGTAAGACGACCAACAGAGAGTAAATTAAAAGGTGAGGCGGGCACATAAAGAACGGAGTGAAGAGAGAGAGAGGGAGGAAGGAGGAGATCCGCGCAGCCGGAGACCGGAACAAGCGCACCATTGGCCACGGTAATAGAGGGGGGGTGAGCAGCAACAGAGAACTGGGGCGGCCGTATGGAAGTGATGTGGTGGGTGGCGCCCGAGTCCAGGATCCAGCGAGAGCTGGAAGAGAGACATGCAGTACCTGCAGCGGAGGTGGAGACAATACCTGCATGGGAGGTGGAGGCATGGGAAGCAGAAGGGGGGTTGAGGAGCCCCTGGAGTTGTTGCAGCTGAAGGCGAAGAGCCTCAAGATCCGTACCAGTCGGAGGAGAGCTATCGGTAAGAGCAGCAGTAAGCGGGCGAGGGGGGTAGCCATGTTTCTTGTGACAAACGGCTTCAGTATGGCCATCCCGGCCGCAGTAGGTGCACTTGGGCCGTCCGCGGCCACCACGGCCCCGCCCACGGGAGCCCGTACGGCCACCCCGAGGAAAGGAGGGTTGTGGGAGTAAAGGAGGAAGGGCCTGCTGAAGAAGGGCCGGCGAGGGAGGTGCAGGAGCCTCCGGTGGAGGTGGTACGCGAAGTAGCATCGAGCAGACATCAGAGAAAGAAGGGGTAGTGGGTGAAGCCAGAACCTGGGCCCGAATACTGTGTAGGTGTGGCGGGACGCGAGCCATAATCATAGCAATACAAACAGCCTCCTTCTGGGCGCGTTGGGCAGCGAGATTAGTAGTCGCGGGCTGGTGCTGAATCCAGGCTTCCGTGAGAGTTTTAGCACGGGCCACGAAGGAGGTCATGTCCAGAGCTTTGCCAACATCCAAGGCTTGAAGATCAGTGAGGATGTCAAAAAGGTGTTGAAGGCTGTCCTTCCCGGAGTACAGCGAATGAAGTTCATCCCACATGGCTCTAGCAGTCTCATGATACATGATCATCTGGTACGGCTCACCCTCGACCGAGTTCAGGATCCAGGTCTGGACACGACCGTCATTGCGGAGCCAATCATCAGTAGAAGGAGTTGGTGGGCCCTGGGTAAGGTGACGGGCAAGGCCCTTGGCCTGTAAGACCCGTCGGACAGAGTGGACCCAGGGGATGAAGTTGGCCTTGCCAGAGAGAGAAATAGTAGTAATCCGAAGCTCATCTCGAAGTTCGAGAGGAGCCACGTGGTCGGCAGAGGGTTGAGCGGTAGTGGAGTCGCTGGAGGACATGGCGACTGAAGAGCAGCAGACAGCAGGGCTCGGAGAGAGAGGAGGTCCCGCAGCGGTCTGGAGGTCGCGGCGGTCTGGAGGTCGCGGCGGTCTGGAGGTCGCGGCGGTCTGGAGGTCGCGGCGAGTTGGAAGAGGTCGCAGTTCAGTGGAGCAGATCGCAGCTGGTGAGAGCAGAGCTGTAGTTCGCGACAGAGGCCGCGGCGAACTGGGGGCAGGTCGCGGCAGCGGACAGGAGCAGTCCGCAAGAGGTCGCGGCGAGCTGGGGCAGGTCGCGGCAGAGGTCGCGGCAGAGGTCGCGGCGAACTGTGGGCAGGTCGCTGGAAGAGGAGCAGAGGATACAAGCAGAGCCCGCAGCGGACAGGAGCAGTCCGCAAGAGAAGGCGGAGAGAGAGAGAGTCCGCGAGCAGAGGCTCGAGCGGACAGAAAAAGAGCGAGCTAGAGGGAGCAGTCCGCGAGCAAAGATGCTCAAGCGGATACAAGCAGAGCCCGCAGCGAGAGAGAGAGAAGCTAGAGGGAGCAGTCCGCGAGCAAAGAGGCTCGAGCGGATACAAGCAGAGCCCGCAGCGAGAGAGAGAGAAGCTAGAGGGAGCAGTCCGCGAGCAAAGAGGCTCGAGCGGATACAGGCAGAGCCCGCAGCGGACAGGAATGATCGTCCGGAGCGGATAGAGAGGTGGGCCCCACGAGCCAGAGCAGAAGATGGCTATAAGAAGCCTGAGGAGGGTGGAACCACGGAGGGAGAGAAGGGAAGCGGAATCAGAAGGGCAGTCCGCACGAGACCGGAGCGGATGCAGGAAGGCAGTCCGCGCGAGACCGGAGCGGACAGGAATGCAGTTCGCAGGGTAGCCGGGCGGACAGAAGCAAGGGGCAGTCCGCAGGAGACCGGGCGGACAGAGAAAGGGCAGTCCGCGGTTAGACGCAACCTGGCTCTGATACCATGTTGGAAGAGCCCAAAGCTTGTATGTATTATTTCAGTATTAGTTAATGATACCAGGAGAACTATTTTTGACAATTTATTAAGCAAGGGAAGAGAAGATTATCATGCAAGGACATTTAGAGGTTTTAATCGTTTATAATCTACGAAACATAGTATGGGCCTTTTTTAATAATATCTAATATTAAATATATTTCACAATATATCTATTTGTACTCATTTTAGATACTTGTTAGTTGTACTCGTAGTGTACAAATGTGCTACTGATATTTTATTTTGAATACTCTTTAAATTTATTTAGAAGGGGGACCTTGGCGTACCGGTTGAGGTGTTGTTGTGTGACCTTGAGGTCACGGGTTCGAGTCCTGAAAACAGCCTCTTGCAAAAATGCAAGGCGAGGTTTGCCTACATTTCACCCTTGGGGTGGGACCCTTCCCCAAACCGTCGCTCCGCGGGGATGCCTTGTGCACCGGGCTACCATCTTTTACTCTTTGAATTTATTTTAAGGTATAAACGACTCATTATTTGTCAACTTCTTATGTTATTTTTAAACTTCTAGAACATATAAGTATATTTAGTATACATTGAAATATATTTTAGTTATGACAATTGAAATTCAATATTTTAAAATATCATTGACATTTCTCCGAGATCAAACATTTTAAAATCCAATTCAACACGTTGCTGAAATACGATACCAACAATCTTATTTCTAGTTTGGTAGTTCTTCTGAAGCACCAACTATAATTCAAGTGCTTGGAGGTAGAGAATTTTTACATCCTTTAGTTTAAAGAGGGACCTTCACAAACAATCAAAACAGATTTTCCTTATCCCTCGTCGGCATTCTCTTATCTTGATTCTCTAGTTCTAGCATGTTGTGTGGCCAAAAGTTAGAAAATTCATCCACACCATAGGTTACAATGTCTACCATTGCACGAGCCCAATCAAACCTATTTAACTACCAGTTAATAGACATTTGATCTCCACTCCCACATGACCATAAATCACTCTGATGAACTAAATCGGCGTATATTCTCCATTGATTATCCTAAAGAAGATAGTTACACCGCGTCTTCTTGGCATTCCTCCAACATCCCTGCATCTACTTGTTGCCCGAACAATCAATCGCCTATGCACTGATGTGCACCAAAACTCGTGTTTGTATGTATTCACCCACAATAGAAAACTCGGTCTACAACCCTTGGTCAGACTCTGAAAACATCGGTTGCCGGCACTTTTCCATTAGCCAATACGCACTGCTCTAGAAACTCTATCAATGTAGCACACTCTTATGTTGAGAAAAGCTCCCGCTCGGTGAATGATGCTTGAGTTCGCACTAGATTTCAACTTTCCCTGGTAGAACCCTGTGTGAATCGCCTTGCTTCTTCTAACCTTGAATTGCATGCAATGTTTTGCTCAAGAATGAGGGAACATCTTCCTTCGCAAGGATCGACAAATTGTTGGATCATAAACTAGCCATTAAAAGCCCATTTTCCATACTTAAGACTTAACAAAATAATTAAATGGAAAGCCGCAACAAATTGATCTATTTGGGGTCTGATTTGAGCAGCAAACTATGAGCTATTTTTTACAACATTAATTAAATCCAAAAAACGTATAGATTTTAAAACAATAATAATAATAGAGAGGAGAGAGATTAAAACTAACCAATTACATTTGAACATGTCTGATGTCATCAGAACTTGAACTTAAACTCATCCGGATTTGAACCAGATGGAATATTCTCCACATCTGAACACAAATGCGCCTACATGATTTTATCTCAACTGTTGAAAGAGCTAAAAAACTTGTATGTATTGCTTGTGTAACAAAATACAATGAGAGAATACAAATATATAGGAGGGAGAAGGTGAGAAGAAATCCTACACAAGATGTGAGACTAAGAAGAGAATAAGGAAATACAATAAAAATGGGCCCAATAATGGGCTCTTTACATGGGCTTTTCTAACACTCCCCCGCAAGCTGGAGCGTACAAATCATATGCTCCAAGCTTGGACAAGCACTGATAGAAGAGGGTACTGGAAAGGGCCTTTGTGAGGACATCCGCAACTTGTTCAGTCCCCGGAACATGCTTCAGTTCGAGCATCTTCATTTGAACCTTTTCCCGGATGAAATGACAGTCGACTTCAATATGTTTTGTTCTCTCGTGGAAGACCGGGTTCTTGGCTATATGTATAGCAGCTTGGCTAACACAGAGGAGGAGAGCTGGGGAAGGGAGCTTTACACCCAGATCGGTAAGGAGACTTTCAAGCCACGTCAGTTCTGAAACCACGATGTCACTGTCTGGTATTCTGCATCAGTTGATGATCGAGCAACGACCGCTTGTTTCTTGTTTTGTCAGGTAATCAAATGTCCCCCAAAATATGTGCAAAGATCACTGGTTGACCTTCGATCATCAAGGGAACCAGCATAATCAGCATCACAATATGCCACCAATATTGGAGCTGAAGATGAGGTTTTGTATACCAGTCCTTGACCAGGAGCCGTTTTAAGGTATCTGAGAATGCGTTCAACGGCCTGAAGATGAGATCTTCGAGGGGAATGCATATACGGACAGACAATACCAACAGCGAAGGAAATATCTGCTCTGTTTACCGTGAGGTAGATCAATTTTCCAACGAGACGACGATAGTATTCTGGATTCTGCAGTAGGAGATCTGAGTCAGATGTCTGAGCGTACAATTTGTGATTTACATCTATTGGGGTGTCAATCGACTTACAACCTGAATAGTCTGCATCATGAAGGAGGTCGAGGCAGTACTTCCGCTGAGAGAGGACAATACCATATGGCCGTCTGGCAACCTCAAGATCCAAGAAGTATCGAAGGGGCCCCAGATCTTTTGTTTGAAATACGGAGCTTAGATGTAGTTTGACCTCTTGTATTCCTTTCGAGTTGTCTCCTCTAATTATGATATTGTCAACGTATACTAGCAGAAGAACCGTTCTCGTTGTTCGGTGACGAGTGAACAACGAGAAATCTGTCGAGCTCCGAGTAAAACCAACCTCCCGAAGGGCCTTACTGAACTTGTCAAACCACGCCCGTGGGGATTGTTTGAGATCATACAAGACCTTCACAAGACGACATACCTGAGACTCCCCGTGGTCTCAAACCTGAAAGGTTGCTGCATATAAACTGTTTCCTGGAGAACGTCATTCAGAAAGGTATTCTTAATATCCAGTTGGAGTAAGGGCCACCGAAGAATGAACAGCCACGGAGATGAGGACTCGAACGGTGTTGAGTTTTGCCACCGGAGAAAAAGTTTTTTCATAGTCGAGCCCCTGTTATTGGGTGAATACACGAGCCACCAAACGAGCTTTCAGACGGTCAATCGTCCCATCAGCAGCATGTTTGATGACAAAGACCCACTTACACCCAACCGGTTTCTGACCCGGAGGAAGGGGTATGATCATGAACGCATTACCACCTAATTATCGGAAAGAAAGATTCCTTGAGCATGATCATGAACGCATTTATGATAAGTGCATGTAGCATTTGATTATATGTGCTGTTGCGGGTCGCTTAGCATTGAATAAGTTCGCATACAATATTTTTTTTATCTTTTAACATAATTTGACTTTAAAATATGTATACAAATATTGCTTAAACATTGATTAGAGAATAATTTACGAGTGTTGTATTGCTTGTGTAACAAAATACCATGAGAGAATACAAATATATAGGAGGGAGAAGGTGAGAAGAAATCCTACACAAGATGTGGGACTAAGAAGAGAAGAAGGAAATACAATAAAAATGGGCCCAATAATGGGCTCTTTACATGGGCTTTTCAAACACTCCCCCGCAAGCTGGAGCGTACAAATCATATGAGCCAAGCTTGTACAAGCACTGATAGAAAAGGGTACTGTAAAGGGCCTTTCTGAGGACATCCGCAACTTATTCAGTCCCCGGAACATGCTTCAGTTCGAGCATCTTCATTTGAACATTTTCCCGGATGAAATGACAGTCGACTTCAATATGTTTTGTTCTCTCGTGGAAGACCGGGTTCTTGGCTATATGTATAGCAGCTTGGCTATCACAGAGGAGGAGAGCTGGAGAAGGGAGCTTTACACCCAGATCGGTAAGGAGACTTTCAAGCCACGTCAGTTCTGAAACCACCGATGTCACTGCCCGGTATTATGCATCAGCGGATGATCGAGCAACGACCGCTTGTTTCTTGTTTCGCCAGGTAATCAAATGTCCCCAAAAAAATGTGCAAAGATCACTGGTTGACCTTTGATCATCAAGGGAACCAGCATAATCAACATCAGAATATATCACCAATGTTGGAGCTGAAGATGAGGTTTTGTATACCAGTCCTTGACCAGGAGCCGTTTTAAGATATCTGAGAATGCGTTCAACGGCCTGAAGATGAGATCTTCGATGGGAATGCATATACGGACAGACAATACCAACAGCGAAGGAAATATCTGGTCTGGTTACCGTGAGGTAGATCAATTTTTCAACGAGGCGACGATAGTATTCTGGATTCTGGAGTAGGAGATCTGAGTCAGATGTCTGAGCGTACAACTTGTGATTTACATCTATTGGGGTGTCAATCGGCTTACAACCTGAATAGCTTGCATCATGAAGGAGGTCGAGGCATTACTTCCGCTGAGAGAGGACAAGACCATCTGGTCGTCTGGAAACCTCAAGATCCAAGAAGTATTGAAGGGGCCCCAGATCTTTTGTTTGAAATACGAAGCTCAGATGTAGTTTGACCTCTTGTATTCCTTTTGAGTCGTCTCCTCTAATTCTGATATCGTCAACATATACTAGCAGGAGAACCGTTCTCGTTGTTTGGTGACGAGTGAACAACGAGAAATCTGTCGAGCTCCGAGTAAAACCAACCACCCGAAGGGCCTTACTGAACTTGTCAAACCACGGCCGTGGGGATTGTTTGAGACCATACAAGACCTTCACAAGACGATAGATCTGAGACTCCCCGTGGTCTCAAACCCGGGAGGTTGCTGCATATAAACTGTTTCCTGGAGAATGCCATTCAGAAAGGTATTCTCAATATCCAGTTGGAGTAAGGGCCGCCGAAGAATGAACAGCCACGGAGATGAGGACTCGAACGGTGTTGAGTTTGGCCACCGGAGAAAAAGTTTCTTCATAGTCGAGCCTTTGTTATTGGGTGAAGCCACGAGCCACCAAACGAGCTTTCAGACGGTCAATCATCCCATCAGCAACGTGTTTGATGACAAAGACCCACTTACACCCAACCAGTTTCTGACCCGAAGGAAGGAGTACGAGAGTCCATGTCTGGTTACCCCAGAGAGCAGTCATTTCCTCCTCTATGGAGGTCCGCCAGCCAGGATGTTGGAGCGCCTCCTGCACAGAGTTAGGGATCGAAACCGAGGAAAGAGACGTAGCAAATGTGTGAAGGTGAGGAGAAAGGCGATGCAAGGAGACACAGTTTGCCAAAGGATGAGCAGTGGAGGCCGGTACCTGATCAGCAGGGCGCAGAGTAGCCGAGGTCGAGGCCGACTGCAGAGGGACAATGGAACCGGAAGGGCGACGAGTGTAGACACGGATAGCAGGCGGCTTGGAGGGCGCAGGAGCCGGAGCAGGTGGGACTGGTGGCAGAGGTGTAGTAACGGGGATAACAGGTTGTGGGAGGAGTGGCGGGAGAGTTGTCGGTGCGAGAGGAGTGGGTAAAGGAGCAGAGAAGAACGGCTGATCCTCCCGGAAGATAACATCAGCAGAAACGGAGACCTTGCAGGTAGCGGAAGAATAGCGCACATAGCCTTTCTGTGTACGCGAATAGCCGACGAAGATATGTTTAGCCGTCCAAGGATCCAACTTGTCCAAGGACGGGCCCAGTCGATGGACGTAGCAGGTGCAACCAAAAATGCGAGGCAGGAGAGGAAAGGTCGGAGTAGAGGGAAACAGTAGGCTGAACGGAGTAGCATAATGGAGGACGGAGGAAGGGAGATGGTTAATAAGGAAGCACGCAGTGGAAGCCGCAAATTTCCAGTACGGTTTGGGAACATGCATTTGAAGCATGAGGGAGCGGGCAACATCAAGCAAATGTCGGTTCTTTCGTTTGGCAACGCCGTTTTGCTGGGGTGTGTAAACACGTGATGTTTGATGAATAATCTCGAATTCAGATCACAAAGCCACAAAGCCGTGACTAGTGTATTCGTGAGCATTATCGGTGCGCAATGTTTTGAAGGTGGTGTGGAATTGCCTACGGGTTTCAAGGACAAAGGCCTAAAAAACACGGGGAAGCTCGATGCGATCACGAAGTAAGTAGAGTCACGTCGTGCGAGAGTAATCATCAATAAACGTAATAAATTAGCGATAACCAGAAATACTAGTAATTTTAAAAGGTCCCAAAACATCTGAATGTACTAAGTCAAAAGGAGCAGTGTTACGGGTACAATGTGCAGGAAAAGAAAAGTGTGGTTGCTTGTCGAAGATATAGGACTCGCACTGAAAAGGGTGAAGAGAGATATCAGGAAGAGTCCGCTGGAGGACCGAGAGAGGGGTATGCTCAAGACGTCGATGTCACTCACTAGAGGAGACAGAGGATAGGACGGTGGAATAGTCATCGAGAAGGTAGAGCTCATTCCGCAGTGTGCCTTTACCAAAGGTAGTCTGCGTCCGCCGATCCTGGATGAAAAATGAAGAGGATGTGAATATGACAAAGCAATCTGTAGAAAGAAATAAGAAAATAGAAAGTGCAATATATTCATCCACAAAGGGGCTTTATATAGGAACTACAACATGACTCATAACACCGATAGGCGGTGTGGGACTAAACATTAAGATACTAAAATATTAATATCTCTAACACTCCCCCTCAAGCTGAAGGGGAAGCCTACAGCTTGGACACAACATAAAATAGAGGGTAAAAGAAGGAAGGCAGCGTGGGACAAAGCAACAACCACCGAGGCCCAACCGCGTGTCACCGGGGATACTTCAACCGGGCAAGAGCCACACGACGTTGGTCCGCAAACCGACCATGACAACACTTGGATACACTCGGAGCGGAAACAAGGTCAACCACGCAAGACCAAACCAACTCTACCAAATCCAGAGAAAACGACGAGGAGACACAAACAACATATGAAAACAACCTAGGGGCCATGTGTGACTAAGGCAAGAGTCGGGAAAGAAGTATCCGAGTCGCCATGATCACAAACACTCCCCCTCACGTGGATCATGTGCAAGAAGACATAGGTTATACCTAGGGGCCGGGTGTGACTCAGGCAGGAGTCGGGAAAGAAGCATCCGAGTCGCCGATATCACAAACACTCCCCCTCACGTGGAATACGTGCATGAAGGTATAGACTATGCCTAGGGGCCGTGACGTACACTCCCCCTCACGTAGATCACGTGCAAGAAGGCGGAAACCATAGAGACACAACACAACAACCACAAACAACAACTTAAAAAAACATGTAAATGTTAAACCCTACGGGCCGGAGAAGAGGAGCAGCAGCCGCAGACGGAGAAGAAGCGGCTGCAACAGCAGCTGAGCAGCAACGACACGGAGAGGAAGCAGCACAAGCGCAGCAGGCCGGAGAAGAAGCAGCTGCAGCGCAGCAATCCGGAGAAGAAGAAGCTGCAGCGCAGCAGCAGGCCGGAGAAGATGAGCACCGGCAGGCAGAGCATCTGGAGAAGAGGAAGCAGCTGGAGAAGTAGCAGCTGCAGCAGAGCCGGAGAAGTAGTCGGAGAAGTAGTCGGAGAAGAAGAAGGAGCCGCCGGTGAAGAAGAGCAGCGGCAGAGCCGCAGCGGCACGGAGAGGAAGTAGCGCCGGGCAGCTGAAGAAGTAGCAGCTGCAGCTGCAGGAGGTCGGAGAAGAAGTAGTGGCAGAGCCGCAGGCTGGAGAAGGGGTAGCCGGAGAAGAAGAAGCTCTGCTGTCGACGGGAAAAGCAGGCATCGATTGTGACGGGAGAAAGAGCCGCCGATGTCGATGGAAGAGGCGCACGACGACTTCGTCGGGAGAATAGGCCGTCGATTTCGACGGGAGAAAGAACCGGTGATGTCGCAGAAGAGAAGCCCGCTCCCGTCATGGAATCAAGGGGCGATCCCGTAGACGGGAGCAGGGGGCGAATCACCCGTCGAGCCCTAGCAGGGAGCGGAACGGCGGGATTTGGTCGGGACGGGAGCGGGGGAGCAGTAGCGAATCAAAAAAAAAAATTTTAGGTCTCAGAATATTAGGCTCTGATACCATGTAGAAAGAAATAAGAAAATAGAAAGTGCAATATATTCATCCACAAAGGGGCTTTATATAGGAACTACAACATGACTCATAACACCGATAGGCGGTGTGGGACTAAACATTAAGATACTAAAATATTAATATCTCTAACACAATCAAAATCATTAGTAAGGCGACCAACATAAAGTAAATTGAACGGGGAGCTCGGAACATGAAGAGCCGAGCGAAGGGAGATCAATGGGTTGAGAGAAAGGTCAGCCGAACAGGAGACTGGAACTGTCTCCCCATTTGCCATGGTGATACATTTCGGATGAGGAGAATCCGAGTACTGGGGTGGCCGTAGCAAAGGTAATGTGATGAGTGGCACCCGAGTCCACGATCCAGCGCAGGCTGGTGGATAAACAAACAGTACCTGTGTTGGATATGGAGGCGATGGAGGCAGAGGGCGGGTTGTGCTGCCCTTGAAGTTGCTGGAGCTGGAGACGAACGGCCTTAAGGTCAGGAGGGGTGGCAGAGGATATGTCAGCAGCAACAGAGGCCGTCGGGCGAGGAGGATAACCATTCTTCCTGTAGCAGGTCGCCTCAAAGTGGTCGTCCTTTTCGCAGTAGAAACACTTCGGCCGACCCCAACCACCGCGCCCCCAGCCCTGAGATCCCGAACGTCCACCACGAGCGGAGGTGGGTGGGGGAAGTAAGGGGGGAGGGGTCTGCTGAAAAAGGGCCGAGGGGGAAGGCGCAGAAGCATCCGAAGGAGGTGAAACACGAAGGAGCATGAAGCACACATCAGACAAGGACGGTATGGTGGAGGAAGCCAGAACCTGAGTTCGAATACTCTGAAGGTGAGGCGGAACACGAGCCATCATTATGACAATGCAGACGGCCTCCTTCTGAGCTCGCTGAGTAGCATGATCATTGGTAGACGGCTGATGTTGGATCCAGGCCTCAGCAAAAGTCTTGGAGCGAGCGACAAAAGAGGTCATGTCCGAAGCCCCCCAGTGTCGAGAGCCAAAAGATCAGTGAGGATGTCATAGAGATGTTGGAGACTGTCTTTGCCCGAGTACAAGGAATGCAGTTCATCCCACATAGCCTTGGCCGTTTCGTGATACATGACCATCTAATAAGGTTCTCCATCCAAGTAATTGAGGAGACATGTATGAACACGACCATCATTTCTGAGCCAGTCATCGGTAGAAGAAGGAGGAGGAGCCTGAATGAGGTGAGGCAAAAGGCCCTTGGCCTGAAGAACCCGACGAACAAAGTGTGCCCAATAGATAAAATTCTTCTTCCCAGAGAGGGAAATGGTGGTGATCCACAGCTCATCGCGGATGTCAGTCGGATAAGTCGGGCGGTCAGCCGGATAAGCCGGGCGGTCTGCAGGCGGAGTAGCCTCCTGGCCGGTGGAGTCAACGGAAGAGCTCATAGAAGCAGGAGGCAAGCCGCAGCGACTAGGGAAGAGACTGCTCAACAGGAGGCAAGTTGCAGCGAGTAGCAAGAGGCAAGTCGCAGCGACTAGGGAAGAGAACGCCGCGGGTAGCAGGAGGCAAGTCGCAGCGACTAGGGAAGAGACCGCTCAGTAGGCAGGTCGGGAACCCATGCACGACAAGGCCACGTCAGACCAGAATACACAGCGGGCAGTCACAACGACAAGAGCAGCGACCAAGGAGAGGGATGCCGCAAGAAAGAAGAGAGACGAGCTGCTTGGAACAGTCCGCAGCGGGCTGACCAGTAGCTTGCACGGAGGAAAAAGAACTCACGCGGCAAGGAGGAGAGCAGGCGCGGCAAGGAGGAGAGCAAGTGCGGCAAGTAGGAGAGTTCGTGTGGCGAGGAAAGCACGCGCGGCAAGAGGTAAGGAAAAAGAAGTCGTAAGGAGGAGAGCTCACGCGGTAGGATGAAGAAACTGCGAGAAAGTGAACTCGAACGGCAAGAGGAAAGCGGGTAGGCGGGTAGACCGGGAGAAGAGGCGGAAGCCGCGAGAAAGCCGCAGACAAAGAAGAAGGAACCGAAGCGGTTAGAAGAGGTTAGAGAACTAGCCACACGAAAGTATGACCCACTTGCCAGAGAGAGGAAGGCCTATAAGAGGAGCGAAGAAGAGAGAGAGGAGGTAGATCCACGAGAGAGAGATATGATGCGGTTAGGAAGAGCAAGACCGCAAAGACTGAGGGGTTAAGCTGAATATCAAGCCGCCCGGTTAAACCGAAGACTGGGCGGTTAGAAAAGAAGAGGCCGGGAACCTGGTTCTGATATCATGTTGAAAGAGCTCAAAAACTTGTATGTATTGCTTGTGTAACAAAATACAATGAGAGAATACAAATATATAGGAGGGAGAAGGTGAGAAGAAATGCTATACAAGATGTGGGATTAAGAAGAGAAAAAGGAAATACAATAAAAATGGGCCCAATAATGGACTCTTTACATGAGCTTTTCTAACATCAACAATCATTGTCATCAAGGTCCCACCATGCACTGTGATAATACAATGGCTCCGTTTGGCACGGCGGTAGCAGTCATGAATGCAGTGGTTATGAATCATCGTTCGTGAACGACTGTACTCGCCTAAGGAACTTCATTCCCTTTCATGTTCAATTTCTTTTCTTGGTGGCATTCATAACCATTGTTTTCATGCCAAATATACATTTTATGGCAATGTTGTTTTTGTCCAAACTCACCCGAGCAAAAATGACACACTAAACGGAGCCTATATCCTACATGCATGAACCTTACTGCTAACAATAGTTGCCTTGCTTCTCATGTCATAGAATTATCTAACATGCAGAAATGGAAAATAACTTAGATGGCAAACCCCATAACCTCCTAAGGTTAGATTAGTCAAAGCCCCCCGGGCCTAATATATTCCATACCAACGCGAAGCGACCTCACCTCTGATCTATATTTCCAGAATTGTCAACCCTCCACGGTTCTGTTGTTCATAGCTGACTTTGTATAGTTTGTAAATTGTGTGACAAGTGGGATGAGTTGACTTAAAGACTGTAATATAATGAACTCAATGATAGAGATGGCACTAAATCAGATAGCGCATGATTCAAAAACGTCAACATAGTACTGGAAGAATGAGTGGATCCAAATTAGCCCCAAAAATCCAGATCAGATGGCTATTTTACAGATTAGTTCCGATGGATTAAACAAGTTATTAAGGATAAATCCAGATAAACCAAAACAGGGCCCAAGAATCTACGACCGCATGAGAGGGAAAATGGAAAATTAAAACCCCGAAGCTTACCTTCACCGGAACCCTCTGTATTCTCTTGGCAAACTCCCTAACATGCATATCCGTTATCTTCTCCACCCCCTCGGGTAGAAAAGACGGAAATGCATTGCCCGAAGCTCTAATTGAAACCGACGAACCTCTGCAACCACCGGCCGCCATCGTGATAACTGACATCTTTTGTGGAGCTCACGCACGCCTCGCTCTCCTCCTTGTAGTTGTCGGTTGAGAAATACAGTGGGGAGTGGGGGCGGTGGAGCTCGGTTGGCGTTATATGTATTTTATCACCACCATCTTCTTCGCTGTAGCCGATCGTTGTGACAAATGGACGCTGACGGGCGAGAATCAGAGAAGAAAAGCACTACGTTTTTTCGACTAATGATTTCGGTGTACTTTCCAAATAACAGTGAGTGGGGAAGTACGGGAAAGGGTTCAAACGTCATACGACTATATAACGGTTGGAAGAGCCACTTTGGGCCTCGATGAAACCCGTGTGCTGGACCCGCCGACGCAACATTTATGCACCTTATAAAATATCTAAAATAAGTATTTAATAATTACAAATTATTATTTTCATAAACCCATATTCACTCACAAAATTGTTATTTATATTGGAAAATTAAAACAAATTTTTGTAAGGGGATGTTGGGCGGGCGGGCGGTAATTGATTTTCTGCAATTGACTTTTTGATGAAAAATCAATATTTGCGGGAATTGACTTTGTGTTAAATTCAATGGTTGATCTAACATACTTCAGAATCTTTTTCGCAACCTCCAGATGAGGTTTTCTTTGAAATTGAAAACCTCCAATGAGGTTTTCTAGGCTCATGCATGTATCTGCTAACAAGATCAACCACAAATGTAATATATGATCTTGTAATCATCAAGTAAATCAAACATTTCATTAGATCCTGAAACAGCTTGGGGTCTGATTTTCATCTTGACAAACCTTCAGCCCAATCTCAAGTAGACTAGAGCTTCTCTTTCCTTCATTCTTGTTGAATCGCTCCATGATTCGTTCTACATATTGCTTTTGGAAAATAAGCAATCACCTCTAATGTCTTTTCACTTCCAAACTAAGGAAATGATGTAGCTCACACAAATCCTTCATCTCAAGACAAATATATAACTCCGCCCAAAGCATTGTCACCTCTTCGTCATCATTTCTCATCACGATCATGTCGTATTCCCACTCCTTCACGCCATTTGCTTCCTCAAAATTTAACAACCCTCACTAGTCTAGAGGTCCTGAACGGAAGCAGGAACGCATGCTAACAAAATTACATTCTTTGTACCGAGCAGATGGGACGATAGACCTCTTTCATTGTCGTAAAGTCAAACCACTCTCCACCGCTCCAACAACATCTCTTGCATCAGCTCTCCCGTCAGCGTGGCATTATGTTAAATAAACCACCACTCATTTTTCATTTCAAAACTGAGGTCAAAGATAGGAGAGGTGAGACATATTATAAATGATAGTGGACTGACTGGGTTGACAATGTGAGACAAATCATGACATGTCATTTTTTAGTTTTAATTTTAATTTTAATTTTATTTTTGGTTCATGCTGGATCACCAAACACATCACTCTCTCTGCTTCAAAGACCAAAAGGTCTTAAACTGGAGCCTGATTCCGAAATCAGAGCACCTACAGAGACAAGCAACACTGTCAAAAGTCATTTGGTTTGATTTGCTCTATTTACAGAGATGGCCAGAGAAATCCTTTGCCAGAAGCAAGGTTTTGAGAACCGGACCGGAGATCGAATCGGTCATGAGTTCAAAGGTTCAAGTTCTGATCGGTTGGAGCGGTTGGACAGGGGTTGATCCGTTTGTCTGTATATATTATATATATATATATATATATATATATATATATATATATATATATATATATATATATATATATATATATCATATATATATTTATTATATAATACAATATGCATATTTGGATCACACCATGAAACGCATCTGGACCGTCCGATCTCCAAACAATTACTTCGGGCCGTTGGATCAAAACAAGGTGGCCTGCATTTATCCAAACCATAAAAAGTTTACTGTTCATTTTCCTGTGAACCCCGATACCTGCCCCTCCCGCTGTCCCGCATCCCGCGCCCCCCGGCCTCACCGCGCAGCCACCGGCGGAGCCGCCGGCGGCCTGCCCGCCGCCCACCGGCGGGTTCGCCGCCCTCCGGCGAACCCGCCGGGGGTTGTCCGGCGGCGAGCGGGCAGGGCCACCGCCCGCCGGCGGTGGCCCTGCCCCCTCGCCGTCGGACAACCCCCGGCGGGTTCGCCGGAGGGCGGCGGGCAGACCGCCGGCGGCTCCGCCGCCGACGGCGAGGTGAGGCCGGGGGCCGCGGGATGCGGGACAACGGGAGGGGGTTTTTTTTCTTTTTTTTTTAATTTAATAATTACTTTATTAATTATTATATATTTATAATTAATAAAATTATACCTTTAATTTAATAATTATTATACTTTTAAGCCCGCCGGGGGGCGGGCGAAGCCCGCCGGGGGTCAAGCGGGCGAAGCCCGCAGCGACGCATCGAGAACGGGCGGAGCCAGTTCGAAGATGCTAGTATATATATATATATATAATTTATTATTTATCATTATATTTTAATACAAATAAAAATAATATATTTGTTAGTACCACGTGTGTATATTTTTAAATCAAATTTGAATGATATATAATTATAAATAAATCATAAAATATAATTGTGTTAAGATAATTTATTATATTTAAATAATATATGAAAGATAAAATTAAAGATTATTTCATAAATATAAAAAATAAAAATAACTAAAATTAAAATTAAATATAATATATATAGTTGACACGTATACAAATTAATAAAAATAACTAAAAGTGTTATATTAATAAAGTTGAATATTAATTTTTTTAATTAAAATATTTGATGTTATTTACTAATAAATATGATTAGATATATTATATATATAATATAGTTTCAATGTTTTTAAAATATCCAAGTTCGTCAGGTGGATGGGGGCATTGGAATTATCTACTAGGTTCTAGGTTTGAATCCTATTAGTCACCATTTTAACCTGAATTTTTACCCACCCGATTTCGGGGAACAGGCCATGGTTCCTGGTTTTTCGGTTGACCCGCCCGATTCTCCGATTTTCGGACGGTCCATGAGTAATGCGGTTCTTGTACATGGACCGGACCGGATAGGTGCCCGGTCGGCGGTCCGACCGGCCGGTCCGGTCCGGTTTTTAAAAGATTGGCCTAAACCCTAAACCAATTGGACATGATTTTGGAGAAATGAATTTGTCTTGCTTTTTAATCAAACCGAAACATCATGCATTCACAGCTCGCTGGCACCCCGGAACTCCTATGGCTCGCGGGCGCAGCTCTTCTTCTACTTCGTCGCTTTAAGTTTTGACATCACGAAATGTGTTGTCATGCTGCACAGCTGCTTGAGAAGAACGGGTGATAATTCCTCAAATTATTAGGTGCGTAAAATGAGGATCGGTCATAAGGCATTTAAGCGGCAATCGGCCCACCAGCTGCCCACATTCGCGCCGCCCATGTGTTTTCTACGCACCAACTAATTCATTGCCGGGGGCCAATATAGGGTCTGTTTGGCGCAGCTCTAGCGGCTGGAGAATCTCTTTTCCAGCGACAGAACAGCTCTCTCTCTCTCTCTCTCTCTCTGCCATGTGTACGTTCTTTCCTTTATTGGACAACTCCACGACAGTTCTACATAAATTAATGGAAACTCCGTGATCACAAATTTAACGATGTTTTTTTTTGGACATTTTGCACCCCTCTATAAATATAGGTTTTTGGCACTTTTCATCCATGTTGCGGACTAACTTGATGTCCCAATCGGACCAGAATTCTTGCACCGTCTTAACTCTCGGAACGGTCGAGCGCGCACACAGTCGATGAAAATAGAAAGTTGACAAGGTAATTTTTTTGACGTGGAAAACCCCGGAAAGAGGTGAAAAACCACGTGGTCGGATCTGTGCCCACCAAACATCCACTAGATCTGAGTGCTATTACAGGGCTTTTTCAAGAACTCGAGGGCGACATGCCGCCTCTCGTTACAATTATTGGGGAGAGAGAGATCCTGGAGGGTGACAGGCCACCACTCACAAAGCTAATTACTTTTTCGAGTGCCGCGGGAGCAATGCACTTGTTGTATTCAGGAGTCTTCTAATAATTCCTGGAGGCGAGAGTAGCTTGTTGTACACGTTCTGATGTCTGGAGCTTTGAGGCTCGGAGGCGCGCTTAGCGCGCCTTACCCTCTGCTTCTTGTTTCTAATTGTTTTTTGAAGAAGCGTCGTTTGGTTATCTTATCGGTAGATGGAGTGCTTGTTCTTGAGCGCATAGGGCGCTTGCTGGGCTCTTGTTGGAGGAGAGCACGCGGGGCACTTGTTGGAGGAGAGCGCGTAGGGCGCTTGCTAGAGGAGAGCACGTTGGGCGCTTGTTAGAGAAGAGCGCACGGGGCGCTTGTAGGAGGAGAGCGTGCAGGGCGCTTGCTGGTGGAGAGCACGTTGGGCGCTTGTTGGAGAAGAGCGCGTGGAGCGCTGGGGGAAGAGACCCGTGCAAGGGAGCAACTTGTGTGATAACGCGCAGGAGCGTGCAAGGGAGAGACGTGCGTGATAACATGCAAGGAGGCGGCGAGCGCGGGAGCGCGCAAGGAGGCGGCGCGCGCGGGCGTGCAAGGACTAGGCGCGCGGGGGAGCGCGTAAGGGAGAAATGCGCGCGAGAGCTCGGAAGGAGGCGGCCGCGCGGGTTCGCACGAGGAGGCGGCGCGCGCGGGAGCGCGCAAGGACTATGCGCGCGGGGGAGCGCGTAAGGAGGCGACGGGGGAGAGAGAAATTCCGGGCGGAGAAGATGAAGATCTTCGAAGACGAAGGAGGTATTCAAAGAATGCTTGAAGATCCTCGAAGGGGGAGAAGGAGATGAAGAAGATGAATGATGAAGGGGAGAGAGGGAATCCGTAGGAGGATTTTTCCAAGAAGGAGATAATGAATAAAAAGGGGGAAGATGAGTCCTATTTATAGGCTTCATGGATGGTTATGGAGGTCATGCGGTTATTCGCAGCTCATAACCACCATGAGTGTTATTAATGGGTCCACTCATGACATAATATACACATATAATATTTAATAATTATACTAACCGCAGATCAGTCTATTTTTAGCCGCGCATTTCCCCACTACGAAAGATCATGCGGGATAGTTACATGGGTGGTTACCCACGTAATCGATGGCGGCGATCACGGGAGCGCGATCGGACGGCTGAGGAAAGTCATAACGGAAGGCGGCCGACGGCGACGGCGGCAGCGGCAAACGACAATGACGGCGGTCGTAGAGTCGGGAAATAACAGCGGCGGCGGCGGCTTTGGGAGACGGCGGCGGCGGCGGCCGCGGGAGAAACAGACGACGACAGCGGTGGTCGTGGAGTCGGGAAATAACGGCGGCCGCGGCGGCGGCGGCGGCCGCGGGAGAAACGGACGGCGACGGCGGTCGTGGAGACGGGAAATAACGGCGGCGGCAGCCCTTATGTCTAGAAATAATGGCGGTGAAGGCCGTGACGTTTGAAGATGGTGGCGACGGCGGCCACGGGAGAGAGGAGCGACGACGGCGACGTCCGCGGGAGAGAGGGGCGACGGTCGTGATGTTGGGAGACGATGGTGGCGACCGCGGCCGCGGCGTTGGGTGACGACGGCGGTCGCGGAGTTGAGAAATGATGACGACGGCGGCCGTGGCGCTAGGAAATGACAACGACGACGGCCGTTTGGAGACGACGGCGACAGCGTCCGAGAAAGAGAGGAGCGGCGACGGCGACGGTCGTGGGAGAGAGGAGGGGGGACGCGCTGTCGGCACAAGCCGGCGACCCCTACGGAAACTGCCGCACCACCACTTAGTGGTGCGGCAGCTTGCCCCGGATCCCCAACAAGAAGGCCAAATATAGGCGCTGACCAAGTCAGCGCCTAAAATAGGCGCTGACTTGGTCAGCTCCCTTTTCCGGCCGGAAATCATCCCGCGCACGCAGGAACCAAGCTGGTTCCTGCGCGGGCAGGAATTTGGAGCGCGCGCAGGAATTCGAGCGCATGCGCGCACGGAATAAACCTCGCGCGCGCGCATACCGCGCGGGAGGATTTCAATGTGCCCGAGCGTGGCGCTCGTCCTGCGCAGATGAGAACGTGTTGCGGGCATGGTTGACGATTGGGGTGCGTTTGCTCGGACTGCGGCTCGACCGGGAGCGGAAACAGGGAGCCCATCAATCCCAAAAATTTAAATTTGGCACTTTGCACTCCCAAAATACACTACCTTTGGCAGTTTGCATCCTTGACCAAAATTTTAGGGGATTTTTTGTCCGAGCAGTCCTTAAATTTTGAATGAGAACAGTTTTGCAGAGTTTCATCACAAACATGCACCTCCTTCGGATCGTTGCCGCTATCTCGTGCGTGATTCACAATCTGAACGAGGACGGTTTTGCCTCCCATTTCGAGTGTGAGCCGAGGAGATGTTCCATGGAGAGAAGCTTGAGGTTGATTGCTTTGAATATGCATGCGCTGTCCACACTGAGGAGCATTGTTCTCTTGGCAAGTTGCTCCATGATTCCGGACACACCGAGTAGCGAATCGTGACTGAAGGATGGTGCGTAGGACAAAAATACCCCTGAAATTTCGGCTTGAGGTGCAAAGTGCAAAAGATAATGTATTTTGGGATGTTCAAAGTGTCAAATTTAAACACTCAGGATGCAAAGTGACAAAATCAAATATTTCGAGGGTGTTGTTATTAGCACTGCAGTTTTGGCTATAAGCACTCAAAAGTTGCATTTTTGAGGTTTTTTTATTTCCTATTAGCAAGCGGCGCCTTCTTCGCACTTTACAGTCGGAGTTTCCTCCTCTGTTATGTGAAACGATGTGGAAAAACAAAAATCACACAATCAAACACAATAAAGACGATGCGATTTACGTGGTTCGGCGAGGAGCGCCTACATCCACGGGGAGGGGCTGTTCACTATCACCGGTGGGGAGAAAAGAAGAGGTCAATACAATACAACTCAAAACAACTCTCTCACTTAAAGAGAAAACCCTAATTCCTTTATATTTATAGGGGAAATTAGGGATTACAAAAAACACCAAAATACCCCCCTTAAACAATAATCTTCACTTCATCTCTCATTTGATACAAAACAAATATGAGATGACACAATAAACAACAACATTAAAACGCGGCTGCGCCAAGTAGGCTGCCTGCATACCCCCCCCCCCCCCCCCTCCCAAGGGATCAAGCCACGCGTAGTTCTTCAAAAGTGCCTCTCAAGGCACTCACCTCTGAGCTCGAACGTTCACCAATCCTTTGCAATATGTGAACTTCTGGGCCGAAAGCACCTTCGTGAGCATGTCAGCTGGATTCTCCTTGGTATCAATCTTCTTCAAAAGAACCTCGTCTGTCTCGATCAAGTCTCGAACAAAATGGTACCTGACATCAATATGTTTCGTACGAGCATGATGCACTGGATTGGTCGCAAAGAAAATCGCGTTTTGACTGTCACAAAAGACGGTTAAATCCTTATGCTCCACACCCTGATCATCCAATAGGCCTTGCATCCAGATGGCCTCCTTCATAGCTTCTGTCACTGCCATGTATTCAGTATCTGTTGTAGATAAAGTCATTGTCGACTGCAGAGTCGACCTCCAACTCACTGGACCTCCTGCCAATGTGAATAAATATCCGGTCGTAGACCTGCACCTATTTATATCACCTGCATAGTCTGAATCGGTGTAGCCCAAACACAACCCAACGCTGGACTGTTGCCTCTCGTACACTAAACCAACATCAAATATACCCTTGAGATACCGCAGAATCCACTTAACTTCCTGCCAATGACTGTAACGCCCCCGATTTTCTGATGTCATTATTTGGTCTGTCGACGTCATAATTTCGACGTCAGGGCGTTACCCTTTTTCGTTTTGTTGACGGCGCTGCACCATTTGTGCGTTTTCACGTCCGTCGGGCTTGTTTATCCAGATTTTGGGATTCTGTTGGGTTGGAATGTCTTTCTGGTTATAATGGTTGAGGATTTGAGAACTTGGACTTGTCTGATTTTGTTGCGTTCGGAGCATTTTGGAGTCTCGACGCGTGTTTTGGATCCTTGTGAGGATTTTCTTTGCTTGGGTAAGCTATTGATGATAGTGTCTCAAGAATGGTACGTCGGATTCTAGGGCCGTCTTCGTTGCTAATTCGTAGGGTCGACATTCTATCCCGGAATAAAAGACAATCTGAAATTTATCAAATTTACCCTGTTCAGTTCTCGAGAAGACCTGGAGTTCTCGAGAAATCTCTTGTTGTTCTCGAGAAACATCTTCTTGTACTCGAGAGATGCGGTCTGGTACTTGTGAAGTCCTGAGTTGTTCTCGAGTAGTGCTTACCTTCCTTCTCGAGAAGTTCTCTTATTCCTCGAGAAGCTCTCGAGAAATCTTCCTTGGATCTCGAGATACTGATGCCTTCAGTTCTCGATAAGCTTTATAGTACTCGAGAAGTCCATCTTCAGTACTCGAGTAATCCTTCCCTAGTACTCGAGAAGTCCTGTCTTGCTATTCTCGAGAAGTCTTCTAGTACTCGAGAAATCCTTCTTCTGTACTCGAGTAGGCCTTCTTCAGCACTCGAGTAATGCTTGCCTTCTATCTCGGGAAATATTCTTCTTTACTCGAGAAGCTCTCTACAGTACTCGAGTAATCCATGTCTTCATCTCGGAAAAATCGATTCAGCCGACCGCGGTTCATCCTTCTAAGTGTAAAGATTCTTACATTGTATTTATTATATATATAAATATAAATACTCTACTTCTCCATTCTCTTTCTTTTAGACCGACCTACTGTTCTTCTTCCTGAACCAGAGCGGCGTGAGCAAGAGAGGGAAAACTCTTCCGTAATTCTTCTGGTGGCCGCCGACGGTGCTCCGGTGCTCGAAATCTTCAACCGATTATAGATCCGGAAAGCCCTCAACGAGTGCTACGTCATCGTGTTATTATCTTCCCATTTTCTTGAGATTTTCTCTCTAGGATTTTCGGCCCTAACTCCAATTCAACAGGAAGGTGGCATGATTTGCCATATACCAGTTGGAAGGGTGACATCCCTATCAGTGTCTTGAACGCAGTTCGGTAAGCCCAAAGAGCATCATCCACCTTCTTTGCCCACTCCTTCCGGTTGGAGTGGATAGACTTTTCTAAAATACGCTTCAGTTCTCTATTTGAAATTTCCACTTGCCCGCATGTCTGAGGATGGACGGCCAAAGCAACCTTGTGGTGAACACCGAACTGTTTCAGCAGTTGCGCGAATTGCTGGTTATAGAAATGGCCGCCCCCATCGCTAATTATAGTACTTGGTGCGCCAAAGCGGGAGAAGATATTCCTATGAAGGAAGTGGAGTACGGTGCGCGCATCATTCGATGCTACCGCCTCCGCCTCCACTCATTTAGACACATAATCCACAGCAACTAGGATGTACTGCTTCCCATGCGACATGGGGAAAGGACCAATAAAGTCAATCCCCCATACGTCGAATAACTCGCAAACCAGCATATTGTTCAAGGGCATTTCGTCTCGTCAGGCAATATTCCTTGTGCGCTGACGTTCATTGCACTCTTTAACGTGCGTAAAAGAGTCACGGAATAACGTAGGCCAAAACAAACCACATTGTAAAACCTTGCGGGCCGTCCGTGCGGCTCTAAAATACCCTCCAGCCTCACGATCATGACAATGCCTCAGAATCTCTTTAACTTCTAGCTCAGGGACACAACGTCGGATAACCCCGTCAGCGCAGGTACGGAATAGTAGGGGATCCTCACAGAGATAATACTTGACGTCTGAGAAAAACTTCTTCTTTTGTTGATATGTTAAATGCGGCGGTGGCACTTTGCTTGCTAAAAAGTTTGCAAAGTCAACATACCAAGGAGTATAAGCAGTAGAAGAAAGGGCAAATAGGCCCTCATCCAGAAAAGCATCGGAAATTAGAATTCCCTGTGAACCCTCGCCTTCTCCCCCTTCAAGTCTCAAAAGATGGTCGACAATCACATTGTCAACTCCACAGCGATCCCGGATTGAGCTTGTTGTACATGTTCTGATGTCTAGAGCTTTGAGGCTCGGAGGCACGCTTAGTGCGCCTTACCCTCTGCTTCTTGTCTCTAATTGTCTTTTGAAGAAGCGTTGTTTGGTTATCTTATCGGTAGATAGAGCGCTTGTTCTTGAGCGCGTAGGGCGCTTGCTGGGCTCTTGCCGGAGGAGAGCGTGCGGGGCATTTGTTGGAGGAGAGCGCATAGGGCGCTTGCTAGAGGAGAGCACGTTGGGCGCTTTTTGGAGAAGAGCGTACGGGGCGCTTGTAGGAGGAGAGCGTGCATGGCGCTTGGTGTTGGATCCCTAGTTGATTTGGGCTAGGTTCACTGACTTAGGATGTGACCCATCATGTATAGTCTGGGTCAAGTTTGTGTCTTAGAGTCTAGGACAGTCCTCTATCTCAACTTCAGATGGACCAGCCTTCTTCAAGACCTTCAGGAACTCCAGATCTATCAAATTTGCAGACTAAGTGAAATGAGTTCGACGTTCGTCGAACTCAGCTCGACGAAGGAAGTTTTGCGCTCGGCGATCGTGAGACAATTCGCAGTACTGAGCTCGACGAATACCAGATCCTCTTACAGCATTCTCAGGACTACTTCAAAATTTCTCTAAGTCCAGCTTCATGCTTCGGTCGACGAATTATTTTCTGAGCTCGACGAACTTGGACCTCAAGTTCACAGCCTTTCAGGTCGACGAATGCTAAATCTGTACTCGACGATTTTTGTGCTCAGAGAATCTGTGTCGACACTTAGGGTTTGTGTCGACACCAGGCGATTTGTGTCGACACCCAGGATTTCAGTCGACATCAGCTTGTGTCGACACCAGAGGATTTGTGTCGACACCTAAATCAATCTGTCGACACCAGAGGATTTGTGTCGACACCAAGACCAATCTGTCGACACCATTTTGTGTCGACACAGTTTTTCAGCAGATGCAGAATATTTTGTCAAAGCCAGAACTTTTCTCAGGTCGACGAAGTTTATTCTCAGCTCGACGAATTTGGTTCTCTGCTCGACGAATGATGTTTGTCTGATATTGAAGATTGTCTATTCAACGAATGAAGACTGTCAGCTCGACGAACTCAGCGCAGCTCGACGATCTCAGCTCAGCTCGACGAACTCAGCGCAGCTCGACGAATTCAAGACTCTGTTCGACGAATTCTGTTCTTCGGTCGACGATTCCAGACTAGGTCTTCTTCCGTTCTCGTCTCATTTCATGGCGCTGTTTCCTGGACAATTAATGGCAGTTCTTCACAGAATACTACCGTTAGGATGCGCAGTTAATTCAGGATTATTTCATGTCGTTTTCCCATGGAAACAGTTGGGGAAATAATTAATTGCTGCTTCCTTTCCAGGCCGTCTATCATTACTGCTCGACATTCAAAATTCGAAGGCTCTCCATGACAGAGAGAGATATACAAAAACTAGAAGAAATTGAACAAGTACGAAACACCAGAACAACTAGAACAGCATAGACAGTGATTCAGACAACACAAGAAAATGATTTTCATTCTTGGCCCAGAGAGAAATTGATCTAGCAGAAGAAGAAGAACATTACATCAATATCAAGAGTCTTCTTCATCTGCTTTTACTCAGAAGAACTTCAAAATAATACATTCATATCAGTTGCAAGAAGTTCCTGAAGAATTTCTCTGGACCTGGAATTCTAGATCTTTGAAGACCTATCACCCTGAAGCAGTGCTCCAGTGTTCTTCCTGAACCGTTCCACATCTCAGGGGGAGCAAAGCTGCTGAACAACATTCCACAAGTCTTCTCATTTGACTTGAGAAAGAGAAGACTTCATCACCCTCTCACTCCACCTCTGTACAGGGTTTTAATCCCTTTCAAAATTATTCTGGTTGCAAGTCTCCCACCAAAAGACTTGAGAGTTTGGTTTTTGGGAACCTGATCAAAACCCCATTGGTGCCAGGACACCTGATCAACTCCTTCCTGTAGTGGATTCCTACCAGGGTGGTAGAAGAGTGAACTACCCAGATTTGGGGAACCACTATAAAATTCTTGTGTCGTCTGATTGCTTTCTTTTCCTTTTTGTTTTCTGGCCTTGCTCTGTGATTGTGCTGTGATTAGTCCTTTGCTGCTTTCTGATTTATTGTATTTGCTGCACACACACACACATCTAAAATACAACAGCAGTTGTAAAAGTTTTAAAATCACCATATACTCTATTCACCCCCCTCTAGAGTATATCAGATCTAACTGCACTTTCAATTGGTATCAGAGGAAGGTTGGTTAAACTTACCCTACCTGATTGGTTGTACAGGCTAACACCTGAACTCAAAGATCCCTTAGTTAGATCTCTTTGTTTTTATTCTGTTATTAGATTTTGTCTTCACAGACATGGCCCAAAACAAGGATTATACAAGCATCAGACCTCCAGTGTGCAATCTTAACAAGTTTGTCATCTGGAAGGCAAGAATCAGATTATATATGAACTCCATTGATGAGGATATTTTCTCTGTCATCTCAACAGGTGTTCCTCCAGCTCCTACAACTTTTGCCAGCACATCAACTAATCTGAGTGCAGTACCACCTCCAGACAACACTGAAGCCTATAAGAAAGCCAAGATGGCTGATGCAAAGGCTATGAATATTCTGGCCCAAACAATGTCAGATGACATATTTCAGAAGGTGGCTGAGTGCACCTCAGCCAAGGCCATTTGGGACTCTCTCAATCAAATGGTAGCAGGCTCAGCTGATGAAAGAAAGGACAGGAGATCCAGTCTCATTTCTCTCTATGAGAATTTCAAAAAGGATGAGACAGAATCAGTGGCTGAGATGTACAATAGATTAAGTTCAATTATTAGTGAACTTAAGACCCTTGACAAGGACATCACCTTAACTGAGGTGAATGATAAGATACTGATGTGTTTCCCCAGTTCATGGGACTCCAGAATCTGGCCAATCAAAGAAGCCAGAAGCCTCAATGAGATCTCAACAGAGTCTCTGCTAGGCAAGCTGAAGTCATATGAGCAGCTTGTCAAATCAAGAGAGGCAGCAGAACAGAAGGCAACTACACCAGTTAGGAAGGAGCACATCTTGGCCCTCAAAGCTTCTGAAGACAATGAAACATCTACCTCCAATGAAGAGTTAATGAGCCTCTTTGCCAAAAGATTCTACAAAATGGCAAGAAAGGATTTTAGAAGAAAATCATCCAGGCAGGATGATAAACCCAAATATGACAAGACACCAACTAAGGAGGTTGTGTGTTTTGGTTGCAGAAAGCCAGGGCACTATATTTCAGAATGCCCAGAAAATCAGAAAAAGGACAAGGGCAGGGACAAGGATTCCATAAGAAAACAAAGCAGCAGACCCTCCTCCAATAAGTATAAAAGGAAGGACAAAGGATTTGTTGCTGAGTCCTGGAGTGACACAGAAGAAGAAACATCCTCCTCTAGCTCCAGTGAAGAAGAGGAAGAAGCCAGATCCAAGGAGGTGTGCCTAATGGCAATAGATGCCTCCAGAAGCAACTGTGGATCAGAAGAGGATTCTGAAGATGAAGATGCCTCAGACTCAGAGGCTGATCAGGTGATCTCTAGTTTTGATTTCAATTCTGATTTGTTTAAAGTAGAATTTAAAACTATGTGCATGGATTTAATAAACTCAGAGAAAGAGATAAAAACCCTGAGAACTAGACTAGAAAATCTAGAATCTGTCAGCACAGAAAACAGAAAACTAACAGACCAATTGACTCTAGCTAATGAACAGATAATCAAATTAAAATCTGAATTATGTGAGGCAAAACAACTTGAGCAATCTCTCAATGGGAGAAGCCTCAAGCTGATGGATATCACAAGCACAGTAAATGCCAGATTAAATGGCAGGCTGGGATTGGGTGCTTCATCAGGTTTACCCCCCATAATAAAGAAGAATATACTCTCCACTCCCATAAAGTTTATCACTGCTAAAGGAAAAGAGAAACTAACTGAAAACCCAGATCAGAAAACAAGTCAAATCCCTTAGACAATAGCAACAGAAAACAGAAGAAAGCTGTCAAAAACCAAGTTCAGCAAAATTCGTCAAACTTAGATCGACGAAATCCTGCAAGATCGTCGAACCCCGATCGACGAACGTTGAACGCAAACCTCAGAAATAATTATTCATCCTACTGCGATCGACGAACTGTGTATGGTTCGTCGAGCAGAGGTCGACGGACATGGGACACAGAAAATGATCATGGTTATTCTCTGAGTGGAGGTCGACGATCTCATCCCCATTCGTCGAACTCTGGTCGACGAACTTACAATAATTCGTCAATCCCAGAACGACCAAACATAAATAATTTCTCCTATAGAAATGTTAAAACAGCTAACAAGGCATTTAATCCAGTAGCTGATTGGATAATTCCACCTAGGAGATATCACCCACTAGGGTATAAGTCTCAACCTGCATTATCAGTCATTTCTAGTTTTTCTTTTCAACCAAACCAAGGACCCAAGGTAACCTGGGTCAAGAACAATTGAGCTTTATTTTCTGATGCAGGTATAGGTGAAGAACTGTCCAAGGCTAAGTCAGACATGGTACCTAGACAGTGGCTGCTCCAAGCACATGACTGGCAGCAAAGCAAATCTCACCAACTATAAGTCCAAGCTAGGACCAAAGGTGATATTTGGAGACTCAAAGAGTGGTCAATCAGAAGGATATGGAAGAGTAAGCATTGGAGCAGTGACCTTCAAAAAGGTGACATATGTAAGAGGACTTAAACATAATCTTATATCCATAAGTCAATTATGTGATGAAGGTTATCAGGTACATTTCAACTCTACCTCCTGTTATATTATAAATGATAAAAACCAAACTGTTTTAATTGGTCTTAGACAAGGAAACATATATTTAGTAGATTTCATTTCTGCCACAACTGATATTTGTTTACTCAATATCTCTAGTAACCAAAATGAGTTATGACACAAAAGTCTAGGACATGTAAACCTTAAGAATATATCTAGGTTATCTAAAGACAACCTTGTTAGAGGTTTACCTTCTGGTCTCTACAAGAAGGAAAGCCTATGCAGGGCTTGTCAACTAGGCAAGCAAACTAAAACTAGCTTCAAATCCATTAATAAAAGTAATTCACCTAGGATATTGTATCTGCTTCATGTGGATCTTTTTGGACTCATTGCAGTACAAAGCCTAGGAGGGAAGTCTTACACCTTAGTTATTGTTGATGATTTCTCCAGATTCAGTTGGGTAGCCTTCCTGAGAGCTAAGTCAGATACATTCAAAGTTCTTACAGATTTTCTCAGGACCATACAGATTGAGTTCTCTACTCATGTTGCATTGATCAGAAGTGATCATGGCACAGAGTTTGAGTCTCTTCTTATGCATGAGTTCTGTGAGAAGGAAGGTATCAGACAGTGCTTCTCAGCTCCTAGAACTCCAGAACAAAATAGGGTTGCTGAAAGGAAAAATAGGACACTCATTGAAGCTACAGGTACATTGTTAGCAGATGCCTACATGCCTCTATCCTTTTGGGCAGAAGCTGTAAACACAACTAACTATGTCCTGAACAGATGTCTTATACATAAACTAAAACACAAGACCCCCTATGAATTACTTAAAGAAAAGAAACCTAAAATCACTTACTTTAAAGTTTTTGGTTGCATATGTTACATCCACACTAATAACAAAAGATACATCAAAAAATTTGAGGCTAAGGCTGAAGAAGTGATTTTTCTAGGATATTCCCAAGTAAGCAAGGCCTATAGTGTTTTCAATAAATCATCCCTTAAAATTGAAGAATCTGTCCATGTGTCTTTTGATGAAGCTAACATGTCTTATAAGGAGAAAGACATTTCTACCAATAGTCCTTTGCAGGTTTCACCAATGTGTGAGTCTATGGATGGACTAAACCTTACCCAAGAGGTTCCAACTCATCCCACTCCACAGGCTGCTGAAGATATTGAAGAAGAAATCCAAGAGGAAGTAACTGAACTTCCATCAACAGCCAGCACCATTCCTCAAGAGGAATTATTTGCAGAAGCTGTTGCTCAACCAACTCCACCAACTGATCTTGTCACACTTAGAGATCACCCCAGATCTCAAGTGATTGGGGACATTTCAGTTGGTGTACAGACAAGATATCAGCTCAATCAAGACTTGATGCATGCATGTTTTCTCTCTCAAATTGAACCTCTCACCATCCATGAAGCTGAGCAAGATCCCCACTGGATTCTTGCAATGCAAGAGGAACTAAATCAGTTTGAGAGATGTAGAGTTTGGGATTTGGTTCCAAGACCCCATAACTACCCAGTTATTGGAACCAAATGGGTCTACAGGAACAAATTAGATGCAGAAGGGAACATAGTAAGAAACAAGGCTAGACTGGTTGCCCAAGGATATATGCAAGAAGAAGGAATAGACTATGACCAAACCTTTGCCCCTGTTGCAAGGTTGGAGGCCATTAGAATATTTCTAGCCTATGCAGCATACAAAAAGTTCAGGGTATTCCAGATGGATGTCAAGAGTGCCTTTCTGAATGGTGTACTTCAAGAAGAGGTTTATGTAGAACAACCTCCAGGTTTTATCTCTCTAACTCAACCCTCTTATGTTTACAAGTTGCATAAAGCTCTCTATGGTTTAAAGCAAGCTCCAAGAGCTTGGTATGAGACCCTAGCTAGTTTTCTTTTAGAGCATAAATTTACAAGAGGAACCATAGATAAAACCCTTTTCACTAGACATCATAAGGACCAAATCTTATTGGTACAAATATATGTGGATGACATTATTTTTGGGTCTACTGATCCCAAATTGTGCCAGAGGTTTGCTGACCTCATGCATTCCAAATTTGAGATGAGTAGCATGGGTGAGCTTTCCTACTTCCTTGGCCTCCAAGTGAAGCAGCTCCCTGATGGTATCTTTCTCTCCCAATCTAAGTATGCCAAAGAGCTTATTAAAAAGTTTGGGATGGGTGATGCTTCAGGAATGAAAACACCTATGGCTACAAATGCTGTTGTGGATTCTGATGCAGCAGGGAAACCTGTAGATCAGAAACATTATAGGGCAATTGTTGGATCCCTATTATACTTAACAGCTAGCAGGCCTGACATAATGTTTGTCACATGTCTTTGTGCTAGATTCCAAGTGAATCCTAAAGAATCTCATCTTATTTTTCTAAAAAGGATTTTGAGATATATAAAGAGTTGTCCTAGTTTAGGACTCTGGTATCCTGCAGAGTCAGAATTTGAGTTAACTGGATACTCAGATGCTGACTATGCTGGATGTAGGGTGGACAGGAAAAGTACCTCTGGAACTTGCCAGTTCCTGGGTATGAGACTTGTCTCTTGGTTTTGCAAAAAGCAGACATCTGTGTCTACATCAACTGCTGAGGCAGAGTACATGGCTGCTGGCAGCTGCTGCTCACAGATGCTATGGATACAAAACCAACTCCTAGATTATGGTATCAACTTAAATAATTCAACCTTATTTTGTGATAATACTAGTGCTATTGCTATAGCACAGAATCCAGTTCATCATTCTAGGACTAAACATATTGAAATAAGACATCATTTCATTAGAGATAATGTGGACAAAAAGAAAATTAACTTGATCCACATTCCTACTGATCTATAGAGAGCAGATATCTTCACCAAGCCCTTGGATGAGAAAACTCATATGTTCTTTATAAATCAACTGGGAATGATTGATGGAGAAGAGTTAAATTAATTTCTGTCTGCATTCGACGAATTTTCCAGAGTTCGTCGAATGGAGTTCGACGAATTAGGGAAAGTTTGAGAGATTCTCGTCGAACGGAGATCGACGAATTCTCTGTGTGGAAACAATTTTCGTCGACTGGAGATCGACGAACCTTGTTTCAGAAACCATTTCGTTGAACTGGGTTCGACGAACTGTTTTCAATTCTTCTGAATGGGTTCGACGAACTACTCTCCTATACCTTATTTCGTCGATCTCAGTTCGAAGATTTGTCTCTTTTTCGTGGAACGGAGCTTGTCGATTCATATTCCGAAAATCTTATATCTAGGTTTTCTTCGACCTCCGTCCCGCGCTTTCAGTTCCTTTGCTCTTGATCGACGTTTTCTCTGTAATTTTCTTTGCAGGTCATCAATGGCAATTCCTTCAGGAGCACTTGCAGCGATGAAGTTTGACGCAGCATTCTCAATGGACTTTGAGTCCTTCCAGCATTCCGATCCCATTTTTCTGTATATCATTGAATTACTGGAAGAGCTGCATCTCAAGGTCTTCATGACACGCAACATCAAGCTACACTCAACAGAGATAAGAGAATGGGTATACACTGCTACAATTTCTGAAGATGGAAATCTGACAGGAACTATTGGAAACACTGCCGTTTCCTTGACCCCAGCAGTAATCTCTGAAATATTTGGTCTGATAAATGGAGAAGACAACTTGGAAATGGACGCTGAGGAATATGCTGATATGCTGAAAGTCATGGGTTTCTCTGGCAACAACCATAATAAGCTTCTGAAGAAACAATTGTCCGCTGCTTATCAGTTTTTGGCTGACATTGTCGGGAAAATTCTAATGGGCAAGCACTCGGCGCACGACTACATCACTCGCCATCAATTCCCGATCATGTGCGCAGTGCTCAACAAGCGTCAGGTTGATTGGGGCATGGTTTTCTTTGATCTCATCAAGAAAAGGATTAGCAAGAAGGAAGTCTGCTACGGCAGAATCCTGGGGATTTTCCTCCAGGAAAAGGCCAGTGAATGTCTGGTCTCCCCGACCACATTCATCAACGCCAGCAAGCGCCTCACTTGCGTCTTGTTTGGCAGATGGGAGAGGACAATATCCAAACCCTCCAAGGGTTCCTCCTCCTCCATCAATGCTTCTGAGTGCACCAGGACCGTCAAGGTCACTCCCCACCCTGACTCTGAAGAGATCATTCCCCCTACCAAATCTCTTCCCACTCCTCCTGCACCTCAACTGACTCCTCCTCAACATCACTCTCCACCGCCTGATCTTACACATATGCCTACACCTCCACTTTCCCCCACTGAAACGAATATTCCCTCTCCTCCTCAATCCCCTCTTCCACCACACCTTTCCTCTATTCCCTCCTACACCATACCCACTGCACCACAACCTCTTCTACCACAACCTGTTCTACCTCCCCTATCCCCTCCACATATTCTTCCTTCCTCCTCTACTATTCTTTCTCCACCTATGGATTCTTCCACCATTCCCACCATCATCTCTCTTCTGACTCCTCTTATTAAATCACTCATCACAGAGGCCATTACACCTCTGGTGAATTCCATTGATTCCTTATCTGCCAAAATCTCAGCTCTCTCTGCTGCCCCCTCTTCAATTAGGGGCCTGGCTCCAGGTTCTCCTGAACCCAGACAGGGGGAGATGCTCCATGATGAAGCTGGTGCAGCAGCTGCAGAAGTGGATATAGTTGATACAGATACAGATACTGTAGATACAGTTTTTGACACTACAGATACAGTTATTTCAGTGCTTGATAATACAGATACAGTTACAGATACAACAATAGATTTTCTTCAATTCATGGAGACTGATAGTAGCTTTGATGAGTCAGTAGATTCAATAACAACTGATGGTGATTTCCTTATAAATCCCACAGTTAATTTATCTGAGATTCTTCAGAGTTTTGTTCCTGTAATATGAAGCTTCCTTCAGTAGAAATTGCTAAGCCATATTTGGCTATTGTCCGGTATACCTCTCCAGCAAGTCCAGCAGTTGTCAGGCAACTTTGTGCATCCTTTGCTGCTCCCTCTGCTGTTCCAACTCCTGTGTCTATCCCAGAAATCTGCCCTGTCCCAGATTTTATCATGGATGATTCTCCCATGCCTGATCTGGATGAGCTCATTCTGGCAGACATTGAGGAAGAGAACAAGGCAGCAACTGCAAGTTCTGTCTCTACTGCTGTTGTACCTTCACCCTCTGAACCTTCTATTCCCCCTCAAGACAAACCTCTTACCATTCCTGATGCCACTCTGAGGAAGCTGAATGCTTTGTATGATAACCCTCAGAGTTCAAATTCTGATGATGATGATGAATCAGATGAGGATGCTGCTAAGAAGAGAAAGAAGTTGCTCTCTAAGAAAAGGAAGGCCCCTCCTCCTCCTGCTCCCAAGCCTAATCCCACTGCAGACACTCCATATTACATTCTGCATAATGTTGCTCCTTACAAAGGGATGCCTGCATGGATGTGGTTATCTAAGAACCAGCAAAAAGAGAGAAAGAGGAGTAGGAGATACTCTCCTCCCCCAGTTCATAGGTACAGAAAGGATCCCCCTCCTCCTCCTCCTCCAGCAGCAGGTGCCTCTGGCTCAAGCTCTCAAAGATCTACTCCTATTCAAACCTATCAGAGACAAACAGGGAGATTCTCTGGTAGTAGTCAGCCAAGACCACCATCTTCAGTCAGTCAGCACCATCAACAACAACAGCAGCAGCCCCAGGAATCTAAGAAACAGGAAGCTGAAAGGCCCTATTCTCCTCCTGAAGATCCAGAAACAGCCAATACAGCCAGAATGGCAAGATTCCAAGAAATCATTGGCTTATCTCTTATCAACAAAGCTAAAGCTGAAGGCAAGGACACAACAGGATTAACCACTATGTCTCAGTACAGGAGAGATGAACTGAAAAGATTTGGGAAAGCAAACAAGCTACTAAATGTTGATGAATACATGAATCTTCACCCAGAAGCAGTTGTCCCCAGAGCCACTTCACTGAACATTATAGGGGCAGCTGACTTGACTATGACCAAGGCTGAAGCTTCAGATCCCAATAGGGAAATCATTTTCAAGAAGCTAGGAGAAAAAGCACCAGAAGTCAAGCCAAAACAGAAGAAATCAGAGAAGTAATTTTGTGTTTTCTCTTCATTTCTGTTTCTGTTTCAGTTTACTCTTTGCATTAAAACAAAGCCAGTATGTATATATATATCTGTTGCATGTGTTGTAAATTCTCTGCCAGATATATCTCTTTAATTTTTTTTGCTTTGTTTTCTGTTTGTTCTTTGCTTGGAGTTTCTGTTAGTGACCTCACCCAAATAGGGGGAGATTTTTGGATCCCTAGTTGATTTGGGCTAGGTTCACTGACTTAGGATGTGACCCATCATGTATAGTCTGGGTCAAGTTTGTGTCTTAGAGTCTAGGACAGTCCTCTATCTCAACTTCAGATGGACCAGCCTTCTTCAAGACCTTCAGGAACTCCAGATCTATCAAATTTGCAGACTAAGTGAAATGAGTTCGACGTTCTTCGAACTCAGCTCGATGAAGGAAGTTGTGCGCTCGACGATCGTGAGATAATTCACAGTACTGAGCTCGACGAATACCAGATCCTCTTACAGCATTCTCAGGACTACTTCAAAATTTCTCTAAGTCCAGCTTCATGCTTCGGTCGACGAATTATTTTCTGAGCTCGACGAACTTGGACCTCAAGTTCACAGCCTTTCAGGTCGACGAATGCTAAATCTGTACTCGACGATTTTTTTGCTCAGAGAATCTGTGTCGACACTTAGGGTTTGTGTCGACACTAGGCGATTTGTGTCGACACCTAGGATTTCAGTCGACACCAGCTTGTGTCGACACCAAAGGATTTGTGTCGACACCTAGATCAATCTGTCGACACCAGAGGATTTATGTCGACACCAAGACCAATCTGTCGACACCATTTTGTGTCGACACAGTTTTTCAGCAGATGCAGAATATTTCGTCCAAGTCCAGAACTTTTCTCAGGTCGATGAAGTTTATTCTCAGCTCGACGAATTTGGTTCTCTGCTCGACGAATGATGTTTGTCTGATATTGAAGATTGTCTATTCAACGAATGAAGACTGTCAGCTCGACGAACTCAGCGCATCTCGACGATCTCAGCTCAGCTCGACGAACTCAGCGCAGCTCGACGAATTCAAGACTCTGTTCGACGAATTCTGTTCTTCGGTCGACGATTCCAGACTAGGTCTTCTTCCGTTCTCGTCTCATTTCATGACGCTGTTTCCTGGACAATTAATGGCAGTTCTTCACAGAATACTACCGTTAGGATGCGCAGTTAATTCAGGATTATTTCATGTCGTTTTCCCATGAAAACAGTTGGGGAAATAATTAATTGCTGCTTCCTTTCCAGGCCGTCTGTCATTACTGCTCGACATTCAAAATTCGAAGGCTCTCCATGACAGAGAGAGATATACAAAAACTAGAAGAAATTGAACAAGTATGAAACACCAGAACAACTAGAACAGCATAGACAGTGATTCAGACAACACAAGAAAAGGATTTTCATTCTTGGCCCAGAGAGAAATTGATCTAGAAGAAGAAGAAGAACATTATATCAATATCAAGAGTCTTCTTCATCTGCTTTTACTCGGAAGAACTTCAAAACAATACATTCATATCAATTGCAATAAGTTCCTGAAGAATTTCTCTGGACCTGGAATTCTAGGTCTTTGAAGACCTATCACCCTGAAGCAGTGCTCCAGTGTTCTTCCTGAACCGTTCCACATCTCAGGGGGAGCAAAGCTGCTGAACAACATTCCACAAGTCTTCTCATTTGACTTGAGAAAGAGAAGACCTCATCACCCTCTCACTCCACCTCTGTACAGGGTTTTAATTCCCTTCAAAATTATTCTGGTTGCAAGTCTCCCACCAAAAGACTTGAGAGTTTGGTTGTTGGGAACCTGATCAAAACCCCATTGGTGTCAGGACACCTGATCAACTCCTTCCTGCAGTGGATTTCTACCAGGGTGGTAGAAGAGTGGACTACCCAGATTTGGGGAACCACTATAAAATTCTTGTGTCGTGTGGTTGCTTTCTTTTCCTTTTTGTTTTCTGGCCTTGCTCTGTGATTGTGCTGTGATTAGTCCTTTGCTGCTTTCTGATTTATTGTATTTGCTGCACACACACACACCTAAAATACAACAGCAGTTGTAAAAGTTTTAAAATCACCATATACTCTATTCACCCCCCCTCTAGAGTATATCAGATCTAACTGCACTTTCACTTGGTGGTGGAGAGCACGTTGGGCTCTTGTTGGAGAAGAGCGCGTGGAGCGCTGGGGGAAGAGACCCGTGCAAGGGAGCAACTTGTGTGATAACGCGTACGAGCGTGCAGGGGAGAGATGTACGTGATAGCGTGCAAGGAGCCTGCGCACGTGGGAGCGCGCAAGGAGGCGGCGCTCGTGGGAGCGCGCAAGGAGGCAGCGCGCACGGGAGCGCGCAAGAAGGCGGTGCGCAAGGGAGCGCGCAAGGGAGAAATGCGCGTGCGATCGCGCAAGGAGGCGGCGTGCGCGGGAGCGCGCAAGGGAGAAATGTGCGCAAGAGCGTGCAAGGAGGCGGCGTAAAATAAAATGATAATTTTTCTGTGTCAAAGTTAATTAAATTATTTCTTATTGTAGGAGCTTCTAGACTTGAGTTATAGGGCCTTAGGCATGAGGTATGGCAAATTTGCCTGAGCTGTAGGAGAGATTTCCTCTCTGAGTATAGGATCCAGCTGGGATCTGAGGTAGGTGAGTTTTACTCACTGAGAAGTAGGGCAATATTGTCTGAGCTGTAGGAGAGTGTATCTCTCTTTGTTGTATGAGCAAGTTTGCTCTGAGGTAGGGTTATCCTACATAACCTGAGTGGTAGTGCTTAATTACCTGAGGTAGGTGATACTTATATCACTGAGTATAGGCCCTTGTGGCTGGGGAGTAAGTCTTGGAGGAGATTGAGAGATCCTGAGAGATCTGAGGTGTAAGCTCCTTGGAGCATTGTTTTGGAGGAGTGTCTTGACTAACAGGAAGTTAGCAAGGTGGGAGGAGAGTGGATGTACCCATAATTTTGGGAAATCACTATAAAAATACTTGTGTGCTTTTCCGTGATTGTTTTCTGCTTGCAGGTTATTAAAAAGCTCTCATCTAATCAATCACAAAGTAACTTAAAAATAAATAAAAAGAAACTCAAAAGGCTTAGACAAACCTATTCACCCCCCCCCCTATAGGTTGCTAGCTACCTTGAAAATCAGAACTTTCAGGGCCACTCGCTCTAGTTATCGTGATGTGTTTTTACCATTTTACCCATGTTGGCCTGCCTGTAGCCTAGTGGAACAGCGGAGTTACGTTGTTGGCAGACCCAGTTAGGCTGCACATAGCTACTCAGGACAGCGGAGGTTGGCTATTTGCAGGTCATTTTCAGAAATCTATAAATAGACCCAAGGGGGTACCTCAGAAGGCATGCTCACTTGTGCCCCAGTCTTCTTGCGCTTTTTTGAGGTATCCTTACCTCGGCATTTGTCTAGGGAGGGGAAGCGCTCTAAGATCTTCCGGGTGTGTGGTGGGACCTCCATGTCGGGCCCTTGGGTCTGTCCCTTGTCCCTTTTCCTTCGTTATTTAGCTCGCGTGGGGGGGGGGGGGGAGTGACTTTGCGATCACCCCTTCCCTAAGGGTAAACTCCACAGAGACCAAGTTTTGGGTTTCAACAATACTAATGCACATCACCACACATTATTATAATAATATTCAGAATAATCATCATATTCCTACAACGCATCTTGAATTATCTTTACGCGTTGCAAACCGGTCGATTCATAATATTCAAAGCTTTATTGAGTTGATTAAGATGACCTAGCCATATAGGCTAGGTGACTTGCAATTGATAAAGGATCCGTCTCTTATAAGGTAGTTTAGGTCATGACTCCAGACTCCCTCCTAGTAAGCAGTTGCGTGAGAAGAGCATTCAAGGGTTTATCGGCCAACATGCATGGGGAGAGTTGATCTTGGTCGCAATGTAAAGGCTTGGACTAAGTTTGAAGCACAATTTACATGAGGCACTATCTCATCGCTCAGTTGAGGGTTTCAATGAGAGAAACGAAGTTTCATGTTACAAACCACTTGCGAAGATAAATTTCTCCTTGATGCGGCATCAAGCTTGGTCCTTCACGACGGTCTCTAGTTAGCATTTAGTGAGGAGAGTAAACATATATACTTAACATAACTTGATGAGCTTTTGTTGTTCTATTTGAGTTAGGAGTTCATGGGTAGAGTCACTTTAACACATCTTTGCTCTAAATGTTCCTAAGGGGTTCTTGGTCCATAATAGCGAGCTGATTGCGATCAACACTCTCTTAGGAATCTCAACTTCTAAGGAATGGGGCTTTTGTATAGTAAAGTGCACCAGGGTGTGGCACCTTTCTCAATCATATTAACTAATTGACAAGTGAAGAGCATAAGAAGCTGAGGGATTGAAAACCAACTTACAAGGGGAGGGAGCTGATATCGAGTATCAATGCAGAGGCTTAGACTTAAAATTATGCACAAACATGAGGCATCACCTCATCGCTCGACCAAGGTTTTTTGAGGAATGGGATGAAGATCGACGACCTAGTGTTATGTGATGTTATTGCTAGGGAGAGATCACTCTATCTTCTATAGACTCACCCATGGCGAGGCCAAGAGTGAATAAGAGAAGATAGACAATCATAAATAGGCAAACTTGTTATGGTTTTGAGTTAAATAAACAAAGCTCTGTTGACCATACATATATCGATATGGGTTACCTCTGTATGCATTTCACAAAAGAAATTGTAGGTAATACTTTCTCATATCATAGTCATGAAATATAAATTCCTGAATAAGATCACTGTGAGCAAGATTGCAACAAGTAAGAATGCACAATATACAGGTTTCTGGTCTTCGCGTGTAAGAACTCTCATAAAGTAAGATTGTGGCAAGTAAAATTTCAGTGAGTAAAAACACTCATGGAATATAGGCCCCTGAATAATATTATCGCGAGTAAGAATTGACGTACTACATACTATAAGACCTCATGAGTAAGAACTATCATGGAATATAGAATGTTGAATAAGATCGTCGCGAGGAAGAATTGGCGGACTACATACTTCATGACCTCATGACTAAGAACTCTCATGGAATATAAGTTGTTGAATAAGATGTCGCGAGGAAGAACTCGTGGACTACATATTTTAAGATCTCACGAATAAGATATCTTGTAGAATATAAGTTTTGAATAAGATCATCACAAGGAAGAACTCACTGACTACATACTTTAATACCTCACGAGTAAGAACTCTCGTAGAATATAAGTTATAGAATAACATCATCACGAGGAAAAACTCACGAACTACATACTTCAAGACCTCACAAGAAAGAACTCTTGTGAAATACAAGCGGTTGAATAAGATCATCGCGAGGAAGAACATGCAGACTACATACTTCATGACCTCACGAGTAAGAACCCTTGTGAAATATAAGTTGTTGAATAAGATCATCGCGAGGAAGAACTCGCGGACTACTTACTTCAGGACCTAACGAGTAAGAACTCACATGAAATATAAGTAGTTGAATAATATCATCACGAAGATGAACTCGCTGACTACATACTTCAAAACCTCATGAGTAAGAACTCTCGTTGAATATAAGTTAAATAAGATCGTCGAGGGGAAGAAATCGCAGAATGCATACTTTAAGACCTCACGAGTAAGAACTCATATGGAATAAAAGCTACTAAATTAAATCATTGCGAGGAAGAACTCGCGAACTGCATATTTCAAGATCCCACGAGCAAGAACTCTCATAGAATATAAGTTGTTGAATGAGATCATCGCGAGTAAAAACTTGTGCACTACATACTTCAAGACTTCTCGAGTAAGAACACATGTGGAAAACAAGCTCATGAGCATGGATTTGTGGTGTATATGTTTTATCATCATGGTGAACTCATTATAAATAACACTATGTATTAGTCATATGAAGTATCACCTTTGACATTAGATACCACTACTTAGAGTTTTAATGGATTCTGATTGCCACAGAGCTCGCCCAAGCTATTTTTGAGCTTGCCTGACCAAGTATATAAATAAAGTGTCTATACCACTTAACTAAAAACGGCATTGGCGAATTGAGCTCGCCTAGTATGAACCTGTTTAGCATCCCGCGAGTTGATTGATAGAGCTCTCTTTGAGATTGCATGTCTGAGCTCGTTATAGCTCGCCTAACCAAGTATATAAATAGGGCAGCTACACCACCTACCCAGAAAATGGCCTTGGCGAGTTGAGCTCGCCTAGTTTAAACTTGTTTAGCATCCTGCGAGTTAATTATTAGAGATCGCTTTGAGTTCGTATGTCTGATCTCACCTGAACTCGCTTAGCCAAGTTTATAAAGATGGCAACTATACCACCAGCCTTGAACTGGCCTGAGCTCGCCAGAGCTTGATTTGATCTCTCTTGGATAAGCTCGCCAGATTTCTACTGCATGAGCTCATTGTGAGCTTGCCTACATGAGCTCGATGTGAGATCGCCCGCTTGAGCTAGTCATGAGAGGTCACAATTATTTTATTATCAGACGAAGTGTTGTGCTATATTGTGGAGGCCTCACCACATACTCAGGAGTGTATATGAACTCCTCCCTCCCGAATCAAGTGTAGTGCGAGTTGATAGAGGGTACTCCCTGCCCCCCCGACGAGGTTCCTCGATGGTCACCGATGTCACAACCCGCATTTTCTCAACGATAAAATCGTATCAGAGCAAGAGAAAACACGTGTCGTGATGCCATGTCGTGCAGGGGATAACTGCACACGCTCAGGCAAAACTCCAGACCTTAGATTTTAAGGAAAATCGTTGATTAATTATGAAAGAAAACTAGTTATGTTGAAAGGTCGTATCCCTCGGCACGGTGGATCAGCTAGTCCACAAATAGAAAGTATATTTATACGCAGCAGAAAATACTTTGGTTCAGTTAAATTGTCACTCTAAATGAGCATAAGTGTCCCCGAGGGACGACTCATGGTATGCACGACTCTAAAATGATTATAGTATATATGAAAGATAGTCTTTTACGCTAAGGAGAAATAGTGTCTTTGTTTAATAAATATGTAATGCATGAGGTACATATAATAATGCTTTTAGGGTTTAAAATATCTAACATGCAACCTAGCATAAATCCTTCCCAGAAGCAAGTAACCAGCCACAAATACGCAAAAGTAGCAGTTTAAGTTCATACCCAGCATCGCAAGAAGCCACCAGTGGGCGTCAACAACCTAACACGAACCCACTGGTGAGTATGTATGTCTATACAGAAAAGTAAAGAACTACCTCACAAAATCGGGGATCAGCTATCTCAGCTATCCAAGAGTCCACCAACAAGCCCCTCCAAAAGAACTAGCCGCTGAACTGGCTACAACCTGGACCTGGGGCATTCGAGAAAGGAACATCTCAGCAAGAGAATAATCAAAAAGGTAAATAGAGCATTAGATTTATGAGCAAATAAAAAAGGTTTACCAACCCGGCAATAAAATGCTATAAGCAAAAGAAGGGCATGACAGTAAGAAAAGAGCATTGTCTAAAGTACAGCAAAGCACACCAAGTGCGAGCAATAAAAGCAATATGCCCTACAAAAGAGTCTGCAACAGCAACAAGACATATACATATATGCCAAAAGAAAAAGCCACGGAATAGGAAAGGAACTAACAGTCCTAACACGTGGGTTAATGGCGGTGGTCAAAACATGGATCTGAATACATAACCAAAACCAGATCCAAAAGGGGTAAGAGGTCAAACAGTGGCAGCTTTAGGGTCCCACACACGCCCACCCAAAACTGGGGCAAAAAGGCGGTGGCCACAGCTCTCCACATCAAAATCCACCCCTCCAGAGGCCACCAAAACTCCACCACCTACCACAACCCAAGAGTCGGCATGCAAAACTTAGCCGAACACCCAATACCACCCCCTAGAGAAAGGGAAAAGTCACACTAACAATCCTAAGGAAACACACGAACCCAAGACAGAAACGTCGAGCCCACTCGACGCGGCGTTGAGTATGCTCCACTCACTTGATGCCAAAATACTTAGCCGCAAATCCTACGCTGGATGACGGCGTTGAGTGAACTCGGCTCACTCGACGCTGTCAGCGCTTTCCACTTAGGGTAAACGTAAGTTTTAGATAAAACCGCAGCCTAAACTCTCTCAACGCGCAAAAACAGAGAGTTGAAAATTTAATCCCAACCCTCCCTTCAATCCTAACTACTCGGGACTACCGCAACTAAACCTAAACTACCACTACCGCAACCTCACCCTAACTCTAGCTACCCACTGTACACCAAACCTCAGACAAAAGAGAGAACATTGATTTAATTGCAAAAAGCAATGAAGCAGTCCATGGCTGAAATGAAGGAAAAAGGGCATCCTATTGCTTTAACTTTCTAAGGAGGAAAAATAAAGAAAACAGAAGTTTCGCACAGGAAAAGAAAGCAGAGTAAAGGTTAGAAATAATTTGGCAAGGGCAAGGGAGCCACTTGTCTCTACCTCCAGGAAAAACAACAGCTAACACCACAGCTTGGCACCGGCGGCAAGATCGGCCACCTAGAAGACCAAAACTGAAACTTGAGGAAAAAGAAAAGAAATCAGATACTCTCAACTCCTAGAAGCAATCCTAAATCAAGAAAAACTTACATGGAAGGGAAGATCTAGACGAGAGCAAGCCAAATCCACTATCGCACGAGAAAAACGAGCTTGCTCCCGCAAACACCGGCCAAAAAACCACCGCCTCCTCTCAAAACCCTTCCGCTGGAAGCTCTCGAGACTCGGGAACGATGAAAATGAGGAGGAAAAACAGTTCACAGCAACAAAAGATGCTCTCAGGAGAAAAAGTACGGAACACGCCCCAGACACGCCCGTTACACGGTCCGACACGCCCGTGTCACGGGGCGTGTACTTACACACTCGACGAACGTCGATCTCCACTCGACGAAAACACGGGACACGCCCCAGACACGCCCGTGACACGTCCCGACACGCCCGTGTCACGGGGCGTGTACTCACACACCTACCCACTCGACGAACGTCGATCTCCGCTCGACGAAACATGTGACACGCCCTGTGACACGCCCGTGTCACAGGCCGTGTACCAACTCAAACACCACTCGACGATCGTGGAGCGCCGATCGTCGAACAGAGAGACACTCCCCGTATCACGCCCGTGTCCGATACGACACGCCCGTGACACGGCCGTGTTCTCACTAAAACACCGCCTGACGACCATCGAGCGCAGCTCGGCGAACCGAAGGGGGACACGCCCTGTGACACGCCCGTGTCACAGGCCGTGTTCCTACCAAAAAAACCCGTCGACCAAAAATTCGTCGACCAGATAAAAGAAAGCTCTACCCGAGCACGACACGCCCTGGGTCACGCCCGTGACCCAGGCCGTGTCACCCAAACTTACACAAAAAAAACTGCTAACTCCTAGAAAAAAAGACAAGGCACCAGCCTACAAGCTCGGCCACATCAGGCCACACACAGCACATCAAACATTACAGCTAACAAAGAAAACGTCGAAACGACGCAAAAGCAAACGATCCCGGACTTCGACCAAAACTCGCACCGTAGCTAAACTCCCAAGCTACGAAAACAGCGGTGAGGTCGAAAACAACATCCGACGATCGCACACTCGGGCTAACACCTCCCGAAGCCAAAACACAAGCATTTCCCTAAGAGGCCCAACCGAGTCACCAAAACAGACTCCGGCTAGCTGGGGAAACTTGCCAATAGGCTACAACCAGGCTACACAAGGAACCTAAAGAGCTAGGACCACGCTCTACAACGGCGAAGGGCCGGAAAATGCGTCATCGTAACGCCAATCCAAGATCAAACAAAACACAGAAAAATCGGGGGCGTTACAGCCACTCCCCCTAAAAGAAAGTTTCGCCTCAAAACTTTACTCACAACACTCCTATGAAGAAGGAGAGAGAAAGAGCCAGGAAAGGGTTAGACATATAAATAAAACAGAACATACCAGGCACAAGATCAGGGAAACAGATGAGGGTGAGCCTCCCTCATAGTCGACTCCAATTCCCAAGTCGCGCTTTCTAAATATAAATATGTAATGCATGAGGTACATATAATAATGCTTTTAGGGTTTAAAATATCTAACATGCAATCTAGCATAAATCCTTCCCAGAAGCAAGTAACCAGCCACAAATACGCAAAAGTAGCAGTTTAGGTTCATACCCAGCATCGCAAGAAGCCACCAGTGGGCGTCAACAACCTGACACGAACCCACTGTTGAGTATGTATGTCTATACAGAAAAGTAAAAAACTAACTCACAAAATCGGGGATCAGCTATCTCAGCTACCCAAGAGGCCACCAACAAGCCCCTCCAAAAGAACTAGCAGCTGAACTGGCTACAACCTGGACCTGAGGCATTCGAGAAAGGAACACCTCGGCAAGAGAATAATCAAAAAGGTAAATAGAGCATTAGATTTATGAGCAAATAAAAAGGGTTTACCAACCCGGCAACAAAATGCTATAAGCAAAAGAAGGGCATGACAGTAAGAAAAGAGCACTGTCTAAAGCACAGCAAAGCACATCAAGTGCGAGCAATAAAAGCAATATGCCCTACAAAAGAGTCTGCAACAGCAACAAGACATATACATATATGCCAAAAGAAAAAGCCACAGAATAGGAAAGGAACTAACAGTCCTAATGTAACGCCCCCGGTTTTTCTAGTATTATTCTTTTGCCTGTTGACGTCATTATAACGGAAGGGCGTTGCGTGTCCGTGAGTTGACGGTTGCTACGCCGTTTGTGCTTTTTTTTATGACGTCCGTTAGGTTTGACCGGCTAGATTTTGGGATATGTGTCGGAACCGAAATTTCTTTACATCGGGAAGCTGAGTTATATAATTTCTGACTTGCTCGCCGAGTTTCGTCGCAATCCGAGCATTTTGTTTAGAGTCTCGGCCCACGTTTGAAATTCGGATAATTAAAAAAATTATCGTAACTTCGTTAGGCCATAACTCGAGATCGGTGCGTCGGATTTTGATTCCGACTTCGCCGTTGGGTTCGTAGCGTCGACATTCGCCTATGACGCTAATTTTCGTCAGTTTTGATGCGCGTTTGGGCCTTCGTAATAGTATAGAAAAAATATATAAATTTAATCTTTTAGCTTCTCTGCGCTCAGAGATCTCTGCGCTCAGAGATCTCCGAGCGGAGCTCCGAGATCTCTACGCTCAGAGATCTCCGAGCGGAGCTCAGAGCTCTCTGCGCTCCGAGATCTCCGAGCGGAGCTCAGAGATCTCTGCGCTCAGAGATCTCTGAGCGGAGCTCAGAGATCTCTGAGCCTCCCTTTTCTTTCTTCGAATATAGCCCCATTATAATATTTATAATAATAATAATAATATTATTATTATATATATTATAAGTCTTCTTCCTCCCGAAGCTAGAACCGAGCCCCCATTTCCTTTCCCCTGTTCATTTCGGCCGAAGCAGTGCAACGAATTCCTTTTTCTCGGGAGCCTTCCGACCGCCGCCGACGGAGCTCCGGTGCTCGGAATCGCGAGCCGAACATAGATTCGGAAAGCTCTCGCCGAGATCTACGCGGTCGTGGTGAGTATTTCTACTTTCATGAAATTTCTCCGTTAGGGTTTTTGGCCCTAACTTCTGTTTCGACCTTATTGATGTAGATTTCTATTTCTCGCCTTCGCTAGGGCCGATCTGCGTCGTGGTGCCTTCCGAAGTGCGGTTTCGGGTGGTTGAGGCAAGTGGTGATCTTGCTCTTTTCCTTTTTGCTATGTTTTTTCTCCTTTATGCTTCTAGCGAGTTTTCAAATGTTAAGTTCATTTTTGTTCGTTTAGCTCTTTCTCATTACGATATCATTAACTTGTTTCTTAAAATCCTAAATTATTATCTGGTAGGCTTTATCTCTTGCCTTTGATTGAGTCAGAAAATGATAAATCTGTTGGAGGTCGTACACGATGTTGGCGGTGCCACCGGTGCGATGCTCTTCTAAAATGATAAATCTGTTGGAGGTCGTACACGATGTTGGCGGTGCCACCGGTGCGATGCTCTGAGGGCTGTGACGATGTGTGATGGTATTATCCCCGCATGGTTTCTCTTTTGTTTTCTGATAAGCTAATCAGACTCTTTAATTTGAATAAGATTAATAATCTGGAAAATGAATGTTATTTGTCTGTGGTGAGTTTGATTTTGTCCGTCTCCACTCATCTTTTGGCGGGCTCTTTTCCGATTGATTTCTATTGCTAGTTATGGCTAGTTTTGTTTAATCTGACCCTTGCAGCTACTGTTTCCCTCCGGTCCCGCGGAGGTTTGCTTACTTTCCTGTTTTCTTCATCGCTTGTAACTTGTTTCTGAGGTGTTCTTTCTTAGAATGCCTCAGGTTCTGGACTATAGCAGGTGCTAGTGCGGAGCTGCGTCAGTTGCCATTTTCTGACCCTCTTGGGGTAGGGTTTTCTTCGAACTTGCCGACCCATGGGTTCGTGTCAGGTGTTGATGCCCATAGTGCCGCTTTGTTAGACTTTCTGCTACTTTGCTGCCGTTACTCTTTGTTTACTTTTGGACACTTGTTCTGGAATGATTAGTTATGGGTTAGCTTGGGAGCCCCTTGCTTAGATATGCTAAGGCAGTTGGAGCATTGCATACCATGATTTGAAATGTTAATCTCATTACTTTCTGCGCATGATAAATCTACTTTTATGTACAGTAAATCTAGACGTCTGATACTGCATGGTGCACCTCACTTAGTCTTCACGAGCATTTAGGTCACCAAATGAATAAATAAAGTATTTTTCCACTGCGTAAAACTATATTTTCAAACCGTGGACTAGTTGATCCACCTAGCCGAGGGACACGGTTTTGCATATTGTGCATAAATTATATTTGGATCACATTGAGTTTAAAAAAAATGATTTCTATAAGTTGCGAGAGACGATGAGTTGCCTTAACGTCAGTAGATGTCCCCTACGTGACGTGGCATCACAATGCGTAGTTCCCCTACTCTGATAGTATTTTAAATGCTGGGAAAATGCGGGTTATGACAGTTGGTATCAGAGGGAGGTTCTGTGAAAAAGGTAGTTGGGTGGTTTGGCGAGTGAGCCGAACGACTGCTACCCTAAGCAGAACCTCAAGCGATCATTTCATTGTTTACACACACCGATATATCATCAGTATGTCTTGACCGAAGCACAGTCACTACACTCATAGCATGATAAGAAGTATACAAGACATATTATGTAGTATGAGATGCATAATATGTGTTGTATATGGATCCATCATAGGAGGTGACATGTGACGGTTATGTAGCATGGGATGCATAACCACCATTACATAAATGCCCATTAGCACGTTTTCTTTTTTCGTTACATGTAATGTTATGTAGTATGGGATGCATAACATTACATGTGTACTCCGCTCATAACATGTATTAAGGCCTCTTTCTAGAATGCATAGCACTGCATACATTCATATCATCGCATAAGCACGCGTGCCAAGTTAAAGACATACCAGATGACATATGTACACACATGATTTGAAAACATACATTCATATCATTCTAGTTAAGTTCATAGCATTGTTTCATGGAATTCCAGAGCAAGGCAACAGCAATAGCAGATAAATTTCTTTTCCGTTCCAAAATGATCCGGGATATATTTTCTGTGTCTGCTTGGCTTAAGTGCCTTAAGCCGGTTTTTGATTTGACGTCTGTCTATCTTGTAGACATGCGTCGTGGGAGAACAACGCGATCAACTCCCCAGCCTGAGGGAGAGTCTTCTGGTGGTCAGAGCGAGTCCGTGATCGAAAGTCTGCGTCAGAGCAATGAGGCTTTGACTAGGCAGATAGACGCGATGCAGACTCAAATTCAGTCCCTGATGTCTGCTGCCGCGGTGCAGCAACCTGTCGCGCAAGAACCGGTGGTGAGTCCAGCTGTTCCTGCTCCTTTGGCGCCTCCAGTGGCATTGCCACCGGAGATGAACTTCATTTCCCACTTCCAGCGTTTGGGACCTCCTACCTATGATGGTAGGGCAGACTTCATGGCCTTGGATGATTGGGTGATCGGCATGGAGGAGATGTTCTTCTATTCAGGCATCTCCGAAGCTTCGAAGGTGATGGTGGTTGCTTATCAATTGAAGGGACTGGCGAAAGGTTGGTGGATCAGGGAGAAGGAAAGTCTTGTCGAGGGATGCTCGTGGGAGGTGTTTAAAGCAATGTTGCTTAAGAAGTTTCTCCCTTCGGTTGAGCGCGACCGATTGATGAACAACTTCTTGCATCTGAAGCAGAAGCAGCTCACCGTCAGTGAGTATGAGATTGAGTTCAGCAAGTTGAGCAGGTTCGCCCCAGAGTTGGTGGCTTCTGAGGAAGGAAGGGTGAAGCGGTTTTTGAGTGGTCTCACTGGCGACATCCAGCAGTGGGCTAGTGCTTATGGGTCAGGAACTTATGCTGAAGCAGTGGAGGCCGCATTGAAGGCCGAGTCTATTGAAAAGATAAAGAATAGTGGACAACAGGTGAAGAGTGATAAGAGGAAGTTGGACGATCGAGAGAGTTCAAAGGCATCACACTCGGACTCGAGGAAGAGGGGTATGGGGCACTATAGCTTCTGCGGCAAGCGGGGCCATCCGTTCGAAAAGTGTTTCAAGAGGCTCGATGCACAGGAGCAGTCAAAGATTAGTGCGATTCAGGACGCACCCAAGGTTATCCCGGCATGCTCTTTCTGTTCTAAGTCCGGTCATGAGGCGGCCCGGTATTTCAGGAAAACTGGGTGTTGTTTTCTATGTGGGCAGAGAGGCCATCGTAGGGTCGACTGCCCAAGCTCTCGAACCGTGACTTCAGCGGTTCCTCTGCAGACCTTGTTGCCGCCCCTGCGGATCGTGGACAAAGGGAAGGGCAAGCTTAATGTGCTGACTAGAGATGAAGCTCAAGCTTCAACACACGTGATATCTGGTCAGTTTCCTTCTTCCTAACTTGTTTCCTTCCTTCTTGTTTTAGCTTACTAGTTGTTTGGGGATGCATGCTTGCTTAGGTGAATTCAAGGTGAAAAATAAGTGGGTGCGTGTCCTATTTGATTCGGGAGCTTCTCACTCATTTGTCGCTCAGAGTTTTGTTGACAGGCACCGATGGCCTGTTGATCGGTTGGATGATGCCTTGTCTGTTAAGTTTCCATTTGGAGAACAGGTTACGTCAGATCGGGGTATCCGGGAGTGCCCCATTTCCTTGGGTGGTGTCCAAGTTCTAGCAGATTTAAAGATGCTGGATTTGGCAGACTTCGATGTGATTCTTGGAATGGACTGGTTGTCCAAATTTGATGTCGTGATCAAGTGTAAGGAGAAGCGGCTAGATTTCAAGTTGGGAGACGGTCGTCCATTGAGTGTTTATGGCCTTCCTCGAAAGGGCTCTCCAATTATATCCGCGGTACGTGCCCGTCGAGCTTTAGCATCTGGTTGTGAGGGTTTCTTGGTTTCTATCAGTGCAGTGGAAGCTTCTCGTGTTGAGCCAGCCGTGGAGGGCATCCCGGTGGTGCGAGAGTTTCCTGATGTTTTTCCTGATAAGCTTTTCGATCTCCCTCCCGAAAGAGAGGTGGAGTTTTCTATAGACCTCGAGCCAGGCACCCGGCCCATTGCTAAGGCACCGTATCGCATGGCGCCTCGTGAGTTAGAAGAATTATGTGTTCAGTTGGATGAGTTGCTGGAGTGTGGTTTCATTAGACCGAGTACTTCTCCATGGGCCGCTCCTGTTCTCTTTGTGAAAAAGAAGGACGGTTCCATGAGGTTGTGTATCGATTACCGAGGGCTGAACAAGGTGACTATCAAGAATAGATATCCTTTGCCGCGGACTGACGATCTGTTCGACCAGCTGCGTGGGTGCATCAGGTTCTCGAAGATTGATCTCCGTTCAGGCTACCACCAGATGATGGTTCGTGAGTCAGACATTCCTCTGACAGCTTTTAGATCCCGGCACGGACATTTTGAGTTCCTCGTGTTGTCCTTCGGTTTGGCTAACGCGCCTTCTGCGTTCATGGATCTGATGAACCCTGTGTTTAAGGTTTTTCTCGATCGTTTTGTGGTCGTCTTTGTCGACGACGTCCTCGTCTATTCTCGCAGCGATGAGGAGCATGCCCATCATTTGCGGTTGGTTCTGTCTGTCCTGAGAGAGCATAAGTTGTATGCTAAGCTTAGCAAGTGCGAGTTTTGGCTGCCTCGGGTGTCCTTCTTAGGACATGTAGTGAGCAAGGATGGAATCTCTGTTGATCCAGCCAAGATTTCAGCGGTGATGGATTGGAAGAGACCTTCTACACCAAAGGAGATCAGAAGTTTCTTGGGCTTGGCTGGATACTATAGGAGATTTGTGGAGGGTTTCTCCACGCTGTCCGCTCCGATGACACGTCTGACACAAAAGAATGTCGCCTTCATTTGGAGTGATAAGTGTGAGGAGGCTTTCCAAGAGTTGAAGAGAAGGTTGTGCACTGCCCCAATTCTGATTCTGCCTATTGAGGGAGTGGAGTATGCGGTGTATGTTGATGCTTCACACATTAGACTTGGTTGTGTTTTGATGCAGGAGGGGAAGGTGATCGCCTATGGATCTAGGCAATTGAAGGTTCATGAGAAGAACTACCCTACTCATGATTTGGAGTTTGCGGCAGTGATCTATGCCCTGAAGCTGTGGAGGCATTTATTATATGGCGCCGTGTGTAAGATTTATGCATATCATAAAAGTCTGAAGTATGTATTCACACAAAAGGAGTTGAATTTGCGCCAGCGCCGGTGGTTGGAGTATGTGGCTGATTATGAAGTGGACATCCTATATCATCCTGGTAAGGCCAATGTGGTGGCCGATGCTTTGAGTAGGAAGACGGCTCAGATATTTAATTTATCGGTTCGAGCCTTGGTTGAGGAGTTCCTTTTGATGGATATTTTGGTGGCGAGCCGTGGCGAGCCCTCTGGCTGGGAAGCCGAGGTGCCTTCTTGTATTTCTCTAACGAGATTGCATCAGAAGGATGACCCGGATTTGCAGCACTTGCGAGCTAGGACCAAGAAAGGAGAATTATCTGATTTCTCTATTGATGAGCTTGACACCCTCTTGTATAGAGGTAGATTCTGTATCCCGGCGATGGAAGATATTCGAGTGATGATTTGCAACGAAGCTCACGGATCTAGCGTGGCTTACCACCCGGGTTCCACCAAGATGTATAGAGATCTGAAGCAAATCGTGTGGTGGTCGGGCATGAAGAATGACATCGCCAAATTTGTATCGGAGTGCTTCACGTGCAAGCGGGTGAAGGCCGATCATGGCAGGCCTGGGGGAAAATTGACCCCTTTGAAAGTTCCCATGTGGAAATGGGAGAGTATCTCGATGGACTTCATTACTGGATTACCGAGGTCCCCTCGTGGACATGATTCTGTTTGGGTCATAGTGGACCGGTTGACGAAGTGTGCACATTTCGTTCCCTTCAAGGTCGGCTATTCGATGGAGAAGATTGCAGAGTTGTATGTAGATGAGGTCATTAGATTGCATGGCGTGCCTGTAAACATTTTGTCAGATCGGGACTCAAGATATATGTCGCGTTTCTGGCAGAGCTTGCATGGAGCTTTGGGCACCGACCTTCAGTATTCTACCGCTTATCATCCACAGACAAATGGTCAGACGGAGAGAGTGAATCAGATCGTGGAGGATATGATCAGGTGTTATATTCTGGATCATGGTGGCGTTTGGGATCAGCGCTTGAGATTGATGGAGTTTGCATATAATAACAATTACCAAGAGAGTCTACAGATGACACCTTTTGAAGCATTGTATGGGAGGCGCTGCAGGACTCCCTTATTTTGGGCCGAAGTCGGTGAGAGACCGTTGTTAGGTCCAGAAGCTTTGGTGGAAATGGAAGAGGCGGTGACTAATATTCGGGAGAAGCTCCGCGTTGCTCAGGAGCGGTATGAAAAGTATGTCAATCAAAGAAGGGCAGATCTGGAGTTTGAGGTTGGGAACCGTGTTTTTCTGAAAGTCTCTCCGGTGCCAGGCGTTAAAAGATTTGGGAAGAACCACAAGTTGGATCCCAGATATGTTGGGCCATTTCAGGTCGTTGAGCGCATCGGAGTGTCTGCTTATAGATTGGAGTTATCTGCTACCTTCCCTGGCGTGCATGATGTGTTTCATGTGAGTTAGTTGAGAAAGTGTGTCCGCAGCAATCGTCAAGTCCTCGATTCGGTGCCTCAGATTCAGCTCAATTTGTCTTATGTTGAGGAACCTGTCTGTATTCTAGAGACCCAAGAGCGTGTGTTGCGGAGGAAATCCTTGTTAAATTTTCTCAACGTGGTCAGCAAGATAGCCCAAACACCAAATTAATATCTTCGGAACTACCCAGTTCGCACGCTGAACCTGCGGAAAACCCAAGGACTAGAGGTTGCACCCAACAAAACAATGGAAGCACAAGAAGGTCTTATTATGCATTCACTTCTTAACAATCCGAGGCATACATAGCGAGACATGATTTCGCTAGTATTGCAGCTGTAAACAGAAAGAACCAAAAAACAAGCCGGGCGGACATCACTCCAGTCCGCCGAGACCGCGAGGTCGCCGAGACCGCTGAGCTCGCCCAAGCTATGCTGCAATCCGCCGAATACCACGGAGTCCGCCGAGACCGCGAGGCCCCGCGGACAGACCGTTATTCGCCTCCTGCTGAACCCGAACTGAGGAACTCCCCTACCCGCCTGAAACCGGCGGACAGGTTATTGAAGCTGGCAAAGATGAAACAGAACTGACAAGCCGCAGAGCGACCTCCTGCTGAGTTCGCAGAGACCGCACACTTCCAAGCACTGACCGAAGTCACAGCCAAACTCCTGGCTCCTTGAAGTTATCCGCGCGACCTGCACACAGCAAACCGTCAGACTGAAACAATCCGCGCGGACTGGCAAACACAGACCGCAGCACTTCGCACACCCCAACTTACTGTTCACTCAAGTTACTTAGGTTACTGTAGATGTGCCAGGGGGGTCCTATTTATAGGCAAGGTGAGGAGTGTGGTCACCGCCCAAGAGATAGCGACACCACCCTCAGTCCGCGCGAATACAACCACCGTCCGCTGAGTCCGCATGGACTTAGCCGGATACCAAGGACACCCGCCAGGAGCTAGGCAACCAATGACGAACCCTCTCCAGTCCGCCTAAGCTAAGCGGACAAGGCACCAGCCCGCAAAGCTCCAACTGCTTCAGGACAGCAAACCCCCTTCAATGGCTGTCCGCACCAACCCGAGGCAGTCCGCAAGACTCACACCTCAATCCGCCACAATTCCACGACCAAAGGCACAGCAACAGTCCGCCCGGTCACAGCGGACTTGGCGGATACGGCGGATACCATGAACTTGGCACAATGTGTGACCAAGTCCAAAACCATCAAGGGCCAGTGCGAGCATGGCGGACACAAAGTCCCGTCTGCCAAACACCCTAGCACAGACCGCAACCAGTCCGCGAGCTCCTCGCACTTGTCCAACACAGCAGCTACCTCCCGGACTCCAAACACCAGTCCGCCAACCGGTCTCCACAGCAAGACCTGCTGTAACACCTGAGCTCGACAAGGCCTCAGCCAAGCTCAAGGCCCAGTCCGCAACAGCCCAAACCGCGGACACACCAGTCCGCAAGGCTTCCCGCGAACTCGAACCAACCCGCCAACAGCGCAAGCTTGCACCCGCGACCACTGAGCAAAGCATCAGTCCGCAAGCCTCTCTATCCGCAGATACCAGGCCGCACCAAACCGCGGACTCCATGCAACAACCCGCTCAGAACACAGCCGGCTTCCACCAGACTTTTCACCAGGCCGCAAACCTCAGTCCGCCTAGTCCGCCCAGTCTGCCAAAGCTGTCCGCACAGGCCGCGCGACCTGTCCTGTCACCCACTTTCACTTCACAAATTTCAACACTCCCCCTTGAAGTGAGAAGTGGTGACCAAGCCCAGCAAGCTGCGCAAGCGTTCAAAGGGCCCCTTCGACAGCGGCTTCGTGAAGATGTCAGCAAGATTATCTTCACTCCGAACATGCCCGACCAGCAGAGACCCCTCCAACACCTTCTCCCTGATGAAGTGGTGATCAATCTCTATATGCTTGGTCCTGGCGTGACACACTGGATTATTCACCAGTTTGAGAGCACTCTCATTGTCACCCCGGAGTAAAGTAGGCCCTTGCACTTCTTCATGAACATCCTCTATAAGCCTCCTCAACCAAACGGCTTCCCGAGCAGCCAAGGCCGAAGCCTTATACTCCGCCTCCGTGGTTGAAACCGACACCGAGTCCTGCTTCTTGCTACACCACGAGATGCTAGCTAAACCGCAGGTGAACACATAACCAGAAGTAGACCTTCGATCATCCGAATCACCGTCATAGTCAGCATCCGTGTACCCGAGCAACGCAAACTCCGCATCCCTTCCATAGAGGATTCCCATCTCAGAAGTCACCTTGACATACTTCAGAATTCCCTTCGCCGCCACTAGATGAGATTGCCTTGGTTCAGCCATATACCGACTTACTCGGCCAACAGCATAAGCGATATCCGGCCTAGTAATCGTCAGGTAAATCAAGCTCCCAACAGGAGCCCTGAACATCAAGGGATCATGAAGAACCCTTCCCCCGTCGAAGCTTCAGCCCAGATTCCAGTGGAGTAGAGCACTTCTTCCCTTCCCCCATGCCAAACCGCTTCACAATGCGATCAGCATACCCTTTCTGACTAATGAGAACCCCGCACTCCTTCCTCTCCACTTCCAGACCAAGAAAGTGATGCAACTCTCCCAAGTCTTTCATCTCGAAGCGTATAGCAAGCTCTCCCCTGAGCCTTGCTACTTCCTCCTCCGAGTTCCCTGTGATGATCATATCATCCACATACAGCAGGACCAAGACTCTTAGCTCTCCCTTCTTCTTGACGAACAAGCTTGAATCCGAGTTGGAAGCCAGGTATCCACAGAATTACAAGTACTCTGCAATCTTCCCATACCACGCTCGAGGAGCTTGCTTCAACCCATAGAGAGCCTTCCTGAGTTTGCAGACATAGTCCGAATGCTTCTCAGAGACAAAACCAAGAGGCTGATCCATGAAGATGTCCTTGTCAATCTCTCCGTAAAGAAAGGCATTCTTCACATCGAGTTGCCACAACCTCCATCCCTTGCTAGCAGCCAAGGCGATCACCACTCTTACAGATGTCATCTTCGCAACTGGACTGAATGTCTCCTCATAGTCTTCTCCATACTGCTGTGAGAATCCTCTTGCGACCAGGCGAGCCTTGAACCGATCAATGCTCCCATCAGTCTTCTTCTTCAACTTATACACCCACTTGCAAGTAACCGGAGTAATGCCATCAACCTTGGGCACAAGGTCCCAGGTTTCATTCTTCTTCAGAGCATCAATCTCTTCCTTCATGGCATCATCCCACTCCTTCACTCCAGTGGCCTCGTTGAAGTTTGCAGGCTCTCGCTCATCCAGAGGACCTGCAAAGAAGCAGGAGACAAAGCTCACTGCATTCCCATCACAGTATCGAGCCGGTGGCTTAACCACCCTCTTCGATCTCCGAAGACATGGCTCCTTGCTCACGGCTTCCGTTGCTTCTTCAGGCTCCACTCCTACCTGGGGCAAGCATTGAGCAGCGCTCCCCCTGCTTCCTGAGCCAGAAGGCTCAGCCTCGGAGTTTGAAGCAACAGGAGCTGCTGGTGAAACAACAAGCTCCTCTTCCAAGCCTTCAGCAGCCTCCACCGGTGCTTCCTCAACCTTGCTACTTCTGGTAAGCTCCACCGAGCCACCTCCATATGACGTCAGCTCGTCAAAGACAACGTCTCTTGACACCACGAACTTCTTCGTCACAGGGTCCATGCATTTCCATCCCTTCTTCCGCTCAACATAGCCAACAAAGACAAGTTTCCTTGCCTTCGCATCCAGCTTTGTCCGTGAAGCATCCGGGACATGCACGTAGCAAGTTGAACCGAACACCCTAAGGTGTCCAACACTCGGCTTCTCCTTCAGCAACAGCTCAATAGGAGTCTTCATGTTGATAGGGCTGAGTGGCATCCGGTTGATAACATAAGCAGCACAAGACATTCCCTCCGCCCAAAAAGACCTTGGGATATCTTTCGCATGCAGCCAGCATTTGCAGGTTTCCGTCAAATGACGGATCTTCCGCTCCGCTACCCCATTTTGTTGTGGAGTGTGAGCACAAGTAAGCTCTCGTTGGATCCCGTGCTTCCTGCAGAAGTTAGAAAACTCGAAGGAGACAAACTCCCCCCCCCCCCGTTATCAGTTCTAAACTTCTTAACCTGCAAGCCAAGCCGGCCTTCTACCAACTCCTTGAACTCCACGAACAAACGGAAGGCTTCCGACTTCTCCTTTAAGAAGTACACCCAAGTATACCTTGAGTAGTCATCAACCAAAACAAGCATGTATTTGCTTCCACCAAGGCTGGCAGTAACCGTCGATCCCATCAGGTCACCATGAATACACTCCAATGGTTTCTTGCTCCTTGTTTGAGATTTATCAAACGGAAGGCGATGTGCCTTACCGTATTGACAGCCCGCACAAACATGCCCATCACCAAAGGAGGACAACATCGGCAACCCTTTCACCAGACTTCTACTAGCCATCGCCTTCAGCTTGTCCATGCCAACATACCCCAGCCTCTCATACCAGATAGCCGCACTATCATTGGCTCTCATCCTATCAACATAGGCACTGGTGGAAAGAACAAACAAGTTCTTCACCCTCCTCCCAACATGAGCAACATCAGCCTTCACCGCTGATACGTTGCGAAGGAACCTCACGTCTGTTGGCCCAAACAGAACGTGATACCCAGCGTCCACCGCATTGGTCACCGAGAAGAGGTTCTTCTTCATGCCCGGCACGTGATACACACTCCTTAACGTGAGTGGCCCCTGATCACTACCCAAAGACACGACCCCCTCCTTCTCTACTGCATAAACAGTATTATCAGCAGTGATAATAGCTTCATTACCTGAGTAAGCCTGCATGGAGGTGAACTTCGACTTGTCTCCGGTGAGGTGATGACCACACCCGGAGTCGATGATCCACTCGCTGTTGAAGTCCTCAGCAGATAAGGCCCGGACACAAGTGTCCGTCATGAAAGCTCCTCCCCATTCTGCTTCTTCACTTCGCGAGCAAGCTTCCTCCTTTCCCGCAGCATGCCCAGGCTGCAGTTTGACCTTGCAGTCCCGCTTGAAGTGCCCTCGCTGATGACACCGGTAGCACTTCAGATTCTTCTTCCAGTCCTTAGGAGCATTGCTCCTCTCCGGCGGATACGAAGTTGAAGTCTCCTTTTCACCAGCGGCCTGCACCTTCTTCTTCTTCTTCCCTTCCCATCCCTTCTTCTTGCCTGAGAAGAGAGCCTCGCTGCCTTCCTGATTCAGATTCACTCCAGCCATCTGCCTTGCTAAGCTCTCCTGCGAGGCAAGCAGATTCTCCAGCTCCAGTAGCGACGGCTGAGTAGCCCATCCTTGAACAGATGTAACAAAGGCCACATACTCCTTCCGCAAGCCGCGGATAATGTGCCTCTTCATCTTTGCCTCAGAGATAGGCTCATCAGGATCCAGTGCCGACAGCTCAGCACACAAGCTCTTCATCTTTAAGAAGTATTTGGAGATGGAAAGGTCTCCCTGAGTTGCCCTGGCCAACTCATTCTCCAGGAACTGAAGCCGCGCCACATTCTTCCTATTGAACAACTCATCAATGGTTGTCCAAATATCAGCAGCCGACTCACATCCAATGATGTGATCAAACAGTTCCGGAGAGACAGCTCTCTTCAGAACGAACTCTGCCTTAGCATTTGTTCTTCTCCAGAGCCTCACCTGCTCAGCAGTACCGAAAGCAGCAGTAACTTCCTGTCTGTCGTCTCCACCGACAACATCCCACAGCTCCTCGCCTAGAAGATAACTCTTCATGCACGACTTCCACTTTTTATAGTTAGTCGGCGTTAAGAGTTCAATGCCAAGACCTCTTGCTAAGTTTCCTTCCATTGCAACCACCTGTTGGTACCCTTCAGCAGCTCCGAGCAACAACACAGGTTGAACACCACTCAATCACTGAGTAACAACACTGGCTGACTTCCGCTCACGCAACTGAACCTCCGCAACCTCAGGAACCTCCCTCTGATACCATGTTAAATTTTCTCAACGTGGTCAGCAAGATAGCCCAAACACCAAATTAATATCTTCGGAACTACCCAGTTCGCACGCTGAACCTGCGGAAAACCCAAGGACTAGAGGTTGCACCCAACAAAACAATGGAAGCACAAGAAGGTCTTATTATGCATTCACTTCTTTACAATCCGAGGCATACATAGCGAGACATGATTTCGCTAGTATTACAGCTGTAAACAGAAAGAACCAAAAAACAAGCCAGGCGGACAGCACTCCAGTCCGCCGAGACCGCGAGGTCGCCGAGACCGCTGAGCTCGCCCAAGCTATGCTGCAATCCGCCGAATACCACGGAGTCCGCCGAGACCGCGAGGCCGCGCGGACAGACCGTTATTCGCCTCCTGCTGAACCCGAACTGAGGAACTCCCCTACCCGCCTGAAACCGGCGGACAGGTTATTGAAGATGGCAAAGATGAAACAGAACTGACAAGCCGCAGAGCGACCTCCTGCTGAGTCCGCAGAGACCGCACACTTCCAAGCACTGACCGAAGTCACAGCCAAACTCCTGGCTCCTTGAAGTTATCCGCGCGACCTGCACACAGCAAACCGTCAGCCTGAAACAATCCGCGCGGACTGGCAAACACAGACCGCAGCACTTCGCACACCCCAACTTACTGTTCACTCAAGTTACTTAGGTTACTGTAGATGTGCCAGGGGGGTCCTATTTATAGGCAAGGTGAGGAGTGTGGTCACCGCCTAAGAGATAGCGACACCACCCTCAGTCCGCGCGAATACAACCACCGTCCGCTGAGTCCGCATGGACTTAGCCGGATACCAAGGACACCCGCCAGGAGCTAGGCAACCAATGATGAACCCTCTCCAGTCCGCCTAAGCTAAGCGGACAAGGCACCAGCCCGCAAAGCTCCAACTGCTTCAGGACAGTAAACCCCCTTCAATGGCTGTCCGCACCAACCCGAGGCAGTCCGTAAGACTCACACCTCAATCCGCCACAAGTCCACGACCAAAGGCACAGCAACAGTCCGCCCGGTCACAGCGGACTTGGCGGATACGGCGGATACCATGAACTTGGCACAATGTGTGACCAAGTCCAAAACCATCAAGGGCCAGTGCGAGCATGGCGGACACAAAGTCCCGTCCGCCAAACACCCTAGCACAGACCGCAACCAGTCCGCGAGCTCCTCGCACTTGTCCAACACAGCAGCTACCTCCCAGACTCCAAACACCAGTCCGCCAACCGGTCTCCACAGCAAGACCTGCTGTAACACCTGAGCTTGACAAGGCCTCAGCCAAGCTCAAGGCCCAGTCCGCAACAGCCCAAACCGCGGACACACCAGTCCGCAAGGCTTCCCGCGAACTCGAACCAACCCGCCAACAGCGCAAGCTTGCACCCGCGACCACTGAGCAAAGCATCAGTCCGCAAGCCTCTCTATCCGCAGATACCAGGCCGCACCAAACCGCGGACTCCATGCAACAACCCGCTCAGAACACAGCCGGCTTCCACCAGACTTTTCACCAGGCCGCAAACCTCAGTCCGCCCAGTCCGCCCAGTCCGCCAAAGCTGTCCGCACAGGCCGCGCGGCCTGTCCCGTCACCCACTTTCACTTCACAAATTTCAACAATCCTTTCCCATGGTAAAAGTTCTCTGGCGAAATCATGACGTCGAGAGCGCGACATGTGAGTTGGAATCAGCTATGCGGGAGTCTCATCCGCACCTCTTCATTTAATTATCCCAGGTGAAACTCTTCTTCCTGCACCGTTTATTTTTCCCGATAATATTTTCTGTTCGTACGTCAAGTTTCGGGATGAAACTTTCTTTTAGGGAGAGTGGTTGTAACGCCCCCGGTTTTTTCTAGTATTATTCTTTTGTCTGCTGACGTCATTATAACGGAAGGGCGTTGCGTGTCCGTGAGTTGACGGTTGCTACGCCGTTTGTGCTTTTTTATGGCGTCCGTTAGGTTTGACCGGCTATATTTTGGGATATGCGTTGGAACCGAAATTTCTTTTACATCAGGAAGCTGAGTTATATAATTTCTGACTTGCTCGTCGAGTTTCGTCGCAATCCGAGCATTTTGTTTAGAGTCTCGGCCCACGTTTGAAATTCGGATAATTAAAAAAATTATCGTAACTTCGTTAGGCCATAACTCGAGATCGGTACGTCGGATTTTGATTCCGACTTCGCCGTTGGGTTCGTAGCGTCGACATTCGCCTACGACGCGAATTTTCGTCCGTTTCGACGCGCGTTTGGGCCTTCGTAATAGTATAGAAAAAATATATAAATTTAATCTTTTAGCTTCTCTGCGCTCAGAGATCTCCGAGCGGAGCTCAGAGCTCTCTGCGCTCAGAGATCTCCGAGCGGAGCTCAGAGATCTCTGAGCCTCCCTTTTCTTTCTTCGAATATAGCCCCATTATAATATTTATAATAATAATAATAATATTATTATTATTATATATTATAAGTCTTCTTCCTCCCGAAGCTAGAACCGAGCCCCCATTTCCTTTCCCCTGTTCATTTCGGCCGAAGCAGTGCAGCGAATTCCTTTTTCTCGGGAGCCTTCCGACCGCCGCCGACGGAGCTCTGGTGCTCGGAATCGCGAGTCGAACATAGATTCGGAAAGCTCTCGCCGAGATCTACGCGGTCGTGGTGAGTATTTCTACTTTCATGGAATTTCTCCGTTAGGGTTTTTGGCCCTAACTTCTGTTTCGACCTTATTGATGTAGATTTCTATTTCTCGCCTTCATTAGGGCCGATCTGCGTCGTGGTGCCTTCCGAAGTGCAGTTTCGGGTGGTTGAGGCAAGTGGTGATCTTGCTCTTCCTTTTTGCTACGTTTTTTCTCATTTATGCTTCTAGCGAGTTTTCAAATGTTAAGTTCATTTTTGTTCGTTTAGCTCTTTCTCATTACGATATCATTAACTTGTTTTGTTGAAGTTGGAGACCGGGCGGTCTGTCTTGGCGGGTTGGAGACCGCGCGGTCTGGCGGTTTGACTCGGCGACTTGTAAACCGGGCGGTCTAGCAATCTTCACAGGCGACCTCTCTGCATCTCTTATTGTAAGCCGTGCGGTTAGTCCTTATGTCTAACCGCGCGGCCTGTGCGGTTTACTTTGTACAGTCCGCTTAGCTTGTAAATTTTAGTCCCACATCTCTTATTTGTATTCTCTCTTCTCTCCTTCATTCTATATAAGGGAGGGCATACCTTTGTAATAGTTATCTTTTTTGGATAATAAAATTTCGATTATTCAAAAGTTTATTCGGCTTGTTCTCTTCTTTTCGCTTCCTTTCTCTCTTTCTAACATGGTATCAGAGGACACGGTCTTTTCCTCCTGATTCTGTGCGCTCTCTGTTGTTCGCGGCTTGTCTTCCGCGTTCTGCGGCTTGTTCGCGGCTTGCCTTCTCCTCTGTCCGCGCGGCTTGTTTCTATCCGCGCGGCTTGTTTCTGTCCGCTGCCTGTTTGCGCGGCTTGCTCTTCTTGTTTCTCTTCTCCTCCTGCTCTTTGTCGCAGCGACCTGTTTCCGTGTCGCCGCGCTCCTTGCTCTTTCCTGCCGCTCCGACTTCCTAGTCGCTGCGGTCTGTCTCTGTCCGCGTGTGTTCTCTGCACTCGCGGTTTACTGCTGTGATCTGCCTGACCGTGCGGGTTGTTCATTTCTTACCCGCATCTTGGTCGCGGTCACCTGCTCTTCTCCTCTCTTCTGTTCGCTCGGCCTTTTCAGTCCGCGCGACTTCTTCCCCGCTGTGCCTTGATCTGAATCCTAGCCGCTCGTGTTCACGCGGCTTCTTCCCTTTTGTTCCCGCCACGGTTTCACGCGGATTCTTCCTTGTTTGAGCGGCCTCTCCGCCTCTTCGCTCTTAGCCGCTTCTCTTGTTAGTCGCCGCGACCTCCTGGTTTAGTCGCGCGGCTTGTGCTCTGCACCTTGGTCGTGGCCCTTCGTGCCGCTGGTGTGCTGTCACCGAGACCGCTGCAGTTTCTTCTTCCTCCCTTCATGGCTTTCGCCTCGGTTGTCACGTCTTCTGGTCGTGCACACGTTGTTACTCAGGGCAAATGGCTGATCGACACTGGTGCTACGAATCATATGACCGGCCATCTCCCGTGTTTCTCTCTCCTCGAAAAACATGCTCGCTTGCCCCCAGTTACTCTCGCTGACGGCTCTTCATCATCAGTTCATGGCACAGGGATAGTTCATGTCACCCCGTCTCTTCACTTGGCGGATACTCTATATGTGCCCCAGTTCCCGTGCAACTTATTATCTGTTACATCTCTTTGCAAGCAATTACAGTGTTCCGTCACATTTACTTCTACTTCTTGCTCTTTTCAGGATCCGGACTCCCAACGGACGATTGCTACTGGGACTGAGAGTGGCGGCTTATACTTCCTAGACAACATTTCTGCTTTTTCCACCTTCTCCTCCACCTCCACAGATCTTCTCCAATGGCATCTCCGCCTTGGTCATGCTCCTCCCCGTCTTCTTCGACAACTTCTACCCCACCTTCCTCCTCAAAGTCCTCCGCTCAACTGTGAGGCCTGTCAGCTTGGCAAGCATCACCGCTCCTCCTTCCCTCCAAAGCACGTTCGTAGCTCTACCCGTCCGTTTGATCTTATCCACTCCGACATCTGGGGTCCTTCTCCTACTCTTACCATTGGTCGGGGTAGTTCCTATTTTGTCACGTTCATTGATGATTTCTCTCGCTGTACGTGGGTGTATCTGTTAAAAGATCGCTCCGAATTATTCTCTGTATGGACATCCTTCTATCTCATGATCAAAACTCAGTTTGATGTTTCTATCAAAGTTTTTCGGTCTGATAATGCCGCAGAATATCTCAGTCGTGACTTCTCTACATTCTGCATGCAAAATGGGATTCTTCATCAAACTAGTTGTGTCTATTCTTCACAACAAAATGGTGTAGCCGAACGCAAAAACCGACACCTGCTCGATGTCGCTCGCACCTTGATGACCCAGATGCATGTTCCTCGCTCCTATTGGGGCTATGCTGTTCTCCTTGCCTGCTACCTCATCAATCGCATTCCCTCCACGGTTCTCCATGGCCAAACCCCGTTCTCCATTTTGTATCCGGGCAAGGAGCCGTTTCATCTCCCTCTCCAAATCTTTGGATGCACTGCCTTTGTGCATGCCCCTTCTGCCACCCGTGATAAGCTCTCCCCTCGCTCCACCAAATGTGTCTTTCTGGGGTATTCCACCACTCAGAAAGGCTACTGTTGCTTTGATCCCGTCCTTCGTAAGCAGTTCGTCTCTGCTGACGTCACCTTCTTCGAGAATACCTCCTACTTCTCGGATGCCTCTTCTCCTCTTCTCCCAGCTTCTGATTCTCCTGCCGTTCCCTTCGTTCCCTCGTCTCCTCCTACACTCTCCACCACTACACCGTCTCCACCCCCTCCTCTTCCTCCACCTCTCTCTCTCCCTTCCCCACCACCCTCTCCCTCCTCTCCGCTGCCGTCGCTCTCTTCTCCCGGGCCAGCTTTCTCTACCACGGATGCTCCGGATGCCGCGGGCCCGGCTGACCTGGATCTTCCTATAGCTCTTCGCAAAGGGGTGCGGGCGTGCACCTTACACCCCCTTGCTGCTGTTGTTTCCTATGATCGTCTTACTCCTTCTCGCAGGGCCTTTGCACTGGCTATCTCTGCCACTGCCACACCCCGCTCCTATCAGGAGGCCCTTGCTATTCCTCACTGTAAGATGGCCATGGATGAGGAAATGGCGACCCTCACTGAGCGGGGTACCTGGACTCTTGTTCCTCCTCCCTTTGGCACTGATGTTGTTGGCTGTCGCTGGGTCTTTGTGGTCAAATTTAGCCCAGACGGCACTGTGGATCGGTATAAGGCTCGCCTTGTGGCTAAGGGCTTTACTCAGACCTATGGGGTTGATTACTTTGACACCTTCTCCCCTGTGGCTCGTCTCAGCACAATCCGGGTTCTTCTCTCTGTGGCCGTCAATCGGGATTGGCCAATTTCTCAGCTGGACGTCAAGAATGCCTTCCTTTATGGTGATCTTCACGAGGCCGTTTATATGGAGCAACCTCCTGGGTATGTTGCTCAGGGGGAGACACGAGTATGCCGGCTGCAGAAGGCAATTTATGGCCTCAAGCAGAGTCCTCGAGCTTGGTTTGACAAGTTCAGCGGTATTGTGGCGGCTGTTGGTTTTGTGCGAAGCTCTGCTGATCACTCTCTCTTTATTCGCAAAACTCCTTCTGGGCTGGTTGTTCTTGCTGTATACGTCGATGATATTCTTCTCACTGGCGATGACCAGGAAGGGGTAGCCCTGACAAAGCTACATCTTCGCCAACATCTGATCACTAAAGATATGGGCTCTCCAAAGTACTTTCTGGGGATCGAACTCTCTCGGAAGCCCGACTCCTTAGTTCTCTCTCAGCGTAAGTATGCCCTTGATCTTTTAAAAGAGGCAGGATTGACTGGAGCTAAACCTGCCCGATGTCCCATGGCTATTGGGGAGGACAAAACCTGGACAGATGATTCGCCTCTTCTTTCAGATAGTTCGCGGTACAGGCGTCTGGTTGGTAAGCTCATATATCTCACAGTGACCAGACCCGACATTTCTTATGCTGTGGGCAAGGTAAGTCAATTCATGCAAGCTCCCAGGGATTGTCATCTTCAGTCCGCCTTGCGGATCTTGGAATATGTCAAAGCAGCGCCTGGGAAAGGATTACTGTTTCAGAAGAATGGTCATCTGAGGATTGAAGCCTACTCAGATGCAAGTTATGCTGATGACAAAGGGGATCGCAAGTCTACCTCAGGTTTTTGCACCTTTGTTGGGGGAAATCTGGTGAGCTGGAAGAGTAAAAAGCAGTCTGTTGTCTCCAGGTCCAGTGCAGAAGCTGAGTATCGCAGTATGGCGTCAACCACTTGTGAGTTGAAATGGTTGCGGGCTCTCATGCTAGATTTAGGAGAGGTGTACAACCATCCTCTACCTATGTTCTGTGATAACAAGGCCGCCATATACATCTCCAAAAATCCGGTATTCCATGAAAGAACAAAACACATTGAGGTTGACTGCCATTTCATTCGTGAAGAGATTTTAAAAGAACAGATTTGCACTCCGTTTGTCACATCTGATAAAGAGCTAGCTGACATCTTCACCAAGCCAGTCTCCGCCTCGTTTCTGCATGTTTGCGACAAGCTGGGCATGATTGATATATATGCTCCAGCTTGAGGGGGAGTGTTGAAGTTGGAGACCGGGCGGTCTGTCTTGGCGGGTTGGAGACCGCGCGGTCTGGCGGTTTGACTCGGCGACTTGTAAACCGGGCGGTCTAGCAATCTTCACAGGCGACCTCTCTGCATCTCTTATTGTAAGCCGTGCGGTTAGTCCTTATGTCTAACCGCGCGGCCTGTGCGGTTTACTTTGTACAGTCCGCTTAGCTTGTAAATTTTAGTCCCACATCTCTTATTTGTATTCTCTCTTCTCTCCTCCATTCTATATAAGGGAGGGCATACCTTTGTAATAGTTATCTTTTTTGGATAATAAAATTTCGATTATTCAAAAGTTTATTCGGCTTGTTCTCTTCTTTTCGCTTCCTTTCTCTCTTTCTAACATGTTTCTTAAAATCCTAAATTATTATCTGGTATGCCTTATCTCTTGCCTTTGATTGAGTCAGAAAATGATAAATCTGTTGGAGGTCGTACACGATGTTGGCGGTGCCATCGGTGCGATGCTCTTCTAAAATGATAAATCTGTTGGAGGTCGTACACGATGTTGGCGGTGCCACCGATGCGATGCTCTGATGGCTGTGACGATGTGTGATGGTATTATCCCCGCACGGTTTCTCTTTTGTTTTCTAATGAGCTGATCAGACTCTTTAATTTGAATAAGATTAATAATCTGGAAAATGAATGTTATTTGTCTGTGGTGAGTTTGATTTTGTCCGTCTCCACTCATCTTTTGGCGGGCTCTTTTCCGATTGATTTCTATTGCTAGTTATGACTAGTTTTATTTAATCTGACCCTTGCAGCTACTGTTTCCCTCCGGTCTCGCGGAGGTTTGCTTACTTTCCTGTTTTCTTCGTCGCTTGTAACTTGTTTCTGAGGTGTTCTTTCTTTGAATGCCTCAGGTTCTGGACTATAACAGGTGCTAGTGCGGAGCTGCGTCAGTTGTCGTTTTCTGACCCTCTTGGGGAAGGGTTTTCTTCGAACTTGCCGACCCATGGGTTCGTGTCAGGTGTTGACGTCCATAGTGCCGCTTTGTTAGACTTTCTGCTACTTTGCTATTGTTACTCTTTGTTTACTTTTGGACACTTGTTCTGCAATGATTAGTTATGGGTTGTCTTGGGAGCCCCTTGCTTAGATATGCTAAGGCAGTTGGAGCATTGCATACCATGATTTGAAATGTTAATCTCATTAATTTCTGCGCATGATAAATCTACTTTTATGTACAGTAAATCTAGACGTCTGATACTGCATGGTGCACCTCACTTGGTCTTCACGAGCATTTAGGTCACCAAATGAATAAATAAAGTATTTTTTCCACTGCGTAAAACTATATTTTCAAACCGTGGACTAGTTGATCCACCTAGCCGAGGGACACGATTTTGCATATTGTGCATAAATTATATTTGGATCACATTGAGTTTAAAAAAATGATTTCTATAAGTTGCGAGAGACGATGAGTTGCCTTAACGTCAGTAGATGTCCCCTACGTGACGTGGCATCACAATGCGTAGTTCCCCTACTCTGATAGTATTTTAAATGCTGGGAAAATGCGGGTTGTGACACCTAACACGTGGGTTAATGGCGGTGGTCAAAACATGGATCTGAATACATAACCAAAACCAGATCCAAAAGGGCTAAGGGGTCAAACAGTGGCAGCTTTAGGGTTCCACACACGCCCACCCAAAACCGGGGCAAAAAGGCGGTGGCCACAGCTCTCCACATCAAAATCCACCCCTCCAGAGGCCACCAAAACTCCACCACCTGCCACAACCCAAGAGTCGGCATGCAAAACTTAGCCGAACACCCAATACCACCCCCTAGAGAAAGGGAAAAGTCACACTAACAATCCTAAGGAAACACACGAACCCAAGACAGAAACGTCGAACCCACTCGACGCGGCGTTGAGTAAGCTCCACTCACTTGACGCCAAAATACTTAGCCGCAAATCCTACGCTGGATGACGGCGTTGAGTGAACTCGGCTCACTCGACGCTGTCATCGCTTTCCACTTAGGGTAAACGTAAGTTTTAGATAAAACCGCAGCCTAAACTCTCTCAATGCGCAAAAACAGAGAGTTGGAAATTTAATCCCAACCCTCCATTCCATCCTAACTACTCGGGACTACCGCAACTAAACCTAAACTACCACTACCGCAGCCTCACCCTAACTCTAGCTACCCACTGTACACCATACCTCAGACAAAAGAGACAACATTGATTTAATTGCAAAAAGCAATGAAGCAGCCCATGGCTGAAATGAAAGAAAAAGGGCATCCTATTGCTCTAACTTTCTAAGGAGGAAAAATAAAGAAAACAGAAGTTTTGCACAGGAAAAGAAAGCAGAGTAAAGGTTAGAAATAATTTGGCAAGGGCAAGGGAGCCACTTGCCTCTAGCTCCAGGAAAAACAACAGCTAACACCACAGCTTGGCACCGGCGGCAAGATCGGCCACCTAGAAGACCAAAACTGAAACTTGAGGAAAAAGAAAAGAAATCAGATACTCTCAACTCCTAGAAGCAACCCTAAATCAAGAAAAACTTACATGGAATGGAAGATCTAGACGAGAGCAAGCCAAATCCGCTATCGCACGAGAAAAACGAGCTTCCTCCCGCAAACACCGGCCAAAAAACCACTGCCTCCTCTCAAAACCCTTCCGCTGGAAGCTCTCCAGACTCGGGAACGATGAAAATGAGGAGGAAAAACGGTTCACGGCAACAAAAGATGCTCTCAGGAGAAAAAGTACGGAACACGCCCCAGACACGCCCGTGACACGGCCCGACACGCCCGTGTCATGGGGCGTGTACTTACACACTCAACGAACGTCGATCTCCACTCGACGAAAACACGGGACACGCCCCAGACACGCCCCAGACACGCCCGTGACACGGCCCGACACGCCCGTGTCACGGGGCTTGTACTCACACACCTACCCACTCGACGAACGTCGATCTCCGCTCGACGAAACAGGTGACACGCCCTGTGACACGCCCGTGTCACAGGTCGTGTACCAACTCAAACACCACTCGACGATCGTGGAGCGCCGATCGTCGAACAGAGAGACACGCCCCGTGTCACGCCCGTGTCCGATACGACACGCCCGTGACACGGCCGTGTTCTCACTAAAACACCGTCTGACGACCATCGAGCGCAGCTCGACGAACCGAAGGGGGACACGCCCTGTGACACGCCCGTGTCATAGGCCGTGTTCCTACCAAAAAAACCCGTCGACCAAAAATTCGTCGACCAGAGAAAAGAAAGCTCTACCCGAGCACGACACGCCCTGGGTCACGCCCGTGACCCAGGCCGTGTCACCCAAACTTACACACAAAAAAACTGCTAACTCCTAGCAAAAAAGACAAGGCACCAGCCTACAAGCTCGGCCACATAAGGCCACACACAGCACATCAAACATTACAGCTAACAAAGCAAACGTCGAAACGACGCAAAAGCAAACGATCCCGGACTTCGACCAAAACTCGCACCGTAGCTAAACTCCCAAGCTACAAAAACAACGGTGAGGTCGAAAACAACATCCGACGATCGCACACTCTGGCTAACACCTCCCGAAGCCAAAACACAAGCATTTCCCTAAGAGGCCCAACCGAGTCACCAAAATAGACTCCGGCTAGCTGGGGAAACTTGTCAACAGGCTACAACCAGGCTACACAAGGAACCTCAAGAGCTAGGACCACGCTCTACAACGGCGAAAGGCCGGAAAATGCGTCATCGTAACGCCAATCCAAGATCAAATAAAACACAGAAAAATCGGGGGCGTTACAACCGAGCTTGAAGGTCACCGAGAGGTTGCCGAGTTAAACACCTGAAAGTTGTGGAGCTGAAGGTTGTTAAGCTGAAGGCCGGCGAACTAAAGGTTGTCAAGTTGTAGACCGCTGAGCTGGAGACCTGAGGCCAGTGAACTGGACCCCTAAGGTGTCATCCTTATTCTATTCTGTTCTCGATGAATTACTAGTACAACTGATTTGTTACATATCATAGATCTTACCGAAGCTTTTAGTATGTTGGATTTATGCTCAATATGTTACTTGTTTTAAATCTTAGAAAGACTCTCAGTAGGTTACTTATTTTAGATCTTAAGAAGAACTTTTGTCTATTGAATTTAAGCTGAATAAGTCAGTTATTTTAGATCTTAGAAAGACTTTCAATATGTTACATTTTTTTAATATCAGGATCCTCTTCATTTCACTTGAAATGGAGAGGATCCATTTCAGGGTCCTCTCCATTTCACTTGAAAGGGAGATGATCTATTTCAGGGTCCAAATAAAGTGGGGGAGGATCTGACGGGTTCAGTTTTTCCAGACTTTATATTTTCCTTTTAAGCAAAAAGTGTAAGCCATTAGAAGTATTGCACTTTGATCTTATCTACCGGATCTTGAAATGGATCCCCTCCATTTCAAGTGAAATGGAGAGGATCCGGATCCATTTTTTAAAATCTTATGAAGAATTTCAATATTTTACTTATTTTAGATCTTAGGAAAACTTTCAATATTTAAATTATTTTACATCTTAGGAAGGTTTTCAATATTTTACTTATTTTAGATCTTAGGAATGCTTTCGGTATATTAGATTTAGGATCTGTTTGGGCGGACTTATTTTCACTGGTCAAGCGGTTATGATCGCATGACCGGATGAACCGGACCTTAATGTTCGGTTCATGCAGTCGTAACCGCTTAACCGGTGAAACCCCCCCCCCCCCCCCCCCCCCCCACACACACACACACACACAAACGGAAAAGCTCAATTTGTTCTTATTATAGATCTTAGAAAGACTTTTGGCATTGTAGAGAGATCTTAGATGCTACTTGCCCAAAAGTAAGTAATAACATAAGAAAATGAGCAAACAAAAGAAAGAGAGATTGTATTGCTTTGTTGGGTGAGATTACAAGATAACCACCGCTTGATGTCATGTTGTACACTCAAGGATGTATAGAAACTCCGCCTCCCAAATAAAATGTTGTGTAGGTTGAGGGGAAGATGCAGGCTCCAGGTGAGAACATGTGAGCTCATCTACTTTTTAGGTGAGGATTCTTGTGAGCTATTAAGTCATATTTATAGGTGATGATAGAGGGGAGGAGGGTTTATAACCTCGTCCCCTGAAGGTGGGTCCCACCTCTGTGCAAGGTCCGTCTAGTCGTCGGCGAGCAATAGAGAACCGATCTTGTTGACCGACAAAGTGAAGAAATGTTGTCTGCAAGGTGGCTGCAAACTGACTGCTAGCCCCTCCACGTGGTGCACAAAAAAACCGGTCCTAACCGGTCCGGTTGGGACCGGACCGGCTAGGGACCGGTCCCGGACCGGTTCCAGGGGTCTCTAGAGGTCCCTCCTTTTCCACCAAAGACCGGTCCCGGACCGGGACCGGTAAAAGACTGGTCCCGGACCGGGACCGGTAAAAGACCGGTAAAAGACTGGGACCAATAAAAAACCGGTAAAAGTCCGTTAATTTGACCGGTTATACACTCGTATTCATAGATTTTGGACTACATTTTTTCCATTTTCATCAACCTAGATGAGATTAGAGTCAAAACTTGATTCTAGACGACATTCATACAAAATCTAATAAAAAAGAGGCTTGCAATCGATTCAGAATAGCAGAGTACCAATAAAAAAAAATCGGTCATGAACCGGTTAGGACCTGTCCGCCGGTCCCAACCAGTCCTCCTCAAGAAGAATAAAACTGGTCCCGGAGCGGGACTAGTTTGAGCGGGACCGATCGGCCAAAAGACTGGTCTTTTAAAAGCCCGGTCCTGGACGGGACCGGCCAGTCTTTTGTGCAGGAGTCCTCTCCTTTGATAATTATTGTTTGTTTTGACTATCCTCTGTAATGGTCCCGACATATGCACGTGTCTTATATGCATTATATTATTTATTTTTGTTCGATGAAGATTTTCAGTGTGTTGGATTTAAGCACAATTTGTTATTTATTTTAGATTTTAAAAAACTTCGAACATTGGATATGGAAACTGGTCTACCTTTTTATTGTTGCCTTTACAGTCTCATGACATAAATATCATTTTGGCCCTTATTAAATAAATCATAACAGTTTGAACATTGTATTATTATTATTATTGTAAAATATAAAATAAAATATTTTAAATATTAAGATATTTTTTAACTTGAAACTGTTCATTGAGACATTGAGCTGGACTAGGACCCGGCCGACCCCTACCCTGGCTTTAAGTTTTACAGGGTAAAGTGGTAAACTCAGGTGGCATTTTGTTTTACACACTAGTGTTTCTTTCTTTTTGAGCAGCTAATTCAACAGAGCTGATCAGGCCACCACTGGTTTCTACAAGTGTTTTTTTTCTTTTTTAGCAGCTAATCGAAAAGTTTTTATAAAAAGTGTTTATTTAGAATTTATATAATATATACTGACCTATGAGAGAAATAGTTAGCATTAAACATATTTTTATTATTAAAACTGAAACTAAAGTTGTTAGTCCAAATAGAAAATTGTATACCTCTTTGAAAAGCATTTTAATGAAACAGCTTTTTCAAAACAGTTTTCTTGACACCTTGAAAATCACCGCTAATTTCCCACCGCTGCTTTATCCACCGTCATCGCCGCTCCAAACGGAGCCTAAACGAGTGGATGAAAAAGTATTTTCCAACATAACATGCATGCATAAAAATAATCACATATAATAATATAAACAAAAATGCATGGATGCATCAAATCAAATAAAAATACATGCATTTCATTTAGTTGGCTTCAATAAGAAGCCACTCTGAGCGAAAAATCGATCAAACTTTCGAGTGATCCTCGAACAAACTCATAGCCCTGGTTCAAATAACCTAATTTGGAGCATCAAATCCACTTCAAAACCTTATGTCTAAATACATAAAAATAGAGTAAAAATGACTGGTACAACAGAAAGCAAACAAATATATGCATGGTGGTCAATGCAACACTGCAAACCAGCTGTTCACTCTACTGAAACTCACACAAATTTACAAGTGTGCATAATAGTGTCAAGTAGTGTAGAAGTTTTACAGTCACTTTCAGAGTCTTATGGAGAGGTGGTTGGCTACTTGGTAAGGTAATATATAAGCAAGAACACCGCCACAAATGAAGCGACAAGTGTCACCATTCTGCGGCTCGATTTATTTTCAAACACCTGAAACCAAAGATTGTGATGCAATTAGCCTCTTACAAATTCTTAAATAATTGTGATTACAAAAAAACTACTACCATCTTGAAACGATCCATGCTCCCGGATAGGACGCCTCTCGATGAATCCATGTCATTTCCCTAAATATATAAACAACATTCAATATCATACTGGAATGAGGATGCAATTTAAAATTTCTGTGAAGGAAACAAATAGCACCTGTGATTTTAAGAAAAACAGGTGAAACTTTAAATTTATTACTTTCTAAACTGAAGGAGACTGGTTTTAACAGTGAATATAATAATCTAGCCTTATTTTTAGTTAGAAAGATTTAATATAGGATTTCAGTTGTCTTATTAAGACTATAAGAGATTTATATCTTTTATAAAAAATGACAATATTTGTATACTAAACATTACATGCATACACTCAAATCTCCCCTCTTAAGTTTGCTAAATTACAGGTTGTACCTCTCTTACTTTTGAAATTACAAAAACCTCTCACCTCTTACTTTTGAAATTACAAAAATATCCTCCTATCAGACTGTGCACTTCATAACATTCATGCACAAAAGGACCCCCAAGAAAATTTACTCCGAGGGGATATTTTTATGCATGGATGTTATGAAATGTAAATTTCAGAGGAGGTTTTTCTATTTTAAAAAGAGGTGTGCAACCTGTAATTATGCTAAATTTTAGGGGAAGTTTTGATAATTATTCCTATATATATATATATAAACGCATATATGGCACAAGAAAAACTATGTTTGGATACAAATTTACAACTGTAAGAATGATAATTTTGATGTAATGAAAAGTGCCAAGAAGATTTCAGAGGTGTATAGATAGATAGATATACATATACACGCGCGCACACACAAACATATCTATCTATCTATCTATCTATATATATATATATATTGCCCATACCACCCTTGTAAGTTAGCATAATTACGGTTGCACACATCTACCTATTGAAATCCCAAAAATCTCGTGTAAATTTTCATTTTATAAAATGCATGAACAAAAATACCCCGCAGATATTTTTTTGCTTACATGTTATAAAATGTAAACTTACCAGGAAAATGTTTACAATTTCAAAAGATATAGGGGTGCAACCTGTAATTTAGCATACTTATAGAGTAGACTGGTAAACCCTATACAACTTAGGGGATGTATCAGAAAGGGTACCATTCTATCCAGCATGCGATTATGACCGTCCACCTCCTCATGTATATCACCAGTCAACTGTTGAAAATGAATGGCTTTATGCAAGAAAATACATCAAAAGGAAGCCATGCTAAAACGAAAGCACCAAGAATATTAGAAAAAGCAATATTGTTTATTAATGGTTCCCAAAAATATTCATCAATTTATACATAATTATCACAAAAAAAGTGCTTCAATTGAACAGAAATTCAAAATCAGAGCTATTAGCAAGTGCAGCTAACAGCCCAAATGGGGAGGGGAGGGGGTGAGAACTAATAACTACAGGCTCTGTTTCGTTTGAATAAAATGAAACATAAAATGAATGAAATTAGATCTCACACACTTCTTTGGAAGAAGACAAATAAAATGTCACAGAAAAAACAAATTATCTTTTGATTTAATAGAAATTGAATTTTTGTTTCTTCTGAGAGGGAACATGACAATTAGTCAATAATATCAAAATGTTTTTTGTTCAAAAGGGAAGTGAAATTTTCCTTTTCCTATTATTTGATTGTTTAACGTGATAATGTCTACAAATTTCAATATTTTATACAAACATATATACATATAATAAAAATACAAATAAACATGCATACTATGTAAATTTATTAGTAATTTATCTTTTACACAATAATTTATGTTGCATTGTAATATTTAACTATATTATATTACTCCTTGAGAAATTATGAAGATAATGCAATATAATATTTCATATATTAGAATATATATATACACAAGGGAAAACTTTGCTATGATGAAGCATTAGAATTTACCATTTTACCCATAACTCTTTACATATTTACTAAATATCACTTGTCCCATTTGAAAAAAAGTAAGGGATGAGCTGCTTTAAAGTAAAAAAATCATTAATTTTGTTAGAGAAGCTCATTTGACAAAGGCCCATTATGTATTTTTTATTGATATTTCTCTCCTATTTAGTCTCACACCATGTATATGACTTTTTTCTCTCTCTCTCTTCATCCTATAAATATGTATTCATTCTTTGTATTTGATACAAGTGAACATATATACAAGGTTCCTTTTTTTCATCTCTATATGGTATCAGAGCCAGGTTCCGGACTCCTGATCTCTGTACGTCTGTTTTGATTATTTGCGGCCTGCTCGTCTACCTGCTGCGGCCTGCGGCCTACTCGTCTACCTGCTGCAGCTTGCGGCCTGCTGCGACCTCCGTCGGTTCAGCGGCCTGCTCGTCTACCGGCTGGGGCCTGCGGCCAGCTGCGACCTCCGCGACCTGCTCTTCTGCATCCGCTTCCTCTTCTTCTCTGTGGTTCCACCCTCCCACCCCAGGCTTCTTATAGCCACCTCTCCTTGTACCGTGGGGCCCACTTCTCCCTACAGTTCTCATTCTGTCTGATGCCTCTCTGCAGTCCGCTGCGACCTTCTACTCTTCTCCCTGCGGGCTTTCTACCAGTCCGCTCTCTTCTCCCAGCTCGCGGACTGTTCCCGGTCGGTGTTTCGCCCTCTTGCGGACTGCTCCAGTCCGCCACGACACTGTTCTCGCTCAGCCCGTTGTGGTCTCCTCTTACTCACCGCGGCCTGGTTCAGCTCGCCGCGCTCTGCATCTTCTCTTACTCGCGGGCACTTCTTGACCGCCGCGCTCTGCTATCTGTGGGCTTCTTGTCGTTGGTGTCCTGCTCGCGGCCTCTTGCTCTGACCGTTGATGTGCTCAGCCAGACCGTGCGGGCTGATTCCCTATCCGCATTTAGGTCGCGGTCTTCTGCTCCATGTCCGCTCTTTTGCTCAGCCGCTGCTGTGCTCCGCCAGACCGTGCGGACTGTTTCTCTGTCCGCTCTGACCGCTACGTGGTTTCCGGGCTCCGCCTTTGGTCGCGGCCTCCTTGTCGATGGTGTCTTCACACTGTGACCGGGCGGTCTCCCTTCTAGTCGGGCGACTTCCCTACCCGTGCGGCCTCCTCTCTTGTCGGTCTTTTCTCCTAGCTTTCGTTCGTCGTCATGATTTCTTCTGCTGACTCTACCGTCACGGCGGTTTCTCCTGCAGACCGTCCGGCCTCTCTTCCAGATGTACGTGATGAGCTCAAGATTACTACTACCTCTCTGACCGGTAAAAAGAATTTTGTGGAATGGGTGCACTCGGTTCGTCAGGTCCTGCAATCAAAGGGGTTTCTTCAACACTTGACTCAGGTTGTTACCGGTACTCCTACTGACGATTGGTTACGCAACGATGGTCGTGTACAGACATGGATCCATAACTCTCTTGATGACGAGTCTTACCACCTGGCCATGTACCACGAGACGGCTAAGGGCATGTGGGACGAGCTCCATACCCTCTACTCCGGCAAAGATAGTCTCCACCATTTGTATGACATTATCACTGCACTTCAGACCCTGGATAGTGGTGGGGAAACCGATCTGACCTCCTTTGTTGCTCAGGCTCTGTCTCTGGTCGAAGCTTGGATCCAACATCAGCCTCCTACTGTGGACCTTGCTGCCCAACGTGCCCAGAAGGAAGCTGTTGGCATCGCCATGATGATGGCTCGGATCCCGCATCACCTTCACAGTGTGCGGGCTCATATCCTCTCCTCTACAGTTACCCCGTCCTTATTGGATGTGTGCTTGATGCTTCTCAAAGTCTCCCCGCCTCCCGATTTCTGGACCTTCTCCGGCCCTGGTCCAGCAGGCCCCTGCACCTTTATTGTCTCTCCCTCCTTCCGCCCGTGGGGGCCGTTCTGATTCTCAGGGACGTGGTCGGGGTGGCCGGCCGCGGCCTAAGTGTTCTTTCTGCGACAAAGACGGGCATCTTGAAGCTACGTGCAATCGCAAGCATGGTCGTCCTCCTCGTCCGCAGGCCTCTGTTGCTGCCACTGACTTCTATCCCACTCGTACTGACCTTGACGAGGTTCGCCTTCAGCTTCAGCATCTTCATGGCCTGCTCAGCCGCCCGCCGGCCTCGGTTGCCTCCGCTGCCTCCATCTCCAATGAAGGTATTGCCTGCCTTTCCACTGGCCCGCGATGGATCATTGATTCCGGTGTCACTCATCACATCACCTATGTTCGCCCACCTCAGTACTTGTCTTTTCCTCACTTAAAATACATCACTGTGGCCAATGGGGCCGCTGTCCCTGTCACTGGCTGTGCTGATATTCCACTCGGCTCCTCCCTTCTCTTGCGCGTGACTCTTCATATTCCGAGCTCTACTTTCAATTTATTTTCTCTTGGTCGCCTTACGACTGACTTCAATTGCACTGTGACATTTACTTCTTTTTTGATACAGGATCAGCAGACGCGGACTATCTGGTAGGGGGAGACTGCAGAACGGGCTCTACCTTCTTGATGACTCTCCTACTCTCCTCGCATCTGTCTCCTCTTCAAATTGGCATCGGCGTCTTGATCATGCTCCTTGTCCCGTCCTTCAGAAGGATCTCTCGGATGTATCTCTTCCTGCTTTTCAGTGTGAAACATGTATTTTTGGCAAGCAGACACGTTCATCTTTTCATTCTCATTGTACTCGGAGCTCTGCTCTTTTTGTTTTGGTACACTCCGATATATGGGGTCCGTATAAGATTACTAGTATTTCTGACTATCGTTATTTTCTAACATTCATCGATGATTATTCTCACATGACATGCTTGTATCTCCTTCGTGATCGTTCTGAACTTTCCCGTGTATTTTGGGCCTTCATTCTTGAAACTCGCACTCAATTCTCTGCGCTCATTCAAACTATTCGCACTGACAATGCGCGCGAGTACACTGGCCATGACTTCGCGACCCTCTGCTCCGAGTTTGGGGTTATTCACCAAACATCTTGCGTGTATACCCCACAGCTGAATGGTGTCGCCGAATGCAAGAATCGTCACCTCCTTGATGTGGCTCGCTCTCTTATGCTTCAAATGAGGGTTCCCAAACCATACTGGAACTTTGCGCTCTCCACGGCATGTTTTCTTATCAACCGTCTCTGGTCCTCCGTCCTCCAGAATGCTACTCCCTTCAGCCTCCTCCTCTTTCCCTCCACTTCGGCCTTTCCTCTCACTCCTCGTATTTTTTGGTGTACATGCTACGTTCACCACCTCGGTCCATCTACCGACAAGTTGGATCCCTGTGCGGTCAAAAATGTCTTTGTGGGCTACTCGCGCACTCAAAAGGGCTATGTGTGTTATTCGCCCACTACCCGCAAGGTGACGGTTTCTGCGTATATCACTTTCCGGGAAGATCTTTCCTTCTTCTCTGCTCTGGATCTCGCTCCTCTTCCGGAGCCCGTTGTGCGCGCTGTCATCTTTGTTCCCCGATCTCCGCCCTCCCCACCTCCTGCCCAGCCTCCGGTCCTTCCCCAGCCACCTGTCATCCGGGTCTATTCTTGACGCTCTCCTCGTCCCGTTGCCCCACTGCAGTCGGCTTCGATCTCTGACGCTCTGCAGCCTGCTGCTCCGGCTCCAGCCTCCACCGCTCATCCTATGGCGAATTAAGTATCTCTTCATCGCCTTTCACCGTCACTTTTTCACTTTGCCACATCGTTATCCTCTGTTTCTGTCCCGAACTCTGTGCAGGAGGCGCTTCAGCATCTGGGCTGGCAGGCTGCCATGGACGAGGAAATGACGGCCCTTTGGGCCAACCAGACTTGGGTTCTTGTCTCTTTACCTCCCGGTCAGCAACATGTTGAGTGTAAATGAGTTTTCATCATCAAACATGCTCCTGATGGCATTGTTGACCGTCTGAAGGCCCGCCTGGTGGTCCGTGGCTACACTCAACAGCAGGGTCTTGATTATGAGGAAACTTTCTCTCTGGTGGACAAGCTCAACACCGTTCGTGTCCTGCTCTCCGTCTCTGTGCATCGCCACTGGCCCCTTCATCAGTTGGATATCAAGAATGCGTTCTTGAATGGTGATCTTCGGGAAACCGTCTACATGCGCCAACCGCCCGGATTTGAGAACACGGGGGAGTCTCGTGTGTGTCTTCTAAATAAATCCATCTATGGTCTCAAACAATCCCCTTGGGCGTGGTTTGACAAGTTCAGCAAGGTTGTTCGGGACATGGGCTTCACTCGAAGTTCCGCAGAGTTCACCATATTCACTCGACACCGGGCAACTGGAACGGTCTTTCTGCTGGTTTATGTGGATGATATCTTGCTCACTGGGGATGATTCAAAGGGGATTCACGCGGTCAAACAGCATCTTAGCACTGTGTTTCAGACCAAAGACCTGGGGCATCTTCGCTACTTCCTCGGTCTTGAGGTAGCACGACGTCCGGATGGGCTTGTCATCTCCCAACAGAAGTATTGTCTTGATCTCCTCAAAGATGCTGGACAGTCGGGTTGCAAGCCAGCCACTACTCCGATGGAGGCAAATCACAAGTTTTGTGCTCATGCCTCTGATGATGATCTGCCTCTCCAGAACCCGGAATATTATCGACGTCTTGTGGGAAAATTATTCTACCTAACGGTCACGAGGCCTGATATATTGTTCGTTATTGGGATCGTCAGTTGGTTCATGCATGCTCCCCGAGTTTCTCATCTACAGGTGGTTGAACGGATTCTCCGATACCTTAAGACAGCTCCGGGTCAAGGGCTGGTTTACAAAACCTCCAACTCTACTCCAGCATTAGTTGCATATTCAGATGTCGATTATGCTGGCTCCCTAGACGATCGGCGGTCCACCAGTGGATTCTGTACATATTTTGGCGGTCATCTCATTACATAGAAAAGTAAGAAACAAGTTGTGGTTGTTCGTTCCTCTGTAGAAGCTGAATACCGATCGATGGCATTGGTTGTCTCATAACTCACATGGCTCGAAAGCCTCCTTGCTGACCTGGGGGTAAAACTTCCTTCATCTGTTGATCTATTTTGTGACATTCAAGCGGTCATACACATTGCAAAGAATCCAGTATTTCACGAGCGCACAAAACATATCGAGGTAGACTCATTTTATTCGGGAGAAAGTTCAAATGAAGAAACTTGAATTAAAGTATGTACCGGGCACTGATCAAGTTGCAGACATTCTCACGAAGACTTTATCAAGTACTTTATTTTACCAGTGTTTGTCCAAGCTGGGTGCATATGAATTGTACGCTTCAGCTTGCGGGGGAGTGTTAGAGAAGCTCATTTGACAAAGACCCATTATGTATTTTTTATTGATATTTCTCTCCTCTTTAGTCTCACACCATGTATAGGACCTTCTTCTCTCTCTCTTCATCCTATAAATATGTACTCATTCTTTGTATTTGATACAAGTGAACATATATATAAGGTTCTTTTTTTTCATCTCTACAAATTTTATATTTACTTTTCATTTAGATGGTTCCAAATAATTTACTTAAATTGGCCTAAAATTACTAGATAACTTCATTAAGTTTTAGTGTTAATGAAAATTGGACGAGACCGTCCGGTTAAACCGGTCAGACAGTGAACCAGTTCATTGGTCGGTTCGGTCCTGTTAAAACCGGATCTGCCAAGAACCACTAACAAATCGGCCAACCACTCGGTTGGACTGGAAGACGTTGAACCGTCCAGTTTCAGTGAAAATCCCATTGATTTTTTGTTAATTGTTTTACATAAAAATTGAGAATTTGAAGGGGGGAGAGCTCTAACCTGGGCTTTTCCATAGGAATTTTGTAACACACCACTTGAATTTGAACATTTGTTGATAGAATGCATGTTATTATATATATATATATATATATATATATATATATATATATATATATATATATATATATATATATTCAATTAAGATAGTAATAAAAACAAATCTGCACATGATATAAATATATATTGTATACAACTATTTAATTTTTTTTATCAGAGTACGCATTATAAACTTATTCACATATGTACTGCTACATTTTTTATTTATTAAACAAATATATTTTACTATATGATTATTAATCTAATATAAATTATAAAATATTTAAGTAAATTTTTTTAAAAAATTTTTGTTTATTGATTGAATATGTTAAAAAAGTAAAATAAAAGTTTAAGCATTGAACACTAAATTATATAAATAGCCTACTATTTTAATTTTGTTCATATAAATACATGAATATAAATTACATCAAGTTGTACTTCAATGAAATCACCTGAAACAATGTAAAATGAAATCACCTGAAACAATGTAAAATGCATCATATAACAGAACATCGAGACCATTAGTTTGTCGTCAACTTTCTATGCTTAATGCCACAACTTATTCTGAAAGCTTATGATTTCTTTTCCTATTTTCAATGATATACATTTAAGGGCATGTTTGGAGAAGTGGCTAAGTCTCGCGTAGACTATTTTAGAGGTCCCTGGTTCAACTCAATAGAAATACCCTCTCTCAAAACGCATGAGTTGGACAATGATTTGTCCTAGACTTGCAGCTGGAGTAATACTTTGCTAACTGGGGAATGAAGCGACCAAGAGGAAGAATCAGTTGGAGATAGTGGGAGAGAGAAAGAAGGAGAGATGAGCTAGTTTATTGACGAAGAACTCTCCACTGACTCATGAATGCAAATGAACTCCTTCCAAGAATCTGTTACGTGCTCATTGGCCGGTGAAGGTGGAGACGGGGATACAAGGGCATGACTTAGAATGAGGGTAGAGGAAAGAAGACGAAACCCTAAGAGAGGGTGGAGGAAGGAAGAAGCTTGGGGAAGAGAAAGAAAGTAAAGCCTAGGGGAAGGCAGCAGGCTTAGAGAGGGAGAAAAATTTTAGAGAGAAAAAAACTTGATATTTTTTCCTTCCTTCACACAAAATTAAGGGCATATATAACAAGCCCCGGGTAAACCCGAAATTACATCAAGATGCATAAAAATACAAAACTACATGGAAATAATAAAAGAATAAAAATACTTGTATAACTTAATACGCCTCGACTCATACAATAAAGACTGGACTCGATACAACACTATTATTAAAGGCGCACTGAGGCGCAAAGGGGAACTAGAGCATGGGCGCAAGGGGCAGGTGCGCGCCTGAAGCGCGCAAGGCGCAGGTGCGCGCCTGAAGTGCGTGAGGCGCAAAAACGTTGAAGTGTGTGAGGCGTCAATCCATAGAAAATCAATGAATCGGGCGCCCAGGTTCGCTGAAAATCAGCGAATCGGGCGCCCAGGGGCGCTGAAAATCAGCGAATCGGGCGCCCAGGTGCGCTGAAAATCAGCGAATCGGGCGCCCAGGTGCGCTGAAAATCAGCGAATCGGGCGCCCAGGTGCGCTGAAAATCAGCGAATCGGGCGCCCAGGTGCACTGAAAATCAGCGAATCGGGCGACCAGATCGGATGTAGATCTAGGGATTGGGGCTACCAAGGAATGAGTCTCTAACAATTGTTACCACCCTCTTCAGATATTCCTAAAGTTGTTATAATGGCATGTAATACTTGTCATTTTATAACATATATCATATATCAACCTCCTTCCTCACTCCACTGTCAAGGCCACTAAAAATTTACAATTAATTTTTTAAGCCTTTTAAACTTTTTATGCGATCTACTTTCCACTAGTCATTTAGCATCATATTAGCTTTGTTTAAACTATGGACTGCGAACTTGCTCCGTGGCCAATCTATTTTAAATTGTGAACTTTTTTCAATTTTCTAGTTCAATCCTCATCCACAACAAGTATAACTGTGCATCATGTGAAGAAACTGTATTTCAAGTGAGTTACGCGTTCCTAATCACGTCTCATGGCACCAAATTAACTTTTTGTTTTTTCATGATAAAATTTCATAATCTTGTATACAATAATTTTTATGAAAGCTTTTTGTTGAGGAAAATTGAAAGAGCAAAACGATCATGATTAATGAAAGGTTCACTTACTCGTACATATACATGAGTAAGCGAAGACAAAAATACCTAAATAACCCTGAGTGGGTAAAACACGCTAAATAGCGACTTGACGAATATATTGATTACAACTCTCTCCCTCAAGTCGGACGGAAGATATCAGTCATTCCTAGTTTATGGATATTATCAGTAAAAGCGTCGCTACCCAAGCTTTTGGTGAAGACATCGGCCAGTTTATTTTTAGAGTGAACGAAAAGAGTGACCAAGTTTCATTTATCCAAATGGTATTTGATAAAATGATAATCAACCTCAACATGCTTAGTTTTGTCATGTTGAACAGGATTGTGAATAATACTGATAGTTGCTTTGTTGTCACAGTATAGAGAGAGGGGGACATTCTCCTGGAGCCCAGATCTTGTAACATAGTAAGTAGTCATAAACCTTCACAGAGACCTAGAGACATTGACCGATACTCAGCTTCAACACTAGATCAGGCCATAACATTCTACTTCTTACTACGTCATGTCGGCAAATTTCCACCAACAAAGGTACAGTACCCCATTGTGGATTTGCAGCCCAATCAACATCAGTGAAGACTTCAATCTTTAAACGGTTGTTCTTGGAGAACATAAGTCCATGACCAGGAGCCTTATTTAAGTATTGTAGTACACGATAAGCAGCATTTTGATGTTTGATCCTGGGGGCATGCATATATCTACTCATGATTCCAACAGTATATGTAATGTTAGGATGAGTGTGAGATAGGCATAAGGGCCTCTCAACCAATCTCTGATAACTCGATGCATCAGTGTGGTAGTCATCACTGTTTTCATCAATCATATGATTCTCGTCCATAGGAGTGTTCGCTAGAACACAACCGAGCATATCGGTCTCTTTTAACAGATCTAAAACATATTTACGTTGAGAGATGAAGATATCTTGGATTGATCTGGTCACTTTAATTCCCAGGAAGTAGTGTAATCTCCCCAAGTCCTTTACTTCAAACTCAGCAGTCAGGAAGGCCTATAGATTTACAATTTTCTCCAAGTCATCACAGACAATCACAATGTCATCAACGTAGACAATAAGTATCACAATTTTTCCTCATTGTTCCTAATAAACAAAGTGTGATCAGACTATCCCTGTTTGTGGCCAAATTTGATCATGACCTTAAGAAACCTGCCAAACTAAGCCTTGTGAGACTATTTCAGACCATACGACTTCCTTAAGTGACAGACATGTCATTCTTGTCCCTTCTACATAAATTCAGGAGGGAATGTCATGTACACTTTTTTATCAAGTTCACCCTGCAGGGATACATTTTTAACGCCCAGTTGGTGAAGATCCTAGCCCAAGCAAGCACCACAAGATAGAAGAACACAAACGGAGTCCATCTTTGCTAAAGGAGCAAAGGTCTCCCGGTAGTCGACTCCCTGAGTCTGGGTGTATCCTCGAGCCATGAGGAGAGCCTTGTAACGCTCAACCTTACCATCCTGGTTTTGCTTAACAGAGAAGACCCACCTTGAACCAATGACTTTCTTGCTAGGAGGAAGGGGAGAGAAATCCCAGGTGTGATTCTTATTCAAGGCAGGCATTTCCTCTTTCATCTCTTCTGCCCATACCTGAATGCTCACAGCCTCCTGTCATAACTTTGGAATAGTAATGAAGGAAAAATAAGATACAAAGCCTTGATGAGCCCGGGTAAGGTGAGCATATGCAACATGATTAGAAATAGGGTGTTGCGTACACACAGCTTTACCTTTCAGCAATGCAAGGGGGATATGTAGATCATCACCAGAATCTAAGTCCTAAGCAGGCACCGAAAACGGGGAAACGACGGTGGACTGCTTACCTGTTTGACGACGATGGTATACATGAAGAAGCAGAGAGATGAGAGGACAAAAGGAAAGTTGTGTAGGAGATGTAGGGGACGTAGGTGGCATAGGAGGAGTTGTTATGGTGGAAGACATGGTGGGAGTAGGAGGAATCAGAGGGAGAGGAATAGTAGAAACAGAATCCATGTCATCATTCCCCCCTCCTCGACGAGTGGAGTGAGTCGATTCCAGGCAATAGGACTCCTCCAATAGGATTTGGGAAAGTGCATGGTGGTGAGAAGGCACCAGACAACATCAAGGAAATGCCGGGTTTTTTTGTTCAGCAACACCAATTTGGGTAGAGGTGTAAACACAAGTGGTTTGATGTATAACATCATGGCTTATGAGATAGGAGTCAAACACACCACGATCATCATATCCCCCCCCCCTTATTATTACTACTACGGAGAACACAAATATTACCATTGAACTGTATGTGCACCAATTAAAGAAAGGCTTGAAAACACAGAAACACTTCGTTTTTCTTCTTTAAGAGGTAAACTCAAGTAGTGCAGGAAAAACAGTCGATAAAATTAACAAACCAACAAAAATCAGATAAAAATAAAACAGGAGAAGGCCCCCAAACATCAGAATGTATAACAACAAAATGAATGTTACTAGGAGAAGACAAATGCGACGATGAATGTCGAACATGTTTAAACATTTCACAAACATCACAAGCTAAAGTTTTAATAAACAGTAACAAAGCAGGAAATAATTTTTGAAGGTAGATAGAAGAGGGATGTCAAAGACGCAAATGTCAGCGTCGAGCGTCAACAACAGTAACAGCAGAAGAAGAAAGAGCATGAGACGATGTCTTAGAGTCTACGTAGTACATGCCATCGCGGTTCCTACCACTGTCAATGGTCCGCTTCGTACCCAGTTCCTGAAAAATACAAGAATCAGGAAAGAAGATTACAGAGCAGCTAAGAGATCGAATGATACTGCTAATTGAAAGTAAACTGCGAGGAAATGAGGGAACGTGTAAGACAGAAGAAAGGAAAATTGAGGGAGAAAAAGTAATGTGGCCCTTGCCCGCAATAGGGGATAGGGTGTCATTTGCAGAGAGAATCTTGTTCTTACTAGAGAAGGGGGTGTTGGAAACAAAACCTGAGGAGGTGTCACGGTCGTCCCATCGATATATCTGAACAGCTGATGATTGCGAAATACATGTTGAGTCGCACGAGATCATTCAAGGTAATTCGTCTCATCCACAAGCAGAGTGGTGATCTTGAAAGAGCCAGTGTGGTCATGAGTCCGCTAAGGGTCACTCATGTGGGGCGTCACAACACTTGGTGCAAAGGCCGAAAAATCTGTTACGAATCCTCGTTGGGGGATCTATGAAGCACGGATACTTCCCCGAAGGCAGCGTACCCGTACCGAACACGTATCTGGCACATGTACGTACCTGATACTCGACGGATACACCTATGTGGACACAATTGGACTTAGCATATCATTCCGCATATTGTGATTGGAGTCTATTTTTCTAGAGTAAACAAAAGTTTGTTCTATACTAGGAAGCATTGGTACGACCAATTAAGTTGTGTATTTATACCGAGTATGTTTCTGGTGTTAGTCTGGTGCTGGTGTGTTTATGTTACTAGTATGGGTATTAAACATGTTGATACGACTCAAGTTATTAACAAAATGGCTATCTCTAGACTAATCGGAGATTGAAGATGTTGATCTCCAACAATGAAGTTGATCTCCAGCAATGAAGTTGATCTCCAACAATGAAGAAAAAGAGAAAAAACACTGATGAACAGACTTGAGTTCAATTTGATCTCTTTTGGTTAAATATATAAGATATTAAATTTTGTAATATTTACAAATGCTTAATGTTTGAAAACTTCATGTTATGTTGCATTGATTTGTGAACTTTTACTTCAAGTTATGATTTATATTTAATGTTTCGATGTTTTGAGAACTATTTATTGCACTTGTGATATATATATATATACACACATATATATATATATTATAATATTTGTTATAATGTATCATGACGTACCCGTATCATTGTTTTTTACATTTTAGCGTACCGTCGTACCGATTACGTATCGTACCTGGTACTCGTACCTATGCTTCCTACCGTACAGGTGTTGTGAGTCCCGAGTGGCGCGCGACTAAACCCTTTTATCTTGCATTAGTATTTTACGCATCGCATGTTATGTTAATTTTAACCTCACCTCTTGTTAAGCCTTGTGAAGGGACATTTCGGTCTTTTGGTGGAACCTTGCTTTATGTTTGGAATTAAATCACATATTTCTCTCACTCTTTCTCTCTACTCGTGATATTCCGCCTGTAGCCCTATTGCTCGCTCACTCGCGTAACCCGCCCTGTCATCGATTCCGCCAGCCGCCTTCCCCCCGCCCATAGTTGCTCCACCACCGGCGTCCTCCCCCCTCCCCATCATAGCTCCCAAGGGTTCTAAGAAGGGATATGCCTCCCTCTTCCAGGACTTCCCTCTCCACCCTCCTTGCACGAGATGGCAATCTAGGGCACGCATCAACTTGATATCAGAGCCACCGGTCCTTCCAGCCGCCGACCAGTCTGTTTTTGCATCGCCGACCTCTTCCGTGGCCGACCGCGACGATGCCATCACCTGCAACACCAGGCTTCTTCTCCCCCAATCCAGCCAACCAAAGTCTTGTCGCCATTCCTCCTGGGATCTTGTCTCGCAGGAGGCTCCGTGCTCGCCGCCTCTGTCGGGCTGCAACCTCTGTCGGCTCTTCCTCTACTTTGGCCTTCTTCTATAATGGACGACAGAAATTTGGGCGGTCCTACCCTGACCCAGATTTTGGAATCATTCAAAACTATGATGGCGGGCAACCATCAGACTCTTCTCGCTGCACTCCGCCCAGACAGCACTCTGCCACCTCCATGCACCGCCTCTGCCTCCTCTCCGTCCATCCCCGAGCCACCACACCAAAACCAACCGACCGATCTCTCGGCACGTTCGGACAATTCCACGGTATCGTGTTTTGTGAAGTTGGATTTTCTGATGTTCGAGGGCCGTGAAGATCCCCTGGCGCGGTTGACCTGAGGTGAGCAATTCGTTGTCACACAACGCACTTCGTGGGAGAATTTGCAAGGTGTACCTCGTTCCACCTCATGGGTTCGGCACAACTCTGGTTCTCCCAGCTTCAATGGGAGAAGCCTCACCTTACATGAGACGACTTCAAGACCCAGTCAGCCTACGTTTAATCAACTGCTCCGCAGCAACCCCATCAGTGACATGATATCCTTGAAGCAGTTGGGCTCTATAGATGACTACTTACAGTTGTTCCAGGTGCTCCTTGGTCGCGCTCTGTCGGTCTCGCGGGCTAACCAGGCAGCCTTCTTCATTGCAGGATTATATGAGTGACTTTGCATGGACGTTGAGTTCCAGAACCCACCGGATCTTACCGTCGGCATGAGCCTCGCGCGCATATGAGAGAAGTGCATCTTGATGGACCGCCCCCACTTGGGGCGCCATAGCAGTGATAGCTCCTTCCGGCATTATAGTCAGTCCTAGCCGCCCCCGTGCGGTGGCTCGGCAAGGCCCAGGGACGGGGAGCGTCCCGCCCACATCTGGCGTCTGTCCCCTCAGGAGATGACAGACCGACGAGCAAAGGGCCTCTGCTTCAATTGTGATAAGACTTTCACTCGTGGGCACCGATGTAAGCGTCTTTTTTGGCATGAGGTCGACGATCCTCAGATGAGGAAGCCGGGGATGACGAGCTAGGGGACCCCGCGATTTCATTGCATGTCATGTCGAGCCCCTACTCTGAGGACATGGGGCCCGCTACTTTTCCAAGTTGGATCTTTGCTCGTGGTACCACCAGATCCGTATGTTTCCAGCTGACGTGGAGAAGACGGTCTTCCACACTCATCATGGTCACTTTGAGTTCCTCGTGATGCCCTTCGGGCTCACGAATGCCCCGTCTACTTTCCAGGAGCTCATGAATGAGGTATTTCATACTCTCTGTCGTTGTGTACTTGTTTTCTTCGATGATATTTTGGTGTACAACAAGTCTTGGGAACTACACCTCGATCACCTCAGCAAGGTCTTCCAGTTAGCACGCTCACACTGGTACTTCCTGAAGCGAGCCAACTGCTCCTTCGACACCGACAGGGTGGCCTACTTGGGGCATATTGTCTGCCACTCAGGAGTCTCTGCTGATCCAGTCAAGATTCAAAGGATTCTCGATTGGCCCCTTCCCCAGACTGAGTGGGAACTTTGCGGATTCCTCAGGCTGACCGTATTGCAACAGTGTTGGGTGAGTCGCCTTTTAGGCTACGATTTCGGGGTGGAGTTAAGGGCGGGACAACTGAACCGCGCGGCTGACGCTCTCTCCCGCCGCGACTCTACAGATGCACTCCTCTACGTTGTGTCTGAGCCGTCGTCCCTAGTTCTGCCTCGCCTCCGTCAGGATATCCACGCCACTCCTCTCCGCGAGTTGCTTCTTCAAATTCAGGAGGGGCGCCTTCTGCCACATTGGACAGTCTGTGACGACCTCATCCTGAACAAGGACCGTTTTTACTTGACAGCCACCTCTTCGCTGATTCCGGACATTTTTGCGGCCGTTCGTGACCACAGACACGAAGGGGTCCACAAGCGGCAACTTCTTCTGGCAAGAACTCAAACAGAGTGTCCAAACTTACATTGTCGCCTGCCTGATTTTGCCAGCGCAACAAGACGGAGACTCTTTCGCCCGTCGGCCTCCTGCAGCCCCTTCTGGTTCTGATACAGATTTGGGCGGACATCTTGATGGACTTCATCAAAGGCCTACCCCCTTCTTGGAGTTACTCTGTCATCTTTGAAGTCATTGATCGCTTCTCCAAAGGGGCCCACTTCATTATCATGAGCTGCCCTATCACTGGCCTCATCGTTGTCAGTGCATTATTCGACCAGGTGTTTCGCCTCCACGACATACTAGATAGCATTGTGTCTGACAGGGAGAAGTTCTTAACCTCTCAATTTTTGCAAGAATTGTTTGCCCTCTGTGGTACGATGTTGGCCCTCTCATCTGCATACCACCCGCAGTCTGTTGGCCAGACCAAAGTGGTCAACAGAACGCTCGAGATTTACCTTTACTGCCTTACAGGGGACTGCCACAAGGACTGGGTCTGTTGGATGCCCTGGGTGGAGTGTTGTTACAATACGTCCTACCACACCGCCCTCCAGACTACTCATTTCTGCCTCATCTACATCTGATATCCTCCCCGCCTCCTCACCTATAATAGCAGCTCTGTCCACTCCATCGTTGTCAACATCGAGCTCCGCACGCGCGATAAGATTCTGTGTCTGGCACGTGACCACCTCATACAGGCCCAAACACGGATGGAGGCTGCTCACAACCGGAGCCACCGTGAGTTGTTTTTCGCTCCCAGGGATTGGGTTTGGCTTAAGCGCCTGCCCTACCGCCAGTCTACCGTCTCCAGGGGGACCTACCACAAGCTGGGGCCCAAGTTCTTCGTCCCTTTTGAGATCCTACACCGCATCGGGGACGTGGTGTACCATCTCCGCCTCTCCGCCGATGCCCAAATTCACGACGTCTTCCACGTGTCCCGGTTGAAGGCCTTCGTCGGTGATCCTCGCACAACGCTCTTGGTTCCACTTCCGTCGCAGCCACAAGACAAGCTTGAGGACAAGCTAGATGTCAAGCAGGGTGGAGATGTTACGGATCCTCGTTGGGGATCATGTACAAGCGCCGCAAGTCACGAGTGTTTTACAAATCGCATGTTATGTTAATTTTAACCTCACCTCTTGTTAAGCCTTGTGAGGGGGCATTTGGGTCTTTTGGAGGAACCTTGCTTTATGTTTGGGTATGGTTGTGAGAAAAGACAAGCAGAAATTAAATCTCATATTTCTCTCTCTAATTCTCTCTCTCTACCTGTGTTGTTCCGTTCGTAGCCCTATCACCCGCTCGCTCGTGTAACCTGCCCCGCCATCGATTCTGCCAGCCGCCTTTCCCCCATAGCTGCTCCAATGTCGGCGTCCTCCTCCCTCCTCATCGTAACTCCCAAGGGTTCCAAGAAGGGATTCGCCTCCCTCCTCCCAGACTTCCCTCTCCACCCACCTTGCACGAGATCGCAATCTAGGGCACGCATCAGAATCAAACATGACAAGAGAATCATTCATTATGGACTATTGGCAAGAAATGTTGGAGAACATAGTGGCAATAGCCATGGCTGGAAGCTGCCTGGAGCAAGAATGTATCGGCCCTATAGAAGCAGTCGACCGACGATCGTTGGAGAAGAAGGCGTCGCCGGATCTGGAAAAACTGTTGAGAAACAGGAGAAGTCGATAAGCGGAAGCCGTCGCTAGAAGTCGCTAGAAGTCGACGGAAGCCGCTGGATCAGGGAAGTCGTTGGATTTGAAGAAGTCACTGGATCTGCCAAAGCTGGATATGGGAAGACGGCGGAAGCCGTCGCTGGAAGCAGTCGACGAACACGAGCGTCGATGAAGCTGGCAAAGTTGCTTGCAACGACGGAAGCTGCTAGCAGCAAGAGTGTCCTTCAGCCAATGTTGTTAAGATCTGATGCAACCCGAGTTTGCATCGTTATTTTATTTGCAATAATTTCATTTATGTAGCACACGTCTTTGTGCATTATCGTTTCGTCTATGTTGTATCGCGCACGTCGCGCATTTTTGTTTTGATTATTGGTGTGACCGGCCAATAAGACCCTAAATAGAGAGGTCCGTCAAATTAGGAATAATGATGAAATAGGCAAGCAAGTGAGGGGTCATGCAAATTAAGTTATTATTATATATTAAAAGTGAAAATTAAATTTTCAAAGTCATTATTTTGGGAATCTTTAAAGTCATGTCATCATTTAGTTTAAACTCCCAAGAGCCAAAGATAACCCCCTTTATTTATATCCATTTATTCCCCCCCCCCCTCAATCAGCATTTATCTTTAAAGTCATGCCATCAATAGTTTGAAACCCCCATATTCATTGTGTTTAACCTATAACCTTTTTTTCTCTTATTAAAATCCCCCTCCTTTACCCGTAAAAAGATGGTGAACTGGGAAAAACGAAAAGACAAAGCTCTGTCTTTTCGTAACTCTCAGCCTCTGCCTCCGTCAACTCCCGAATCGCCCGACGCCGCCCTCCTGACAGTCGCCAATCAGAGCCACCGTCGTCGGAGTCTTTCTAAGGCTTCGTCGACCTATCCACCAACGACTGGAGTCTGAGGCTACGACTCCTCCGCCAGCCTTTCCGCCCGGTCCGACGCCGCCATTCTTCTCGGGCGCTGCCGGCTCAACGTCTTCAAAGGAATTCCTTGGAGGTTCTTCTGCCTCCAGCAAGACTACCACGGACAGCCCCTGACTGAGTCGCGCCTCCCGCTTCCGTGAACCAAGCCCGCAAACTTCCCGAGCAAATCTCGATTGCCTCCCAGAGCCCGATTCCCTTACTTTGTTGTTGCCCGAGATTCCTCCAGGCTCTACCAGCCAAACCCTTGAGTCTTCTCTTGCAAAGCTGAAGGTATACCGCGTTACCCTGTCTCAATCGTGAATGCGTAGTATAATATTAAGCTTAAATGTTATGATCTTCAAAAATCAGAGCTTGCTTGCCTAGATTGTCATTAATCCTGTTTGTCGTTAATTTCTACATTCGTTCTTATCGTTTTTTATCTCTCACTTGGAGCACTTGTGGAAGCGAAGATTCAAGGCGGATAGCGTACAAATGTCAGCTCATTTTTTTGCGCGGTTACAACCTTAGGTCGGTCTGCAATTGAGAATAATAGTGTTAAACCGCCGGCCCGCCTTAATTTGAGGACGACTCGTAAATTTATTCATTTTTAAATCAATTTCTGTTTTCGGTATGCATCAGTTTGGTATCAGAGGTCGGTTCGATTCACTCCTATTGTGAATCGAACGATCTTGTTTAAAAAATTTTTGTTTTTCAAAAAAAAACAAAGAAACTTTTATTTTAAAAAAAAACTTTCAAAAAAAATATTTTTAGCCCACTTTTTCCAAAAAAAAATTTATTATTGAGTAATTTTTTTCTTTAAAAAAATGGAGAGTCGTATAGATCGCATAGACGCTAGCATAGGCGACCTAGCTAACTGAATGGGTGAGCTGATGAAGACGGTAGAAGCACTCACTGCCAACGTGAGAGACACGAACCACATAGTCAACAACCTGCGAACCACCGTCAATAACTAGAAGTTGAACGCCACCTAGGACTAAATCCACCTCCTCACCAAAATCCTAGGCAAGAGGAACAAGATCGTAGACCCACAGAGCCTGCACAGCCTGACCTTGGACTCCGTCGTCAACCCCGTTGGGATGATGGAGTTAAGCTTGACGTAGGTGATTTTGAGGATCACGTAGAGCCCGAGAAATGTCTCGATTGGTGTGAGCGTGTGGAAAGATTCATGTCGTGGAAACAAATGCCTGTAAATCGGCAGGTCGAGTATGTTGTCCTTAGACTTAAAGGACCCGCACTAGTCTGGTGGGTTCAACTTGAGCGCACACGTTACACCTTGGGCCTAGCACCTATCACCACGTGGGTAGAATTTAAGTTGCAACTGCGGAAGCGATATGTTCCCCCGGACTATCTACAAACTCTTTATCGAAGGTTCCACAACCTCCGACAGGACAAACTTTTCGTAGATGAGTACACCAACGAGTTTTTAGTGTTGCAGTCAAGATTAGACTTGCACGAGGAGGACGATATGACAGTGTCCCGTTATTTGAACGGGCTCCGTTACGCTATTAGGGATGAGCTAGAGTTGCACGACTTTAGGGATTTGGGTGAAGTGTCTAGCCGAGCACGTAGAGTGGAAGCCTCGCTTCAGAAGAGGTCATATGGGCACAAGTCTACTGATAGACCTTCCTCGAGCACCACCATCACTGCACCCACCCCTAAGAATTCTGATTCCCCTCCTCATGTCTCTACTGGGGCCCCAGCTCCTCCTACTGTCCTCACCCGAGGTAAGGAGCCCATGGGTTCCAAGCCCAACACTGGAGTATTTCGATGCTTCAAGTGTATGGAGCCTGGGCATAAATCTTCGGAGTGCCCGCGACGTCACTTCGTCGCAATTACTGATTCCTCTAAAGGGCGTGAACCAGAGTATGGAGTTTTCCTAATGACTCCAAACCTGAGCACGAGCCTGAGTCTGATAACGTTATAGAGGTCGAGGGAGAACAAGCTGAGCACTTAGTTTGTGTCCTTCAATATAACTTGATTTCTCATAGTGAGTCTGTTGAGCGTGATTGCCAGAGACACGAGATATTTCGCACTACTGCACGCATTCACGGACATTTTGTTCCATCATCATTGACAGCGGTAGCATGGAAAATTTCGTTTCCAAACGTATGGTTGAGAAGCTAGGGCTTGAGACGCAACCCTTGGAGCGACCCTACCACTTATCTGGGGTTAATAGTCACATGACTATGCCTGTTACCCGTGGTTCTCTCGTAGAGTTCTCTATCGGGAATGTGTATCAGGATTCTGTCTTGTGTGATGTCGCCCCCATTGATGTCTGTCATATCTTGTTAGGTAGAGCATGGCAGTACGATAGATGTGTCATGCATGATGGTGTGAGAAACTCTCATTCCTTTTATCACCGTGGGCGCAAAATTGTTCTTCTTCCCCAGAAGAATAGTCTTGTTTCTAAGGCCCCTGAGAGGACCTCATCATCATCTCCCTCACCTTCCTTAGTTACCGCTACACCACTATTATTTAGTACCGTAGTTCTACCTGGACCCCTACTCCAGGAAGACGCACTTGATTCTAGTGAGACATTCGCCTTGGATGTTGCTTACACTTTTGGTGATCCCACTTTTGAACCACCTCATGTAGATTTTGCTTTAGGTGATCGCACTTTTAGTTCACTGTACTATCCTACAATTATGAGTGAGCTTGAATTTAAACTTTCTAGGCTTATTCGTAGTAGGAGAATTGACTCACTCACTAGAATGTTTCTTCCTCGGAGGGACACACGGTTTAAAGGATTTCTGTGGTTGGTTTTAAATGGTAAATTTGAGAACGGTTTTAAAATTTGTCGCGCTAGTTGGATTCTTGCGATTGTTGTCATTGCGATGATTGGTCTGGGTTTTGTAGGCGTACGAAGATGTCTAGAAGGAGTATGTATGCAGTCGTGTGATTTAATGATTCCACAAGTCGATCCTGCTTACTTCCTGTTTCGTTTCTCACCTCGTCCGTTCATACCACCATCTTCCCCACCTTATGTTGCTCTCTTATTTGTTGCTCTGATTTTTACTGGTCATTTACATTTTTTGTCTAATATTATGACTAACGTTTTGCGAGCAGCTTTGGAACATTACAACTTCATGGTTGATTTCATCACCTGGAGTTGTCTTGTTCCATTGGAGATTGGTTTCATGTGTCTTTCAGGAAAGAGGATATATCTTCAGTTGATGTGCAGCAACGACATGACCTTCATTTGTGCCACCTTCCACGACAGTATGGCAACGACTTCGTTCTCTCGCAGTTCGACGCCTGGATGTTTCAGTGACGGGTTTTGTCAATTTCTCGACGAGGTTGAGCTCTCTCAATCCCGGGGGAATTGATGCAACCCGAGTTTGCATCGTTATTTTATTTGCAATAATTTCATTTATGTAGCGCTCGTCTTTGCGCATTATCGTTTCGTCTATGTTGTATCGCGCACGTCGCGCACGTCGCACACTTTTGTTTGGATTATTGTTGTGACCGGCCAATAAGACCCTAAATAGAGAGGTCCGTCAAATTAGGAATAATGATGAAATAGGCAAGCAAGTGAGGGGACATGCAAATTAAGTTATTATTATATATTAAAACTGAAAATTAAATTTTCAAAGTCATTATTTTGGGAATCTTTAAAGTCATGTCATCATTTAGTTTAAACTCCCAAGAGCCAAAGATAACCCCCTTTATTTATATCCATTTATCCCCCCCCAATCAGCATTTATCACTCTTTAACCAGGCCATCAATAGTTTGAAACCCCCATATTCATTGTGTTTAACCTATAACCTTTTTTTTCTCTTATTAAAATTCCCCTCCTTTACCAGTAAAAAGATGGTGAACTGGGAAAAACGAAAAGACAAAGCTCTGTCTTTTCGTAACTCCCAGCCTCCGCCTCCGTCAACTCCTGAATCGCCCGACGCCGCCCTCCTGACAGAGTGTCAGTCGCCAATCAGAGCCGCCGCCGCCGGAGTCTTTCTAAGGCTTCGTCGACCTATCCACCAACGACTGGAGTCTGAGGCTACGACTCCTCCGCCAGCCTTTCCGCCCGGTCCGACGCCGCCATTCTTCTCGGGCGCTGTCGGCTTAACGTCTTCAAAGGAATTCCTTGGAGGTTCTTCTGCCTCCAGCAAGACTACCACCGACAGCCCCTGACTGAGTCGCGCCTCCCGCTTCCGTGAACCAAGCCCGCAAACTTCCCGAGCAAATCTCGATTGCCTCCCAGAGCCCGATTCCCTTACTTTGTTGTTTCCCGAGATTCCTCCAGGCTCTACCAGCCAAACCCTTGAGTCTTCTCTTGCAAAGCTGAAGGTATACCTCGTTACCCTGTCTCAATCGTGAATGCGTAGTATAATATTAAGCTTAAATGTTATGATCTTCAAAAATCAGAGCTTGCTTGCCAAGATTGTCATTAATCCTGTTTGTCGTTAATTTCTACATTCGTTCTTATCTTTTTTTATCTCTCACTTGGAGCACTTGTGGAAGCGAAGATTCAAGGCGGATAGCGTACAAATGTCAGCTCATTTTTTTTGCGTGGTTACAACCTTAGGTCGGTCTGCAATTGAGAATAATCGTGTTAAACCGCCGGCCCGCCTTAATTTGAGGACGACTCGTAAATTTATTCATTTTTAAATCAATTTCAATTTTCGGTATGCATCAAGATCGTGTGCAAGATCGTAAGATCGCACGATCTTACGATCTTGCACAAGGCAACGATCCACGATTTACTTAAAATCGTCATCCTGTTAGGATCGTTAGGATCGTAGTGCAAGATCGTAAGATCGTTAGGATCGCACGATCTTGCACGGGCACAAAAAATCGTAAGATCGTTAAGATTGTTGAAGATGAAAATGAAGACAATCTGATGGTTGCAGGAGAGGAAGAAGAGGCTCCAAATGAAGCGGATCGCGTGCAAGATCGTTAGGATCGCACGATCTTGCACGGGCCCTGATGAAAGTCGTCTGGTGCTGACTCCAGGTGGGCCCCCTGGTGGGACTCCAGGGTGGCGGGCAGGTGTGACGCCTGTGCCGCATCATAAAAATTTATGTGATTATAAAAAGAGAGCTTAAAGTATGTCGAGCTCAGACAGTACCATCCGTGGAGATCTAAGTTCATGATATAAAAGACTAGAGGATCCCTCCAAGGGGTAAAGAGCCCTCTTTCTCCATAGCAGCACCGCCCCACCATTCCGTCAACAAATATGCAAAAACAAGGTTATACTAAATCCCTTGGGTTAGCTCAGAGGCCTGCAGATGCTAATGTCGCCTCCCCACCTAGACAGATGTGCTTTACAGCTAAAAGGAAGAAAAAGAAGTCCAAATACAAAAAAAAAGAGGCGGCATGTTCCTCATTGCCAATAACTTGGAGGAGCAAATAACCTAAAGGGACTCAAGACTCGGACGAATCTCCACCTTTACAGATATTTATATGTGGCCTGTAAATAACAAAAAAAACTAAAAAAACTTTATGAAATTTTTTTCCTTTTTATTTCAGTGGTTCTAAAGCAAGTGTATGATAGCAAAATGAACCAAAGAAAGAACTGCACCAGAGCTAAGGTCTTATGTTTCTATAGTGGGAGCTTAAGCAAAATGATTTTTTTCTATACCCCTTTATCAAAACATTCTAACTACTATTTGTAGAAGTTCCCTGGAGAAGATATCTGTGGAATAGGATCTGAAAAAAATGTTTCCTTTAAATACGACCATAGGCGCCATTTTTATTGGATGAGTTACAAACAATCTCGTCGGGTATTTGCACGGGGATGTGATCTCGAGACTCAGATAATCCAGGAGACGCAAACTGTTAAAAGTCAAGTTATCTTAAGCTCACTATGGGGTGACCATATCCTGGAATGTAGTTAGATTTAATATATATCTGTGTTGTTGTAAGAGAGGGAGAGAAGTATTGAACGAGGAGATATGACATAAAGGTACTTCTCTCGCTCGAAATCGACATGGTATCAGAGCTCTGAATTCCCTCGACTAATTCTCCCGTCGGAACTAGAGCTGCAGCATTCTCTGCATATTGAATGGATAAGAGAATGGGTCGTCATTTGTTCGGTTACATCCGTCTTCGACGACACTTGTTCCGCTGCTTCCGTTCTAATCGACCTCACCTCTTCTTGTTTCCGTTTGAACCACCGACAATATGTTGACTGAGACATCATCAGTTTGCCTCTTTGACGAAGCCTTCTCCATCCAAATTCGTCTGCTCTTTGAGGGGAGTCAAGGAATCAATCTTCCATGCCTCTCTTCAATCAGGGATCTCCGTTCCAAGCACTTTCTGCTCGATCCAGCTGTTCTGATCCCACTCCAACAATCCTTTTTCCAAACAAATTACTATTTCAGACAAAGAGGAACAACTTCATATGCATGTTGTGTTCTTTTATTCTTTATAATACATTAAGTTTGATGTACACTGATTCCAGTAGCCCGCAAATTGGTCCTTTGTTTCCTACCTTCGATATTCAACCGTTTTTATTTTGTTTCTTCTGGTTCTTCTGTTGCCTCTCTTTTTCTATAGGAGACAAATTAAAATATGTTGCTCTCGCTAAAGGGTCGAGTAACCCTCTTAAATACTAGAACAACACTCGAGCCTTTATCCCACTATAGTGGGGTTGGCTATATGGATCTTTTGCCGTCATTGTGCAATATCTTTTGTCATAATCTCACTAATGCCTAAGTACATCATGCCTTTCTCTATAGTTTCATTCCAATTCTTTATTGGTCTACCCATCACTCGTCTAACATGCCTAGTGACTAGACTCGCACAACGCCTAACAGGTGTCTCTAATGGTCTCCTTTGTACGTGTCCAAACCATCTTAGACGAGCTTCTCGTATCTTCTCTGAAATTGGTGCTACTCCTATCTTATCCATGATACGTTCATTCCTAAATTTATCCAATCTCGTGTGACCACACATCCACCGAAGCATTCTCATCGCTGCAACTCCCATTTTTTGCTCATGTACACAATTCACTGCCCAACACACAGAACCATAGAGCATCGCGGGTATAATTGCAGTACGTTAAAACTTGCCCTTAAGTTTTAGTGGTACTTTACGATAACATAAGATCCCTGACGCGCTTCTCCACTTCAACCAACCCGCTTGGATTCTATGTGTCACATCTTTATCAATACCTCCATCTTTTTGAACTATCAATCCAAGATATTTAAAACACACTACGAGAAATATCTTGATCACCCAACTTAATAACGAAGTCATCTGTCCTTCTTGTACTGCTAAATTTAAGCTCCATATACTCCACATTTGCCCTGCTCAACCTAAAACCCTTCTTTTCTAAAGTACCTCGCCAAGATTCAAGTTTTGTGCTTACACCCTCGCGCGTATCATCAACCAAAACGATATCATCCGCAAACAATAAACACCAAGGTATTGCTTGTTGGATGTCTGGTGAGCTCGTCCAAGATAAGGGTAAAGAGATAAGGGCTTAAAGCTGAACCTTGATGTAATCCAACAATAATAGGCAATTCATGTGTTAATCCTCCAGATGTCCTCACCCTTGTCACTGAATTTGTATACATATCTTTGATTATGTCAATATATGATATATTTACACCATTCTTTTCTAAGACTCTCCAAAAGATCTCACTTGGAACTCTATCATAAGCCTTCTCAAGATTAATAAACAACATATGCAAATCTTGTTTTCTTTCTCGATAGGTGTCAATGAATCTCCTCAAGAGATGTATAGCTTCCATGGTCGACCTCCCTGACATGACTCCAAATTGATTCTCTGAGATGTTAGTCTCTCGTCTTAATCTTCTTTCTATTACTCATTCTCATAGTTTTATGATATGACTCATCAATTTAATTCTTTTGTAATTAACACAATTTTATATATCTCTTTTATTTTTATACAAAGGTGCCAAAATATTTTCTCTTCATTGGTCTGGCATGCTCTTTGACTTCAGCATATTATTGAAAAAATATGTAAGCCACAAAATTTCTTTACTTCCTAGACATTTCCATATTTTGATGGGTATATCGTCAGGCTCAACTGTCTTTCCATTTTTCATCTTATTTACAGCATTTTTTACCTCTGATACTTGAATTTTACGATAAAACGTTATGTTCTTATACTTCTCTAATTTACTTAACTTTTTCAAGTTCAATTCATTTTCATTTGTTTCATTATAGAGTTGATAAAAGTATCTTTTTTATCGCTCTTTAATATCCACATCATCTGTCAAAACTGTATCTGTCTAATCCTTTATGCATTTTACTTGACTTAAATCTCGTCTTTTTTTCTCTACCTCGAGCAATTTTATATATGTCACGCTCTCCATCTTTGATATCTAGTCGCTTATAAAACTCTTCATAAGTTTGACTTCTTGTTTTACTTATTGCTTGTTTAGCTTTTTTTGGCGATTTTATACTTGTTTAAGTTTTTATCATTCTTACAAGCGTAAAGTGATTTATAGCTGACTCTCTATGCTCTCATTTTGTCTTGCACTTCCTTTTTACACCACCAAGATTCTTTATTTGGGGGCGCACGACCTTTTGATACTCCAAATATGCTCTTTCCACTTATCCTTAAATGTGAAGACATACTTTTCTATGAGGTATTAGGATCAACATAAGGGTCATCAACTAGTTGTTCCATAACTGTCTTCTTAAAAACAACATGTTTTCCATCTTTAAGTTCCACCGCCAAATTTTTGGTAACACTTTTGTTCTTGTCTTAAATACTATGGTGGAAGAAATTCCAAAGTAAATTTTACTTGTATGACTCATATCAAATTGAATGATGGGAATTATCTTCGTTGGGTTCAATCCCTACGAATCTTTATTGGGAATCGGAAGAGACATTAATTTATTAATTGATCCAAACCTGCTACTATCATGATAGACTCAATAATGAAGAATGGGAATGAGAGGACATAATTATAATTAATTGGCCAATAACCCTATGGAAGCAAAGATTGTCAGCTAATTCATATTCTATCAGACCGCAAAGAAGATGTGGAACTTAGTGAAAAGAAATTATTCAAAGAAGTAAGATTTGGCGAGAGGATTTTTCAACCCCAAATAGAGCAGACATCCATAAATAATATAACTGACACATAAGTAGGCATAAATTGACCAATATTTGGACATTCAATCTATCAAGGCTTACAAGAAACATCATATGCAGGGTAGCCGTTTAAATTCAATCTATCAAGGATTACAAGGATATCTGGATACTGGAAAGGGATTTTGTTCTTGATTTTGAGACTGCTGCTCATTATATTAATGGCAGAGCTAGCCGTTTAAATTCTCTCTATAATGGGGTGAATGTGGGATATGATAAATCTGCCCTCATTGTCGAACAAAGAAGAATACTAAAACATTGGAGCCTAAAAGACACGCAAAGGAGTAAAATAAAGTGTCCCTATAAAAAGATAGGACACAGGAAAAAAAGTTAGGAATTACATCCCAACTTGGTTCCAACATGATGGATATGTGGCTCAAATGGGAGATATGTCACAGGTGTCACGAAGAACTACAGGGATTTGGCATAGTGGCGGCGCTTGCACAAGGAAGATTGTCGAGTGTAATAAGTGAAATCGGAGCAAGTGTGTCTGGTGGGTGATCGAGGGCGACAGGACCCTGTTGAATGTGAGTCGTGGGAAAATGAGAAGCGGTGGGTGGGGGGGTGGGGGGGCAGTCAACAGAAGAAAAGGATCTATAAGGCCCGCCGGAACATGTGACTGGAGCGAAGGCTGCGGGACGGAGACCGCAGGGTCCAACAGCAGCGACACAAATTGTGGTGACGCCACCATTAGGCGTGGAGGCGACAAGGCCGATGGTTTGAACTGTGGGGAGGGAAGAACTGGAGGTAAAGGTGGAGTGACAATAACTACGCAGGCCGGAGGAGCTTCTTCGAGCGCAGGTATGATCAATGATTGTTGTAGGGGAGGATCAATGGTGGCCCTGGTAGAATCGAAACGTCGATCAATGCTGGCGGCGAGTCGTGAAAGCGTGACATAATAGGATGTCAGCATCTCCAGTAACTTCTGCAACATCCGACATGCTGAATTAATTTATCAATCAATTAGCTTTAGTGAAAAAATAATTATTTTTATTCATTGAGAATTACTCGATTAACTAATTAGATCTTATAATAATCGACTTCGCTAACTGTTCTCGAGAACATGGCTTGCGTGCGGTGATGGAACCTGCACAGCGCGGGGCTCGAACAAGCAAGGGACGTCGGGCTAGAAACTTGTGTTGGGTGGATAGGTCTGCATCAAGTCGTGGGGATGGAGAATCGTGGATGCAAGGTCCTCAAAGATGAGGGCTCTGCAACCATGACAGCGAGTCACTCTGCCTCAACATCTTGGCACGCGGTGTCAATGTCATGTGTGGATAGGTGAACTCGATTGTCACCGAGGGAGGAGGATGCGGGCTGGCAATGGAATATCGAAGTAGGTTGGAGATGGAAGTGAATGAGTTGTAGGGCACGGACTGCGTCGATGGAAAATCGATGGTTATGATGGATGTCACTGGGACTTCCGTGAAAATGGAAGAGATCGCCGGTTTGCTCTTTCGCGTGCGTCCAACGAGGAAGGAGGTTGTGTCAGCTGCTTTTGTAAATGACGAGGGCGGAGTTTGGGGTCTTCTGCGATGAGGTTGGTGATGTGTGGTGTTGATGAATTAGAGATCTTGTCCTATTAGCGGAAGAGGATCAAAAAGCTTTGATACAAAAATGTTAATGGGCCTAGACTGTAACGTCGTCGAAGGTGGCGTTGGAGGCGGAGATATAAGAGGAATCGAGCTCAACTCGTGAAGAATGTAAGGGGAGAGGAAGAAGGGGAGTCTTGTTCAACCCTAACCCTAAAAATGAGAAAAGGAGAGAACTAAAGAGAGAGGGGAAGTTAGAGAGAAGGAGAACTTAGATTAATTCATTTCCTAATTCAAAATGCCCAAAGGTCAATATATATATAACTACATCGACATGAGTACTAAAATCTTAAATAAAAGAGAGCACTAAAATATTAAAACTCAATTTGACTCATACAACTTGAACTCAAATACATGAAGACTTATAATAATATAAATGATAGATAATTGATGAGGTGAGACCACTAACATTTGATGTTATAGGTCTCCACTATCCGACATTGGTTATGTTGTGCATATTTCATTACGAGTCTTACGTATGTTATTTTGAGTTGTATGAGTCGAGTCTTTGGAGTCTTAACGTTTTATTGTTATATTTTATTTAATGTTTTAGTGCTCATGTCTTTGTAAATCTATAAATAGATCCCTTAGGTCATGTGGGAAGTCATGAATGAATTAATCCAAATTCTTTTTATCTCTCTAAGTTCTTATTTCTCTCTCTCTAGTTCCCTTTCCCCTCATCTCATTTCTAGGATTAGGGTTGAGCAAGGCTCCTCCTCTTCCTCTCCTCTCGCATTCTTCATGAGTTGAACTCTGCTCCACTTGTATCTACACCTCTGACGGCGTTATAGTCTAGGCCCATAACATCTTGGTATCCGAGCCTCTCCCCTCGCACGCCTCCGTCTCCTTTACTAGTGCCTCTCCAACTCCAGCCCTTTGCTTCATTGATGCCACACGACGTCAACCTCCTCGCAGAAGACCCCAAACTCCTCCCTCGTCATCGGCAAAAGAAACTAACGTCGACTCCTTCCTTGTTGGATGCATGCGGAGGAGACAGTCCGACGCTCCTTCCCTCATTGAAGCCTAGTCCTCATCCTTGCACTTGACCGCCAACACACGACATTGAGCCCAACAACATCCCGTTCGTCTCGCACCAACACTGTCGATCGTCTGTGAGGAAAGAGATGAAGGGTAAGGAACCACCGTTCCTTTTGCTTGGGAGGATGCAGCCCTATAAGGCTCGATTTCTCTCGTCTTTTTATTCTATATGGAATTCTGAATTTCAACCTCGCGAGAATGTTGCTTAAGGGAATTAGGAGTTGCATGTTGCTAAAATCAGGGATCTAGAAATGGCGGGTAATAAACATAGATGTCAATTACATCATATGTTAATTGTGTGGAATTAGGAGTGGTCCCCACACGCTAATGATTTGAAAAGACCGATGCATAGGCTTTTCTTTTTTGCTGGATTCACAACCACACTAATGAATGTTTTTAAAGTATTTTTAATAATAAAGAATTGTTTAACAAAGAAAAAAAGTCTAATGTGAAAAAATAGGGAACAAGCTCAAATTTAAGGCTAAGGCTCAACATGGGAGTAGGTAAAGAAACACGACTCAACCTGCCCAAATCAAAGGATTGCACCACTGGACAATCTAGAGTAAAAACATTCGACCTAGATAATTGCATCATAGAGAATACACCGCTAAAACTTTTCTAATACATAAAATTACAGAAAAATAAATGCACAAAATAAATGTGTGACATAAAAGAAAAGGTTCAACATAACTAAAACAAAATAAAGCGCATGCATAAAATAAAATTTGGTGTTGCGAGCGTTTGTCAGCATCAGATGTCCTTCTTTTCCCTGGCTCCACGCCCAATTGGTAGGGTCGATCTGTCCCGGGATTGGGGTCCTACCCGTACTAGTGGCGCAGTCCATCAAGTCTCCATTGCTCTATCCAGTCCTAAACCCATGTCATATTTGTGGGGCAATCTCATGGTAATGATCAAATCACAGCTTCTCAAACTCCACATCCATATGAAGTCGCTCTGGCAACCCAAATGTAAAGATATGTGTTTACTGCTTCAGTCTCACAGTGGTCGTGCTCGCCATGAGTACTTGAAAATTTTCAAATATTTGATCACACTTCCGATCTATCCTAATGAGGTCAGCTCGCCTAGTGGACTCCCACATAGAGGGGGGTCCAACGTGCATGTTGCGGTATTTCTTGAAATCCTACCATGACATTTGGACGTACTCTCTCCAACTGAAGAAGCCATAATTGTGCTGAACTCGCCAAGTGATGGGTAGAAATCCTTAGCCGGTCAAGCCAAAATGTGTGTTGATTTACAAAACATAGTTTGCGGTATGTCAACCAATTGATAGGTTCTTCTCAATTGTCGAAAGTTGGAAAATCCATATTCACTCCCCGAGAAATTCACGTTTCCTCTTGTCGTCCCCCTTGGGTGCTCCATGTGCTAAATCATAGTATCCACAAGGTTCAATCCAGTCCCCTCTATTGACGATGTCCCACCAATCCTGTGACCATGCTCGCTGAGCGTTTTTGTCAAGTAAACCACCCCCAATAGATGATGTTCATGTTTGTTTGTTGTCTCGAAAGTCACGCCGGTAACAGGTCGTCCACGCACGACATGGGTAGGAGCCTACGAGATATCGCAACCCCACCGCCCACCCCCGTTGTCGATCCCTTGTGCGGTCCAGCGATGGAGAGTTCGTTGATTCGTACGTGGATCTGAGTAATCGCCACTCGAGTAATCATGGAATCTTACAATAGCATTTGCAATGTCTCTCGGATGTCTCACTACACACCGAGGTACTCCTCCATGCCAGTGAGAGACTCTGATGCCAATTTGTTGCAAGCCCTTGTGAATGATCATGACATTGAAAAAGCAAGGGGTTGAATTGAAATCTAAGGTGGGGAACTTCTTGCCTGATGTCTTCCAATGATGAAGGCAATAGTCAGATAATAGAAGAAGATAGAGGAGTGCACTACCCATGCGGATTCGTGACCCACCGCGTCTATCGGGCTTGCGTGAGGATGGAGAGGTGGTAATGATAATTTACGAGAAAAATAAATTTAGGGTCAAAGTGCTTTTCATTTCATCTCTCCTCCCATATATAAATGAGGGCTACATTTTACAAAATAAACCAGACAAAAAAGTTCACGATAAAAATGCTTGAAATAAAATTGCCGGAAATTAAAAGATAGTTTAAAATAAAATTGTCGGGGAAAATAAATTGAAGGGCAAATGAGATCACTCCAATTGATGTCACCTTGAGTCATACCTTCCTTGTGCCTCCGTGAATATCTGCGGCCCCATAATATATCCGCAACAATAATCAAGTTACTTACGGAAATGCGGTAACTCAAGCCCAGATGTGTAATAAACGTCATTCTTAATCTGTTAATTATGACTTGCCTATACAAAAAATATATATGCAAGTATCTTGGATGAAAATACTGTCAAATATAGCTTACCCTCTTCAGAATATTAACCCTGTCTTGAAGCCCATCCACAGCCCTATCATTGTCATGTTCATCAATCTCATGAGAAGTGTAGGATGATGACCTGATTCCACCCTCCTCAATACCATCAAACAAAGCAGCTCTTCCACTGCGATAGTCCCTAGGGGAGAAAAATATAATAAGCTCGACGGGATGTCAAAATATGTAAAATAGTATCTAGGTGTAAAAATAAATAACAATTGAACAAAAGTTAGGGCAAGGTTAACAATTTAAGGAATGGAAATAACTAGTTTCACATGCTATTCAGAATACGTATAGTAAAAAAAATTTGTTTATACGTTTAGCTATGAAGACAAGCGCATTTTGAAATAGAAACAATTTGACCACAAACAAAATATAAACACGTTAAATCCTGCTTGCTTGGAAGCTGTTAGAAAAGCCTAATTAAGGGTCCATCTAGGGGCCCATTTTTCTCTCTTTTCTCTCTTTGTATTAGTCTCACATCTTGGATTGGGATTTCTCTCCTTCCTCTTTTCCTATATAAATGTATTCATACTTGTAACTATTGATTCAAGAAGTATATACAAGGTTCGAGGCCTCTCTTTACATAGTAAGGCACCGGTCTTCTCCTTGGGTATACCCGGTTTCTGTTCGCGGCCTCTCCGCGGTCTCTGTTTTCTAACCGCCCCGAGCTCCCCTATGGCGGTCTCCCGCCCTACTCGCAGCCTTTCCGAGGTCTCTCTCCCTATCTCGCTACGTGGCTCCACCCTCCTCACCTCCTTCTCCTCTCCTTTTATAGTCTTCCCCTCTCGCCATCGTGGGCCCCGGTTAGGTTCTGCTCACTGCGGTTTGTGCGGCCTGCTCTCCTAAACTGCGGCCTTACTTGTCGTGGATTGTCCTTTCCCGCCCGGTTTGTTTCATTAACTGCGGCTTGCTAGTCGCGCGGTCTGCCTTTGTGATCGTCGCGGCCTCTTTCCTCTCTTCGGGCTCCGCATCTTTGGTCGTGACCTCTCTTGTCGCTGGTGTGCCCCACTGTGACTGTGCGGTTTCCTTCTTCTCTCCGCTGTCGGCTTCGCCTTCTATCTAGCCGTGTTGCTTCCCTCTTTCTTAGCCGCATCTTGGTCACGACATTTCTTGGTCGTTGGTGTGTCCGTCGAGACCGTGCGCCTACTTTCTCTGCTTAGCCGTCCGGGCTTCTTTTGCTAGCCGCCCGACCGGCCTCTCTCTCTTCGGCCTCTTTCTCTCTCGCAGCCCGGCCTCTCTGCCTAGGCGCCAGGTCTTCCTCTCTAGCTGCAAGGCCTCCTCTTCTTAGCCGCTCTTCTTAGCCGCTCGGCCTCCTTATCTAACCGCCCGGCCTCCTCTGCTTAGCCGCCCGGCCTCCTTCTCTAGCCGCCCGGCCTCTCTCTCTGCTTAACCGCCCGGCTTCCTTTGCTAGTCGCCCGACCTCTTTTGCTAGCCGCATGGCTTCCGAACATTCCACTGCTACCTCTCCTCCTGCTCGCGCGCCTGCTGCGGCTCCCGAACTTTGTGATGAGCTACAGATTACTACCATTTCTCTTACCAGGAAATGGAATTTCGTCGAATGGGTTCACTATGTTCGTCGTGTTCTGCAGACAAAGGGTCTTCTTCACCACTTGACCCGAGCTACCCCTGATGCTCCCTCCGATGACTGGTTTCGCGATGATGGTCGGGTCCAGTGCTGCCTCCTCAACTCTATGGACACCGAGCCCTACAGGGTGGTCATGTATCATGACACGGCCAAGGCCATGTGGGAGGAGCTCCACTCCTTTTACTCTGGGTACAAGTCTTCAACACTTATATGATATTCTCTCTGACCTTCAGAACCATGCTCTCGGTGCTCCCAGCGATATGATCTCTTTCGTTGCCCAGGCGAAGACCGTGGTCGAGGCTTGGATTCAACATCAGCCTCCAACTACTGATCTAGCTACTCAACGGGCCCAGAAAGAGACTGTCACCATCGCGATGATGATGTCTCGTGTTCCTCCCCACCTGCATAGTGTTCGGGCCCAGATCCTCTCTTCCACGACGACTCCTTCGTTGTCTGATATCTGCTCAATGCTGCTTAAAGTTACGCCTCCTACTGAGGCTCCTCCCAGATTTGCACCGGCTCTTCTTCAACATCCTCTCCTTCTGACCCCTCCTCCTGCTCGTGGATCTTCCACCGGAGGGGGGCAACCTCCATCTCGGAGACAAGGACGTGAAGATTGTTCTTCTATGAAATGCACATATTGTGGTCGGGGTGGTCATCTTGAGGCTATCTGTTACCGCAAGCATGGTTTACTTCCTCACCTTGCTGCTACTTCCTCTGTTGCTCCTGCTACCACTGGGGCTTCTGCCCAGGATCCGGCGTCCACTACCCGCCAAGATATAGCTGAGCTCTGCACCCAACTCCACCAGCTACAAGGTGCCCTCGGCCGCTCCTCCGGCTCGGTTGCGTCTTTCTCTGCGGAAGGTATCACATGTCTCTCTCATAGCCCCGGCTGGATCGTCGATTCCAGCGCTACTCACAACATTACCTCCCAGAAGCCCTCCCCCCCAGTATCTCCAGACGGCTCATCCTCCGTGTATCACTGTGGTCAATGGTGACACCCTACCGGTTTCTGTCGCCGCTGCTCTCCAGCTTACCCAGGCCCTTTCTCTTTCCTCGGTTCTTCATATTTCGGGGTCTCCTTTCAATTTACTTTTTGTTTGTCGTCTGACGCACGACCTTGATTGTTGCATAACTTTTTCTCCTTCTTCTTTTCTTATGCAGGATCGCCGCACCCGGAGTATCATTGGTAAGGGGCAGCTATTGAATAGGTTGTACATCTTGGATATCCCACCCACTCTTCTCTCTGCCGTCTCCACTGTAGATTGGCAACGCCGCCTTGGGCATGCTCCCCTTCCGATTCTCAAGCGGGCTCTTCCTGATGTTCCTTACGCGAATTCTCTTGTGAATCTTGTATCTACGGCAAACAGCATCGTTCTTCCTTCCTCCTGCCTGTACCAGGAGTAGTACTCTTTTATCTTTAGTTCATTCTGATGTATGTGGTCCTCATAAATTCTCCAGTATCTATGGATTTCGCTATTTTGTCACCTTTATTGACGATTACTCGGGTATTACGTGGCTATATTTACCGCATGATCGTACTGAACTTACCTCTGTGTTTCGTACTTTTTTAACTGAGATGCGTACGCAGTTCGCCACCCCCCCTCAAAGTCATTCGCACTGATAATGTTCGCGAGTATACTGGTCGCACCTTCTCCAATCTCTGCACCGAATTTGGCGTCATCCATCAAACATCGTGTGTGTATACCCCTCAGCAAAACGGGATGGCCGAACGGAAGAATCAACATCTTCTCGATGTTGCTCGGTCCCTCATGTTTCAAATGCAGGTTATGATCGAATATTGGATTTTTGTCAAGTTTGTCGTCTCGGCGGATGTCACCTTCTGCGAACACCAGCCTTTCCACTTACCTTCCCCCACCCCGTCCTCCCCTCCTTTTCCTCAGTCTGTCGTACCTGTCACGCCCTCTTCTCTGCCATCTCCTTCCTCCTCTCTCCCTGCCCCCCCCCCCTCGGGTTCCTCCGCCCCTTCTCCGTGTCTACACTTGTCGTCACTCCAAGGATGGTTCCCTGCACCAGCTCAATGCTCCCAGCGACACCCCGACAACGGCAGATCCAGCTCCCACCTCTACAGCTCATCCCTTGGCCAACTACGTTTCTCTCCATCGGCTGACTCCACCTCTCTACGCCTTTGCCACCTCTCTACGTCTTGTCACCTCTCTTTCATCTATTTCTATTCCTAACACTATGCAGGAGGCGCTTCAACACCCGGGGTGGCGGGCGGCCATGGACGATGAAATGCGGGCTCTCTGGGCTAACCGTACTTGGGATCTGGTTTCTCTTACTGCAGGTCAACCCTGTGTTAGCTGCAAGTGGGTCTTTGTTATTAAACATGCGACGGATGGCACCGCTGAGCGTCTAAAGGCCCGCCTCGTGGCCCGGGGTTTTACTCAGCAACATGACCTTGATTATGAGGAAACCTTCTCTCTGGTGGCCAAATTGAACACGGTTCGCTTTCTACTCTCCTTGGCTGTTCATCGTCATTGGCCTCTTTATCAGCTAGATATTAAGAATGTCTTCCTCAACGGTGATCTGCATGAGACTGTTTATATGCACCAACCTCCTGGGTTTGAGACCACGAATGAGTCTCAGGTCTGTCATCTTCAGAAATCTATTTATGGTCTCAAGCAGTCCCCGCGCGCTTGGTTTGAAAAATTCAGCAAGGTTGTCTGTGATATTGGCTTCATTCGGAGCTCGGCTGACTTTTCTATCTTCACCCGACACCGGTCAACCGGAACTGTGATCCTACTTGTCTATGTTGACGATATCCTCATTACTGACGACGATACTACAGGGATACAACATATCAAGCAACAGTTAAACTCCGTCTTTCAGACCAAAGATCTTGGCAACCTTCGGTATTTTCTTGGGCTTGAGGATGCACGACGCCCTGACGGTCTTGTGTTATCCCAAAGGAAGTATTGTATGGACCTCCTTCATGATGTCGGCTAGTCTGGATGCAAACCTGTGGATACTCCTATGGACGTCAATCACAAGCTCTCGTCCCACAGCTCTGACTCCGACAAGCTGCTTACAAATCCGGAATACTATAGACGATTGGTTGGGAAGCTGATCTATCTTACGGTTACTCGACCAGACATCTCTTTTGTCGTGGGAGTCGTGAGTTGTTTTATGCATGCTCCTCAGACATCTCATCTTCAAGTTGTCGAGCGCATTCTTCGATATCTCAAGATCGCTCAAGGACAAGGGCTTGTGTACAAGCCATGCACATCTCTATCTCTTGTCACGTACTCTGACGCTGACTATGCAGGATCCATTGATGATAAGCGCTCCACAACTGGTTTCTGTACCTACTTCGGTGGACATCTTATAACCTGGCGTAGCAAGAAACAGACTGTGGTTGCTCACTCTTCTGTTGAAGCCGAGTATCGGGCTATGGTTGTTGTTTCCGAGTTAACCTGTCTTGAGAGCCTTCTGGGAGACTTGGGTGTTCGTCTCTCATCACCGACGACCCTATTTTGTGACAATCAAGCAGCAATACATATTGCCCAGAATCCGGTCTTTCACGAACGCACAAAGCATATTGAAGTTGACCGTCACTTTATCCGGGAAAAGGTACAGTCAAAGAAGATAGATTTGGAACATGTTCCTGAAACAAACCAAGTTGCTGACATCCTGACTAAAGCTCTCTCCCGGTCGCTATACTACCAGTTTCTATCCAAGCTTGGTGCCTACGACTTGTAGCTCCAGCTTGTGGAAGTGTTAGAAAAGATTAATTAAGGGTCCATCTAGGGGCCCATTTTTCTCTTTTTGCTCTCTCTTTGAATTAGTCCCACATCTTGGATTGGGATTTCTCTCCTTTCTCTTTTCCTATATAAATGTATTCATACTTGTAACTATTGATTCAAGAAGTATATATAAGGTTTGAGGCCTCTCTTTACAGAAGCAAAGGGATTCATGTTCTAGTAATAGTTTTGCAATGAAATTGATGGAAATGCATGAGTTGGACTGTTATGCCCCCACACCCGCTTGGGTTCTCGGGACATAAATACTCGCGGCGGACCAAGGAGCGCGCGCAAGACAACGGGGCTGAACCATCCGGTTCAGCCCCCACTCATTAAATCAGCCAGAAGGGGGGCTGAACAACTCCGGTTCAGGCCCACTTGAGGGGGCCGGCCGGCCCCCTCCTTTCCCCGGGTATTTATAGCCCGGGGCTGCTTTGGGGAGGATCATGGAAGACATATCAGGTTTCTTTCCTCTCTTTCCCTCTACCCTAACCCTAGTCTCTCCTTCCTCTCTAGTCTCTCTCTCTCTCTCTCTCTCTCTTGCACGTTCATAACATTTGGTATCAGAGCATCCTTCCTGCGACCATGGTGACACGCTCGGAGGCGGAGACCGCACGATTGGCTACCCTAGAGGATAACTACGTAGGGTTGGCGGATTCGGTGGCGGCCATGGAAGGCCGCTTGAACACGTCCACAAAAAACATGGAGGAACGCATGGAGGGACGTATGGAGGAGATCAAGGCGTTGTTGATGCAATCGTTGAAGGGCAAGGCGGTTCAAGGCAGCGATTCTGAAACCGAGGCGCCACAAAATGTCAACGGAGGATCGGCGGGGTCTGGACACTTCGGTCCCGGCGGAATCGAGACCAATCCGGCCCGCACGGAGCCAGCGGGCGCCGGATCGGCCCCCGCTTGGATCGGCGCGTCGCACAGCCACCCTGGCTGGTCGACCGCGCCCGAAGGGGCCGGTGGTGGCCGCCCAGGGGGCGCCTACTCCCTCCGCCAGCCTGCGCCCTGGACCGACCCGCAACTGCCGCATCCGTGCGTGCAGGCCGGGAGCGGGGCAGGCGGACCGTCCGCCGCCCAGGAGGGGATCGCAGCTGACCTATGGAGGACCCGGGAGGCCACAGCAGCTCCCTTGAGACCACCGGGGGCTGTTGACGCCAATTTCGGAGGAAGAACGGGCCTTCTACCGACGCCGCAGCACGTGGGGGGGCCGATGAGGTTTGGGAACGGCGAGACATGGCCCGAGCAGCTACGCCGACAGGGATTTCAAGGCGGGGGGCAGCAATGTGGCGGCGGCCAAGGGGGAGCGAATTTCCATGACCCTTTCGGCCGACCACAGCACGGACCGGAGTTCAACGGGAGACATGGGGATATGCATCAACGACCCTACATGCCCCCGAAGAGAACTCGCATGAATTTCCCTAAGTTCCGCGGCGGGGATGCCTTGGAATGGGTACAAAAGGCGGAGTTATTTTTCACTTATCAAGAGATACCGAATGATCAGTGGGTGCAGCTGGCTTCTTTCCATCTTGAAGAGAACGCATATCAGTGGGCTCAGTGGTTCATACGGGCCTACGGATACGCAACATGGGCGAATTTTGTGGAAGGGTTCGTGGCACGTTTTGGGCCGTTGGAGTACGAGGATGTGGAGGCAACGCTACAGAAACTCCGTCAGAAGGGCACATTGATGGAATATCGAGCGGACGTCGAGAAGCTAGCAAATCGGGTTAATTGGGAGGAGAAGACGCTCCTCAGTTGTTTCATATCCGGCCTGCGGGACCATTTGAGGGATGAGGTCCACGCGTATATGTCGCGCAGTCTACGTCATGCCATCAGTCTGGCCCGCATACAGGAGGAGCGCTTCAGCCGTCAGAGAAATCGGGCCCCACCAAGGGTCCCGCCCGCCCCAGCAACAGGCAGAAGGGAGCAGGCACCGGCAGCCCGGCCGACAGTGACGCGGCTTACTTGGCCTGAATTGCAGGCCAGGAAGGAGAAAGGATTGTGTTTAAACTGCGACGAGAAATACGCATCGGGGCATCGATGCCAGAAGGTGCAGGTCTTCATGCTGCGTGAGGAGGACGAGGAGGACTACCCGAGCCTCAAAGCCGAGGAGGAGTTGGATCTAGCTGAGTTTGGCATTTCGATTCAGGCCATGGAGGGATGTGTGGCACCCACCACTATGCGGATCAAGGGAAGGATTGGCAAGGAAAGGGTCACCATTCTCATTGATAGTGGGAGCACCCACAATTTCATCAACCCTGAGGTGGCGCTGAAGACAAGACACCCCGTTGACAGGAACGCGGCGTTCCAGGTGATGGTCGCGGATGGCAGCAAACTGCGGTGCGAAGGGGCACTGAAGGGCGTGGAGATACATCTTACAGGATATGTGTGCCGCACCGACGTCTACCTCCTTCCGATTAAAGGGTCTAATATGGTACTTGTGGTACAGTGGCTCTGCCAACTGAGGCGGGTGACCACGGACTGGGACCGCATGACACTGGAGTTCACGCAGCAGGGGACGGATTACTGTTTGCACGGTATCCGATCCACCCCTCTCAAGGAGATCTCCCTACGAAGCCTGCAGAGACTGGAGGAGCAGGGTAGTATGATGGCCATGATACTCGGGGTGGCGGCAGGGGGGGTCGACACGGAGGCGGCGTCGGACCCGATACAGCTGCTTTTAGCTCAGTTCGAGGACGTCTTTCAGGAGCCGCACACTCTGCCTCCCTCGCGTTTCCGGGATCACCAGATACAGCTGAAGGCAGGGACGGACCCTACCAATATCCGTCTCTACCGCTAGCCGTATGTTCAAAAGGCGGAGATCGAGCGCAGCGTACGGGAGATGCTAGCGACAGGCATTATTCGGCCCAGCACCAGCGCGTTCTCTTCTCTGATCATCTTGGTCAAGAAGAAGGATGGCTCCTGGCGGTTCTGCGTCGATTACCGGGGGCTGAATAGCTCCACCACCAAGGACAAGTTTCCCATTCCTATGATTGAAGAGTTGCTGGATGAGCTGCATGGAGCGAGTCTGTTCACCAAACTGGACCTCCGGTCCGGTTATCATCAAATTCGGATGAAGGAAGAGGATGTCCACAAAACAGCATTCCGCACCCACGACGGTCACTACGAGTTCTTGGTGATGTCGTTTGGGTTGGCCAACGCTCCCTCCACCTTTCAGGCTGTGATGAACGAGATCTTTCGACCACTTCTTCGCCGGTATGTCCTGGTATTTTTTGATGATATACTAATCTATAGCAGGGCTTGGGACGACCATTTGGAGCACATGCGACATGTCCTCACCGTACTGCGGGAGCACCAGCTATTCGCCAAAAAGTCCAAGTGTTCTTTCGGACAGAGTCAGGTTGAGTATCTGGGGCACCTTGTGTCCGCCCGGGGGGTCCAGGAAGACCCACAGAAGATTGCGAGTATGGTGTCCTGGCCCCAGCCCACGACGGTGCGAGCCTTGTGTGGCTTCCTCGGGCTGACGGGGTATTACCGTCGTTTTGTAAAGGACTACGGCAAGATTGCTCGACCTCTGACACAGCTGTTGCAGAAGGATGTGTTCCAGTGGAACATCGAGGCGGACGAGGCCTTCCGGGCTTTAAAGCAGGCCATGACCACTACACCGGTCTTGGCGCTGCCGGATTTTACCAAGGGATTTGTGGTGGAGACTGATGCTTCGGGCGTCGGCCTCGGGGCAGTCTTGATGCAGGAGGGCCGCCCGCTCGCTTACTTCAGCAAGGCCTTGGCCCCACGGACGTTGGGGCTTTCAACGTACGAGAAGGAGATGTTGGCAATTATACATGCGGTCGAAATGTGGCGACCCTATCTTCTGGGACAGCATTTCCAGGTCCGTACAGATCACCAAAGCTTGAAGCACTTCCTGGAGCAGCGCTCGGCGTCTCCACTGCAGCAGAAGTGGTTGACCAAGTTGATGGGGTATGATTACGAGATTGTGTACAAGCAGGGCAGAGAGAATGTGGTCGCCGACGCACTCTCCCGCCTACCTGAGAGCTCCCTCTCTCATGTGTCGGGGCCAGTGATCACCACCTTGGACGAGATACAGGCAGCGGTACTCCAGGACCCCGAGCTACGCACCATTGTAGAGGCACTACAACAAGGTCAAGCTGCGGAGCCGGGCTACCATCTTCAGGGTCAGCGGCTGTACTTCCAGAGCAGAGTAGTCATTCCCTCCGCGTCGCCATGGCGGACGGCAATGATGCAGGAGTTTCACGCCTCACCCACAGGCGGCTACGCAGGGATTCTCCGGACACTTCAGCGGCTCCGAGCAAATGTCTTCTGGAAGGGGATGCGTCGCGATGTCCAGCAATTTGTACGGGAGTGTGAGATTTGCCAGAGGCAGAAGTACGAGACCACATCACCGGCCGGGCTTCTTACACCACTCGAGATCCCGCACCAGGTGTGGGACACCATTTCCATGGATTTCATTGACGGGTTGCCCAAGTCCCAAGGCAAGTCCGTCATCATGGTGGTGGTAGAAAAGCTTTCCAAGTATGGTCATTTCCTACCATTGAGCCATCCATACACGGGGGAGACAGTTGCAGAGTTATTTGCGCGGGAGATTGTGCGCCTCCATGGTCTTCCACGTTCCATCATTTCTGACAGGGATCCGGTCTTTATCAGCAGTTTCTGGAGGGAGCTCTTTCGGCTCCAGGGCACTACGCTACGAATGAGCACAGCCCACCATCCCCAGACGGACGGACAGACAGAGGTCCTCAACCGAGGGGTGGAGACCTACTTACGATGTTTTGTGATGGACGAGCCACGCACGTGGACCCGTTGGTTGCATTGGGCGGAGTACTGTTACAACACGTCCTTCCACACAGCCAGCAAGGTCACCCCCTTCGAGGTGGTATACGGCCGCCCTCCCCCTACCTTGAGTTCTTATGAGCCCTCCAGCGCCGCTCTCCCAGCCGTGGAGCGGACACTTCAGGATCGGGATCGCACTTTAGCCTTACTTCGGGACAATCTGCGGGTCGCTCAGGACCGCATGAAGGCACAGGCAGACAAGCACCGTACAGAGCGGGAGTTCGTCGTGGGTGATGAGATTTTCCTCAAGCTCCAACCTTACCGCCAGCTGTCAGTTTCTCGGAGGATGAATCAGAAACTCGCCCCACGTTACTACGGGTCATTCCGCATTCTGCGTCGTGTGGGCCCAGTGGCCTACACCTTGGATCTTCCAGCGGGGTCCCGCATCCACCCGACATTTCATGTCTCTGTTTTGAAGAAAAAGCTCGGGGCTTCCGTTCGGGCCAGCCCTTTCCTCCCCGAGGCGGCCAGCACGGGTGAGTTACGGCCGTCACCAAAGGCCATTTTGCTTACCAAATGGAAGAAGTCGGGCACGGAATATCGACCAGCGGTACTCGTCAAATGGCAGCAGCTGGACGCAGGGCACAACTTATGGGTCGACTTGTTGGAGTTCCGCGCGCGGTTTCCGGACTTCCACCTTGAGGACAAGCTGGTGCTTGATGGGGAGGGGAATGTTATGCCCCCACACCCGCTTGGGTTCTCGGGACATAAATACTCGCGGCGGACCAAGGAGCGCGAGCAAGACAATGGGGCTGAACCATCCGGTTCAGCCCCCACTCATTAAATCAGCCAGAAGGGGAGGCTGAACCACTCCGGTTCAGCCCCACTTGGGGGGGCCGGCCGGCCCCCTCCTTTCCCCGGGTATTTATAGCCCGGGGCTGCTTTGGGGAGGATCATGGAAGACATATCAGGTTTCTTTCCTCTCTTTCCCTCTATCCTAACCCTAGTCTCTCCTTCCTCTCTAGTCTCTCTCTCTCTCTCTCTTGCACGTTCATAACATGGACACTACATACTACTGCAAGCAGGATTCCACATTTTATGGGAACTATGATATTGGATCCGACCATATCTTGATTCAGAGAACTAAAAAATGTTATTGATGACAAAAATAAACTGCTGAAAGTATAAGCAAGTAATCAACATATTTTCTGAAAACAAAGCTTTTCCCAGCACCATTATAAATGAGCATGATTAATATATGTGCATATATAAGATATCTGGAGATAAAAAAGATATAGAGGGGTAGATATATATATATATATATTGAAAACTTGTGCGAAGGATCTCATTACCAGCCAAGATAGAGTCAGATCAAAATCAAGGGTGGAGAATTTCTTGCCCCAATTGATGACAAAAATAAACTACTGAGTATAAACAAGTATTCATCATTTTTCTGACAACAAATCTTTTCCAGCACCATTATAATGAGCATGATTAATATATGTGTGCGTGATATCTGGAGATAAAAAAAGATATAGCGGGGTAGATATATATTGAAAACTTGTGTGAAGGAGCTGAGATAGAGACTGATCGAAATCAAGGGTGGAGAATTTCTTGCCTCAATTGCCTCGTTAACCCCTAATGATGACGAAGAATTGCAGTAGCGTCAGAATAAAATAGGGAGAAGCGAAAAGAGAATCTATGTCAAGGAATGAGGATCGCGACCTTTGCTTGTGGAGCTTGCGCGATGTGGGGGTCGTTAACAAACACAGAAGGGTTAGAAAGAGGAAAAGGAATTCGGGCATAAAAAACTTCTCACATTCATTCCCTCCAAAGTATATATAGGAGGGAATGCAGGTCCACAGAGGTCGCAAGGAATTCGGTTTCCACGAGTAGGGAGAGGTCCATGACTTGGTGGGCGGTACATGGCTGGAGGGTGCGGAGACAAGCTTGGATATGAGGCTATAAGCCATGTATAAAATAGCCCCAGTAGTGGTCGAGTGGAAGATTCAGAACATGGGTGACCAACTCGATAAATGCATCCACGTAAGAGTCAATGAAGCCCGTCTGGCGGATCCCGCAAAGGCATTCGATCGCGTTGTCGAAGTAGCGATGATCGTGGCGTTGAAGAAGGGCCTCGATGGCAGCCGTCCATGTGAGGTTGGGAGAGGACTGGCGGAGCCAGCGAACCCAATGGAGTGTGAACACTTCCATGCCAATAAGGGTGGTCGTGGAGACCTTTTGCACCTACGAAATTTGGTAAATGCCAAAATAATGCTCGGTGCGGGCAATCCAACCCAGGGGGGTCGGTACCGTTGAATGTGGGTATGTCGAAGCGGGTGAAATGGGGAGGATACAATTTGCAAAGGCGGGTTCTTCAGGGGGCATTGTTTTGGGAGATCCCAAGGCAAAGACGGTGTTAGGCCCGACGTGCTGGCCGGTTTGAAGGTTGTGGAGCAGCGTCATAATCGACATGAATTGCTTGGCTTGGGGCTCAAGGCGAGAGACGATGGTGGTGAGGGCATGCTTCATGGCCTTCACATGAGTTTCCATTGATTTCCAGGGCTTTGGCATAAGAAGGAGAAGACGAAAGAGTGGCGGTTGTCCTCCGGTGTCTGCGAGAAGAAGGGTGACGACTAAGGGTGCAGGTTAGGGTTATGGACAGAAAGGAGGAGATGTCGAGATGGATGGCGCAAGAAGAAGATCGAAGCAGTGGTTATACGGAGTCGTCGATCTGAATGGGGCCGTGTGTGGGATGTTGGAGTCGTCGTTGGTGCGGAAGCTGCAGGCGAATCTAAAATCGAAGCGGAGGGACGGGATCTAAAGTGGTGCGTCGAGAGCGATGAGGTTGGAAGAGTGGGGGAGGCGGCGTGCGACGTTGTGGGGCGTGGAATGAGGTCCGTGAGGCGGAGCACCACGCAGAAGCCGAATTGCGCAAAAACGATGATGACTGTGGGCGGGAGCACACAAACGGTCGAGGTAAGGGCTCATCAAGCGGAACGAGATCCGGTGAAAGTACGCAAACATGCAAGGCGAGGAATCGTCTAGAGGAACGAGATCTGAAGACTGAGAGCGGGCAGAAACGACAAGTCTGACCAAAATGTTACCACTCAAAAAATTGACTATAATATATCACAAACTTGATACAAATCACGAGGAATATTCATGCCTAACCTTCGGAGGTAGGTTTCTCCTTGAAGCCCCTCTCCAAATAAGAGATCCAAAACCCTAAATGATCAAAGATGCCTAATACTCCAAAACCTCCTCCATATATAAGGAGGGGGGCTCACTTACACGTTACTATAATGCCCCTACAAAATAAAACGTACATAGTGATCAAAACAAAATAAAATGTTTTAGGTCTTCGTCGTCGCGCGTGCGTAGCAGTTAGGAGGAAAAGGAATTGGGCATAAAAACATTCCTCACATTCATTCCCTACTAAATATATATAAGAGGGCCTCAAAATTACAATATAGTGTTAATTAAGATCGTCACGAAATGAAATGAATTGAAGATGTAAAGAAAAGCATAAATATTATGATAAATCAATCAGTTACGCCGATCGGGATCCCAATGGGAGATTGAGGTCTAGATTGAGACAGAGGTGGATTCCAGCCTCTCAAGCGATCACTCACAGGCAATGTTGGTGTGGTTCGATCGGTCCTTAACTCGTCGGGTATATTTGAGTCCCCATAATAGATTGCAACATCACTCCCTTCCTCCAAATCGAATGTGTTCTCAAGCTCTTCCTCTTTGTGCCCTTGTAGAAGGCTCTCCCAAGTCTCCTGATGGGAATCGATGAGAGAGTAGAGCACAAGTTTTGGGCCTGTACGGAAATTATTTACCACTTGTCATAGTTGGCGTAGCATGATGGATGATCGGACTCCGCAATTGTGTCACGATTGTTTTGACATTTTTCGTGCATTTATTTTATTTTTTAGTATTTTATTTAGGGAGACCGGACAACCATCGAATGTAGCCAATCATAGTCATGCAAGATGGTTGTTCTAAGTCATGTCTAATATAAATGAGTGTAGGGGCAGCCGTCATGATCATTAAAGATTTTGGAGACACTCTTCCCCAGAATCTGGCAATCACTCATGGTGTCGACTCTAGGAAACCTCAACATGTCAATTCCTTGGTAAGCATCTTTGTTTTCCTTGTTTCCAATTTTTGGCCACCTTTAAGATGGTTTTCCTAAATCGTGTTTTATTATAATATAAATATAAGGGTAGGGACAGCTATCATGGTCATTACAGATTTTGGAGACACTCTTCCACGAAATCTAACGATCTCTTGTAGTGTCAACTCTAGGAAACCTCAAGATGCCCAATCCGGGCATTCCCCTAGCAGCCGCCCTCCCAAAATCGACACCAAATAGCAGCGGTTTGCTGTTTTCCAGCATTCCACCCAAGTTTTTCACCTAGCTGCCCCCTGTTTCCAGCCTCGATGCACACTGAACAATAACCCCACCCTCAACCTTCAAACCGACCATCCCTGCACCTAAACAACACTATTCTTTGGTTTCCTCCACACGTTAGCCCTACTATCTATCTTCCTCCACCGAAAAAACAGATGTAGACTAAAATCCCAAAATTGATTTTAATTAAAATCAATTTGAGATCCTTTTAAGTTTGAGGTGCTAGCAAACTCTCGCTCTGATTTTAAAATGTAATGGGAGCAATTAATTTTAAATATTGCGATGCAATCTAAGCTCGTGGATAATTTAATGCAATAAAAGACCTGGGGGTGGCAAACGCGCATAAGGTGCTACCATTCGAACATAATCAAAACATGAGTCAAAATTCCACTGGTAGTAAATTAGATGAGTGAAAATCGTGAATATGAAATTGACGATGTTGGATCCAAAAAAATCCAGTTCCAATGTTCATAACGAAAGGGTGACCAAAGGCTACTTGTCCGGCGGTCGACCCGAACAAATTGAGACTAAAAAAATTGAAGAGTTGGAAAGTTCTCGAACCGCCCATAAACCGGACCTCGGGCTACAGCGTGGAGGTCTCACCTCTTACCTGGAAGTATATAGGAACTTCCCCTCCCAAGCCAAAGCTGAGCTCAGCACAAGGCACGAAACTTTCTGAAGTGAACCTTAGGGTGGGTCAATGTGTCTTCTACTTGTGCTCTTGGGTCCTATTGATAGGCAATTCGAATGGGGGTACATGGTCTGCGAGTAGCCGCCCCAGCTTTTAAAATACTGGAGGTCTGGCTCTTAGCGATCTGTTTCCTGGGAACCTCTAGAGGAGGCAAGTTGGTTAGTCAACTTAGACGAGGTAGCTTATGTCGGGTATTCAGTTGGCGAGCTCGCTGGTTGGATGAGCTCCAATGCAGCGTGGTCGGCAGCAAGCCCAAAAAGGGCTCGCGAGCAGTTTATGCAAGTGGCTCAACTAAAAGGGGAGACGAGCTTCGACCCTAGAGAGCTCATTGGCGAGTTTTACTCCACCCTGCTGAGCTCGCAGCGAGCTGATCAGCAAGAACTGGGCGAGCTTGGGGTGAAGTCCCACTGTCTCTAAAGTGAATGCTTCTGGGTATATGGTCCACCAACTGAGATCCCGGGGCCAATCTACAAGCTTAGGCCTGCCTCGTTGAATATGGGTTGTACAGACGACAAACATGAAATAAAGTTAACTTAGTCAAGCAAGCTCTGACTTTAAAGATAAAATACAACCACGCATACTATTATACTAGCAAATCACGAACGAGACAGGAAGAGAGGCATACCATAAGTTGCAACAAGAGGCAGCATTAGGGCTTTTTGGTCCTTGTTTTTTGCGGAAGAAAGGCTCGGATTGTAATCTAAAATGGATGGCAGAGCCTAGAGGATACTCAGATATAATTAAGGAAGTGAAAGTACAACTCTGTGAGGCTTATGTAGAGATGCGGGCACCTTGCAGGCCTTGTCCGAACGAAAGCAGGAGGCTCGACGCTGCTTGAGGTAGGCTGAGAAAGGATCATCGAAGGTCTTTGAGCACTTAGGAAGCTATGTCGGGGTGGGTCAGGCGCGTAGGTGATGCAACACGGGTCACATCTTATTATTATTCTTGTCTTTTAATTTTTTTGTAGCGCATGCTCTCGCGCCTTTTTGGATAGTTATGTGGTGTTGAGTTGTATCGTGTATATTATGAGCGCTTTGGTGTTATTTTGTATCGCGCATGTTATTCACACAATTTTTGTTTGACTTGTTGGTGTGACCGACCAACGAGACCATGAATGCAAAAGTCTGATAACTTAGGGAATAGGTTAATTAGGGCATGCTTATAATAATTAACTATAATTTTATAAGTACTGAAAATATAATCCCTCTTGAAAGCCAATTTAAATCTCTCCCATAATATGCACGATAAAAAGGCCACCACCAAAACCCATCTACTCCTAATATGAAAAACCATAATCCTAGCCTTTAAAAACAACCACATATAGCCTGTGAAGATCAGCTGGAAAAAGAAAAGGAATAGAGCCCATGTGCCTATATTTCCTTTTCTTCCAGCACCGCCTCCGTGAAACCCGTCTCTTGCTCTGAGCCTCTGACCGCCACTTCCAGCCTCCGGTCCTCCTCGATCCTTCATCATACTCCACTCCCGTGCTTCTGCATCATCGGTGAAGCCGAACCGAAACCTCCTGAAGCCCCTGTGCCTTCCAGCGCTCAACTCCCGCGACGAAGCCTCCTCCAGAAGCCCCGCATGTCGCCGACAACGACGCCAGAGCTCCTTCTAGGACCTGACGGTCCCACCTACACCCTCCTCCGGCGGATTCAGGGAACCTCCGGCGCTTCACTGTCTTTAGGTCGGTCGTGACTAGAACTGTCACTTAAAACCGAAAATCGTAAACCGAACTGAAACCGAACCGGAATCGCAAAGAACCGGACCAAACCGTTACTGAATTATTTGGGTTTCGGTTTGAATATTAGAACCGTGAATAAACATTGGTCCGGATGTGGTTCTTTCATTTTATTATACGTACCGGAAATGGAAACGGAACCGCAACATACAAGTCTCAAGCGATTTTAGAATTTTTATATCCGATCCGAACCGGACCGAAGCAGAACCGAACCGCGACCCGTTTATTATTATTAATATATAATATTTTTATTATTATAATATTATTATTTTTTATAATATATATATAATATCTATATTTACTATTAAATGTGAAACTGACAGCAATCGCACCAAATGGGGGCAGTTTTGAATTGAACACAATCACGTCACACCAAAACGTGCAGTGTGGTTTGACATTAGTGTGGTTTGGAGTCGATTTTTGCGGTGCGATTTCGGTTTTTATACAGTTATATAATGTATTTTCAATTTTACTTACATATTTATTTGAAATATTTTGTTTAAAAAATATAGAGGGTATATAACGATTATTTAATATTAATCATAAAAAACAAATTTAATTGTAGCTGATAAATTAGTTAAATTAAATTAAATAATATATCATTCAAACAAAATTTAATTATAAAATAAGATTTCAAAAACAACAAATCAAAGTTCTTACTATATTATACAAAAAAAGTACTTATCCTTAGTATAACGCAAAATTCATGCATCAGGTCTCAGGACTTCGAAGTCTCTCTTGCAAAAAAACCAAACACATTTACTTTTCCTCTCAGGTGTTTTAATTTTGACCTTCTTCATTCATTCCGCCAAGTTTAGTTTTGGTCATGGTTAGAACCGATTGGAACCGGACTGAACCGCATAGAACCGGACCGAATTGTTAATGGAAGGTTTGGTTTTGGTTCTTGTTGAACCGTAACCGAAACCGTTGACACGACGGTTCCAAAAGTTATGTTGGAACCGGAACCGGAAGAACCGTTACCTTAGCGGTTCGGTTCATGGTTTTCGTGGAACCGGAACCAAACCGGAACCGTGACAGCTCTAACCGCGACCATTGTTCTTGTGTTCTCCACTACCATCAGAGCCTCAACCAGCTTCCAGCGACCCTTCCACAGCCAGTCGCCATTATTTCCAACAACCTCCAGGCAGCCCGACCCTTGCATAGGAATCCCGAGCATAGAAACTTCCTATAGCTTCTCCTACATCCTACCATAAACCTTTCAGTGGCTGCCACCTCTACCCTGGATATACCTCTTGATCTTCCTGCACTCAAATACAGTTATTTTATGCTCAAATTATTTAAATGAATAGTTAATTATAATGAGCTTGTCTGAACTAATTTCATCTCCTGACTTTCATTAATTTAAAACATGTGAATACCACCACCTGATTTATCCTCCTGTGGAATTGTGATTCATGATGTCTTATGTTCGGAGGGGTAGCTTTACGTTCGTTTGCAATGTTGGATCTTTTGATGCCCTTATAGGGGGTGAATAAGGATTTTTAAATAATATTCAATTCAAGGAAGAGAATCGGTTTGATTCTGATTTTCTGTTCCTATCGCCAGCGGTAGCGATACGACCAAGCGTTAGTAATAGAAAATTCACTCTTTTTAACTTAGAATAAAAGATTTTAGACATGTAAAGAGAGAAAAATAATATTTCATTGCATAAGTTATGATTCCAAAATTGTGATCTCAATCACACTTTGGATCGAGGCAATAATAAAAATTATTTTCCTTTCTATACCGACCCTTCTCCCAAGGACTGGTTAACACTAGTCTATCTCTCAGATAAAGCCTCAAACCGCCCTCTAGATCTAGCCTAAACATAGTCGCCACAAAACGCGACAAATTGCGGAATCGTCCCAAGAAACCGACGTTCGCATCAGACGATTTTTCCTCTTAAGTCTCGCAAGACTTAGTCGTCCCTACCTGCGGTGAATTTACAACACTCGGAAAAAAAAAGGAAATAAAAATTCAATAATGATAAAGAACACCCTTAGTATGATGAAGTCGATGGAGAATATGCATGGTCGATCTTTCTTCGAGTTTGTGGCCTTCATAAGCGTTGAGAGGAGCTCCTGACACCAATGAGGAGGCTCTCACAAAAGAACAAGAGTTCTGACTTCAGTCATGATCTCCGTCTCGCCTCCCGTGTCTCTCTTATCTGAAAGGAAGAGGTCTACTCTTTTTATAGGCATGGAACCTAACGTCAGCGGTAGCATTACCGTCCAACGATAGCTGCTTAAGGAAACTTTTTCGACTTTGGAAATCAGCAATTTAGGCAGCCTTTCCATCTTTGGTCATCAGTCATTTTAAGCAATTTTTCATCGTCATTTTATGCAACTTTTTTATCTTTGGAAATAAGAATTTTTGACAACTTTTTCTTCCAAAAACGGACTTTCCAAAAGATACCGCCCAACGTTAATGATACCGCTAGGTGGTAGCACTTTCCTTTTTAGCAGCATCTTTCCAAGTCTGGCAGACTTTCCATTCTTGAGGACTTTATTTTTCTGTCACAGGCAATAGCGTGAGTCGTAGACCTAGCGGCCGGCGGTAGCACCTGATGTGTCGTGCGCCTTTCTTTTTCTGCCGGATTGCTAGTGCTAGCGCCAATGGTATTGATACCGTCTGCGGTAGCAACAAAACTGTGTCATCTTTATCATTTTGACTTGTCTTCTAAGGGGTACCAAATCTGTAGTTCCTGCACACTATAAACACACTCCACGCATGATCAAATACAAACTGGGATTTGTTATTCTCAAAGCAAAAGATGCGGAACGCATGTTCCAACAAACTCTCCATTTTGATAATAACAAATCCTCTATGAAGAAACAAAGCATAAGAAGAAAGTGTTTGTGGTTATAGTAATTGATAAGCATTATGTGCGTACTCCCCCTAGATGGATACTCCCCCTAGATGGATACTCCCCCTAGATGGATACTCCCCCTAGATGGATACTCCCCCTACATAGATGCTTCCTTAGTTTACACTCCCCCTAAATGATATATTTCTTCAATTTTATTCTCCCCCGTTTGATATTATCAAAAGATGGTGAGGTGGGGTGTTTTGGCAAACAGAGTTTTTTATGTAAAGAATAATGTCATGATACCACTTGTTCATAAATATATGTTTCTACTTATGAATTAATATGACATGATCTATCTTTAAGTAGTAATGCAGCATAAAGAAGATTTTTGAAAGAAAATTTTTGAAATAAGAACATCATTGTGCAAATTCAAGCATGTAAGAATCAAAGTTATAGTTTATAAATATGATGTTTTTGAATTAAGAACTAAGAGATGTTATAACAACAAAATTTTCACAGTATGATCCAAGTTATCTAAACAAGATAGAAATTTGCAATGTTAGGAAATTTGCAAGTCAAATATATTTGAAATAATGTAGAGATCATGCATTAATATCTAATGCATTTACTAAAAATTATAGAAAATGTGTATATGTGTGCATTAAGGACCAATTCTCAGGAGTGTTGTGTAAGATAATACGTGTAACAAAGTAGTGTTTTGATAAATCATACAAGTGAGGTAATCGAAAATACATGACATGTATAATGAAATACACTTAACATTAAATTACAAAAATAATTTTACTTTCACACAACTTCAATGCACATTAATAGCAAGTACAACTCTCAAGGTGCTCTACACACACAATACTTATTCAGACTTATCAGGAAGCAAAGTAGTGTGGCGGATCACATTTATTCTTTTTTAAAAAATCATTTTAATTTGTGATCTAGTGTACAAAAAGTGGTAATTATTTGTTTGTTACAAGACATTTCACCATTTTGTTCAAGATGTTTAACCTCACAATGCTTATTAAGACTTATCAGAAGAGCGAGTACTGTTTGGTGGAGTTCTCCTTGTCAGATTTATTAAAGTTTGTCATTGTTAACTACGGGCTCTGAATTCACTTTTTCTGCAAACAATAGCAGTTTTACTCGAATTCACTTGTTCACAGTGAGTCACCCAAACTAGAAAATCCTCTCTGCCGTCAAAAGTGGGAAATTACATTCTAACTCCATGAGCCAAGCCCGCTCCATCATTATGTGGTGGAAGTGTTCCCCCCACCCACCCACCCACCCCCGTCATAATAACCATATTGTTTGTTCACGCCTCCTCAAGTCACGCCCTTCATACGTTCCGTAAGAAACGTACACGAATAATAGAAATTCATCTCTAATTTAATCGGGCCCAAGATACCTATTGGGCGCCTTGTTAGTGGAATCAGACCATTCCAGACTTGTTCTTCCTCGTACAATTCATGATGTTCTTCCTCTTGTCTTGGTATGTTGATCCCCAACCCGAGCAAACCTGTCATGTGGATCGCCGGAATCCCCGAGTGGCCCCCATGAGACAAACACGCCCTTCCTTGCGTTTGCAGTGGGGATCCCGCTTAATCGGGCATTAGGAACCCATCTATTTGAGTGTTGATCTGTGGCTTTCCACATCTACTTTCGTGACATCTCGTAGATGTCACTATTCTCGCTAGAGCTTGTCGTCGTGTCAGTGAGTGGCTCTGATATCAATTTGTTGGAAACTTATCCTTTGCACCACGAACCCCTCATGATGATGAAGAATCATGGTAGCACCTGACAAGAGGAGGGAAAAACGAGAAGAGGAACTCCGCCCGGGAACGATGGTCTGGAATCTTGATCGTTGAGCTTGCGCGACGGGGGAAAGGGAGAAGAGCGTTATTAACGAGCATGGAAGAAGAGATAGGAGTTCAAAGAAGAGAGGGGAATTAGAGTATAAAAAAATTTCATATACATTCTCTACTGAGTACATATAGGAGGGTCCCAAAATTACAAGATAATCTCAATTAAGATAATTTTGAAATTAAATTAAAGATGCGCGTCAAAAAATATTAAGCTAAGAAAAGTCAATCGGTAATGTTGATTAGGATCCCGATCGAGACAGGCACAATTCCAGCCTCCCAAGCAATCACAAGCGGCCCATGTTGTCTTGGTTCATCCCACCCTTACTTGTTGCATGTACTTGCTCTCGCATAACAGATCCACAACAATATAACTTCCATTTTAAAAGTTAAAACAGAAAGGTGCCTCAAAGTAGCATAGGATAAGATTATATCGTGGAGATTTATTTTATATAACAATTAGCTATGTAGAGCATGGCGGAATGCGAATGTTAGGATGGATGTACCGCAAAATGAAAAATCATTAAATGACTTTTGATTATATTAAAGGCAGTTGAGCTAAAAGGATTAAAGATAAGATAGATGAAAATATACTTTATTAATTTTCATATGTACAGTGAAGAGTAAAAAATGCACCAATTAGATGGGCAGATAAGAACATTGTCAAAATATTGGGAAGGATAAGTGGCACACATAAGATAACGAATAAAGTTCAAATGTATTTAGGTATAATCGACTAACATCTTATGCAGTACTCAACAAGACGAATGACAAATGAAATTCCATAGTAAACCTCAAATGCTTGGAGTATCACTAATGATGATATGAAATCATCATGGGTATTTGAAAGTTACAAAAAAGTTGTGCATACAACTACAGATACTCAGGTAATCAACTCTTAGAATCTTGTCGCGTTAGGTTTCTCATTATTATCAAAGTCTACGACGTGCCCGATTGAATTCATAATTAAACATTGAATGTTAGATAAAGTTTTGACAAAATAAAATTTCATAAACCAATACAATACAAAATCTGCAACTAATTCACAGTTTATGGGTACAAGAATGATAAGAGTGTATAAGAAGTTCAAACCTTCTCGAATTCATAATTCCTCTTCTTTAGGTGGTAAGAACTTTGGAAGAAGTAATAGATACCTGTTCGTAGTAAATGCAACCTCATCAGAACTAAGACAATACCCAATATGGATCCTACTTAAACAAGTTATCAAAACATCAATAATTCCAAGATAAAACTAGAAAATTATTCTCAAAAAATTCCTCTTTCAAATTAATGAATATGACTAAATAAAACATGAACTAAAACATGCACAAGCGTGCAAATATTAGACTTTAAATTCTAAAAAACATGCAGAAAACATAACTTTTGCATCAACATATGTTTCATCGATCGCTCCAATACAATCTTTGAAAAATGTTAAGCATTTTGTATCACATAATATACAAACAGTCGTGCACCAAGTGGGAAAACGTGTCAGGTAGTTGGATGGGGGCTTGTGTTGCGAGCCGGTTCTGGTGCGGGTCTGGGGGACCGGTTCAGGTATCTTTAGATTAGGAGTTATGCTTGGTTTATGTTAAGTTAGAATTAATAAGTATTACTCTTAGCTGTGAGATATAAATAGCTAAGAGGTAGGCTTTGTCTTTATGCTATCTTGTTGTGTCTGGAGGGAAGGATTCCGGCAGCTGCTGCGGGAACTTCTTAGTTTTGCTTCACTGTTCAGAGCTAGCCTCTTAGGTGAATCCTATATCGGTTTTTGGCTTGTTAATTTACTGTTCAACTGCGTGTTCTCACATCGCCTGGAACGATCATATCACTGGTATCAGAGCCAGGCACCAGCCTTCCTTCTAATGGCACCATCGAAGGACCTGGTGAATGATGTGGAGGCGTTGAAGGCGACACAGGAGACGATGGCCAAGACGCAAGACGGCATGGTGCAGTCCATCCAGACCCTCACTGAGCAGCTCCTCCTGTTCTTCGAAACAGCACGGGTAGGGCGAACTGGGGGAGCCGACAGTCCAGGCTCGACGGCGGCATACCCTCCACCAACACCACCGCAAGGACACATCTCTACCCATTTCTCGCGGCTGGATTTTTCGAGTTTCACAGGGGAGGCGGTGATGGAATGGATCTACCGATGTGAGCAGTTTTTCGATATCGATGGCACGCCGGAGGACCAAAAGGTGAAGGTGGCATCGGCACACATCGAGGGGAAAGCGTTGTATTGGCATCAAGCATATATGAAGGCTCCCATCACACGACAATGGCCTCAATGGGAAGAGTATGGGAAAGCTATTTGATGGCGATCGACGACACGCGCGTGTCTATTCCCGCAGGAGGCGGTGATCGACGACCCGGCTAGGCGATCTGAGTCCGCGGATGCGCCCGGGGGGTCGTTCCGAGCAAATTTGATATATTAGTTTTTTATATTTTGATGTATTTAGCCCCCGATCGGGCCGAACATTTATAGCCGTCCGATCGGGAGCCCTAGTTTTACTTTAGCGTTCTCTTACTTATATGCTTGTTGGTGACCGGTTCAAGGGATCGGAGTTGCCTGTGCCGCAACTTTCGGTCTTCCTCTCTCGGTGGATTCCGAAGAGCCTGCTCCGCCTGTTCTGCTTCTTCCCCGCCAGCTGCCTCCCGTCTGCCCGGTCTCCGTCCAGGTTTGGCCCTTCTTTTCCTCCTATTGCAGCTCCTCCTCCCCTTGCAGCGCTCCACTCTCCCCGTCCAGATCCAGCAACCCAGCCCCTCGCCGCCCTCATCCAGCCGCAAACCTCCTCCTCTTGCAGCGCTACACTCTCCCCGTCCAGATCTGGCAACCCAGCCCCTCGCCACACTCATCCAGCCGCAAACATTCCTCCCTCCTCTTGCAGCCAGTTGTCGCCCTCACCCAGCCACGAACACTCCTCCCCGGCCAACCTCCCACTTCCTCGTTCCTCCTCCCAAGCCGACAACCCTCTATCCTGAAACCGAGTCACCGCATGCATAAGCTAATCAAGGTATATAGCGTTTTATTTCTCTTATTTGGATACTAAGTTTTGAACTATTGTTGTGGAATCAATATATGTTATCGTATTATATGTTGTTTGACTTGTTGGATCTTTACCGGCGCGCTTAATCGAATCGCGCCTCGCTCGTTGGCAAATTATAATAGTCTCTTACAATTAATTGTTGCTCATAATTGTGGATGTCATGCTTTTAGCCTTCTATTAAAATTTTATCACTTGCTAGTTGATCTACTTGGGTTGCTCTCATGTTTGCACGTGCACGGTACATTGGTCTCATACTCGTTAGTTCGCATTTTAGAGTCCTTTAATTTTAGTCGGTCTGTCACTGCATCATTTGGTATCAAAGCGAGATTCGAGTCACATTTGCATGCTCCATAGTGGTAGGTTGTTTTGAGCCCCGATGTCTGATCAAATCGTTACTGATGATCAGGCCACCAGTTCGAATTCGGACATGGCAGCCCCCGAGTTCCAGCGCTTAATCCTCGAGCAGTTCTCCACCCTTAAAAATGAGATTGCTAGGGTCAACACTAGAGTCGATCAGATAGGAGCCCTTAGAGGTCCAACCCTAACACCCCGTTATGAGGAACCCTTGGAAGACCCGCGGGACGCCACACCTCCACCTGATCGGCGAGGTAGAGAGCCACCACGTCGGGACCCCGCTGCACGGAGACGGACCCCTGAGCCGGTACATGATTACCGTCGCGACCCCGCCCCGAGGGGTAACCCTCGGCCACCCTACGAGCCACGTCAACCACCGGCCCGACATGGGCGTGGCCCACCTGCACGACACGAGAACGACTCTGACGATCCAAGCGATGAGTATGTGGCACCTCGCCGAGAGCGCACCCCGATTGAGGACGACCTCATCTGACGCCTCTGAATTGATGCGCCCTCCTTCGGCGGTCACCTGGACCCGAAGGCCTTTTGTGACTGGATCCTAGACATGGACCACTTCTTTGATTGGTATGAGATGAATGACGAACGGCGAGTTCGGTTTGCTAAAATGAAGCTTCTGGGCCAAGTCAAGATGTTCTGGATTAGTGTGGAGAGGTCGCTCGAGAGGGATGGATATTATCCCGTTACCAGATGGGATGAGATGAAGCAGCGATTGAGGGACAAGTACCTCCACGCATCATATCGCGATCAACTCCTCGACCAACTCTACGCGTTGCGGCAGGGGTCACTTTCCGTTGTCGAGTACATGACACAATTTGATGAGTTAGTAGTGAGAAGCGACATTCTGGAGGAGCCTATTGCGACCGCTTCCCGATTTAGAGCGGGATTTCGAGCTGAGATTCGGAGAGAGCTTATACCACACCGCATAGAGACGGTCGAGCAGGTGTTCCAACTCGCACTCGAGTATGAGAACTACATACGCCTCACGGGATCGAGCCAGGCCACTCATCGCTCAGACGGCTCAACCAGCGCCCCCTCAGATGCGAAGGGCGAGGCTATCATCCCGACCGCCCCTAGACCCGGACCCGGACAGTGTTATCGATGCTTGGGCAGGGGGAACATTGATGCACAGTGTCCTACGAGCAACCTTCTGATGGAGGGTGACGATGAGGCGGGTGTTGAAGCTGACGATGCTATAGTGGAAGAAATTACCGCGGGGGTCGAGGACGGTTGGGAGAGCGACGCAGAGAGATCGTTAGAGTTGGGAGTCATCCGCCGACTCCTCCACGCACCCCGTACTGAGGAAGATTGGCGACGTACCTCGAGATTCTACACTTATTTTCAGAGTGCGGGCGGCCCCTGCAAGCTCATCATAGATAGCGGTAGTTGCGTGAACATCGTAGCGAAGAAGGGCTTAGAGAGGATGCAGCTTTCCGCCGAGCCCCACCCGCACCCTTACCGAGTCCACTGGGTGGACAAGTCGGTCATTCAGGTCACGCAGAGATGTTTTGTGCCAGTCCGCCGAGCGTCCATTGAAGACAAGGTTTGGTGCGACGTCATCCCGATGTACGTCGCACATGTTCTCCTGGGCCTCCCCTGGCTTTACGATCGTGACGCCACGTGTTATGCCCGCTCCAACACGTGTGTCTTCTTTGACAAGGGACGAAAGATCACCCTCACTCCGACCCAACCCAGGGATCCCTCCAAGGGCCAAGTCGAGTCATCTATTAGTGCGGGGTCGACTAGACCTGTGCACGTCCAGAGGAGGGGCGATTTTCTTCGTGAGAGTTTAGACTCGGGAGTTATGTTTGTGGTGGCCGCCTCCTTGACATCTGGCGACACCACAGTTGTGGAGAGTGTGGACCCGGACATTCGGCACCTGCTAGTCGAATATATTGACATCATGCCTGAGGAGCTCCCTGATGAGCTCCCCCTATGAAGTACATCCAGCATGCAATTGATTTAGTCTCGGGGGCATCTTTTGCCCAACTTGCCCCACTATCGCCTAAATCTGACAGAGCATGCCGAATTGAAGCGACAAATTGACGATCTTCTTAGGAAGAATTTTATTCGGGAGAGTTTGAGCTCGTGTGTCGTTCCAGCCCTCCTTACCCCTAAGAAGGACGGGAGTTGGCGCATGTGTATCGATAGTCAGGTCATCAATAAGATCACCGTGAAATATCGTTTTCCGATTCCTCGCCTCGACGACCACCTAGATGCGATGGCTGGTGCCCAAATACTTTCGAAGATCGACCTGCGGAGTTGATACCATCAGATCAGGGTACGAGTGGGTGACGAGTGGAAGACGGCCTTCAAGACGAAGGATGGTCTGTATGAATGGTTGGTTATGCTGTTTGGACTGTCGAACGCGCCGAGCACGTTCATGAGGGTGATGACGCAGATCTTACGGCCCTACATGGGCAAGTTCCTGGTGGTCTATTTTGACGACATACTGATCTTTAGCCAGGACCGCACGGAGCACCTGGACCAGATTCGCCTGGCATTTGATCTCCTTCGGAAGGAGCATTTGTACATCAATCTGAAGAAGTGCTCATTCCTGACATCCTCGATACAGTTCCTAGGATACATCGGCTCACAGTCTGGCATCTCCGTTAACCCCGAAAAGGTCAAGTCTATTCGTGAGTGGCCCGTCCCGACCAATATCCACGAGGCCCGGAGCTTCCACGGCCTCGCTACCTTTTACCAGAGGTTTGTTCGGGGGTTTAGTTCGATCATGGCCCCTATTACGAGCTGTCTCCGCAAGGGAGATTTTGCATGTACTGTAGCAGCCACCAGAGCCTTTGAGAGCATCAAGCAAAGGCTAGCGACTGCCCCCGTATTGTGCCTTCCGGATTTTTTCAACGCTTTCGAGGTGGCTTGCGACACGTCCGGGGTAGGCATTGGGGGAGCACTGAGTCAAGAGGGTCATCCAGTTGATTGCTTTAGTGAGAAACTGAATGACGACCGACAGAAATACTCCAATTATGATCGGGAATTCTACAATGTCGTACATGCGCTCCGATATTGGCGTCACTATCTCCTACAAAAGGAGTTTGTCTTGGACTCTGACCATCAAGCCCTGCGATACCTGGATTCACAAAAGAAATTAGGACACCGACACGCGAAGTGGGTGGAGTTCATGCAGGAGTACCACTACATTCTCAAACACCGTGCTGGTGTTGAGAACAAGTCGGTCGATGCGTTGAGTCGCCGAGTAACCACCCTCCATACCATGGACGCGCTGCCAGGACTACCCCAAGTGCCCTGATTTTGGCGGTATCTTCTCTGCCCTATCTAAGGACCCACCCGACGAGGGTTTTATCAAGGGCTACCTGTTTTTTGGGTCTCGCCTTTGTATACCCCAGACTTCTCTTCGGGATTTTCTCATCTGGGAGCTTCACGCGGGCGAAGCCGCACGGCACTTTGGGCAGGATAAGACGATTGCGTTAGTTGAGGACCGCTTCTTTTGGCCTGGCCTGAAGAGGGAGAGGGACGTCACGCGGGTCGTCCGACATTGCCGAATCTGCCAAACGGCGAAGGGAACTCAACAGCCCGCAGGCCTATACACTTCGTTGCCTATTCCTCACCGACCCTGGGCAGACATCAGACTAGACTTTGTACTTGGACTCCCCAGCACTCCGCAGAAGTTCGACTCGATCTTCGTCATCGTGGACCGCTTCTCGAAGATGGCCCACTTCATTCCTTGTCATAGGACGTACGACGCCCCCCACGTGGCAGCCCTGTTCTTCAGGGAAGTATTCAAGTACCATGGGCTGCCCTCTTCTATTGTCTCTGATCGTGACGTTCGCTGAACGAGTTATTTTTGGAAGACATTGTGGAAGAAGACCGGCACGACACTGAAGTTCTCCACCGCCTACCACCCACAGACGGGTGGACAGACTGAAGTTGTCAACTGAAGCCTTGCGACTATGTTGCGTTGTCTAGTTCGGGATAGTCCGACGACCTGGGATTCGGTCCTGCCTATTGCGGAGTTTGCATTCAATAGTTCGGTCAATAGGACCACGGGTCCGAGTCCATTCCATGTCATATTAGGTTATGAGCCTAGGAAACCCATTGACCTAGTGGACGTCCCGTTAGGAGCCGGACCTAATGAGTCCGTCGAGTCGTTCATCCACCATACACACACACTACATGAGACAGTCCGAAGAAAGATTGCGGCCAGTAATGAAAACTACAAGGCTCAGGCCGATCTGCACAGGAGAAAGCAAACATTTGACGTCGGGGAGCAAGTTATGATACGCCTTCGTCCTGAGAGGTCCCCGCAGGGGGCTGCAAAAAAGTTAAGTGCTCATCGGATGGGCCCCTACACTGTCACTCGACGGATTAGTACGAACGCGTATGAAGTTGACATACCACCAAAAATGGGGATTCACCGGGTGTTCAATGTAGAGGATCTGACCCCATACTATGAGGAGCAAGTGTACGCGGATCCGTTATCTCCACCGGCCCTTGAGCCCCAGCCTGACCTTCACCCCTCCAGTGCACCTACGCCCAACTAGCCCAGGCAGTCGCGGACGATGGAGCACCGCTCGGGGATCCCCCTCTACAGCCGACAGTTCCTGTGGCACCTCGTTCTGATGGAGATACATCGCTACTACAGTCGCCTACTGGAGATACACTACAGATCGTTGGCCATGACTTCACGACGATGGGCGGATTGACGGTCTTGCGGTACTTGCTCCATTGGTCTGCTCGCCCGACTTCCGACGACTCTTGGATTGTTGTTGAGGAGCTCGAGAGACGCGCCCCGGACTTGCGTCGAGAGTACAATCATCTTCACTCATTGGAGATGAGTGCTTTCAAGTCGGGGGGAGTTGATGGCAATCGAGAACACGCGCGTGTCTATTCCAGCAGGAGGCAGTGATCGACGACCCGGTTGGGCGATCCGAGTCCGCAGATGGGCCTGGGGGGTTGTTCCGAGCAAATTTGATATATTAGTTTTTTTTTATTTTGATGTATTTAGCCCCCGATCAGGCCGAACATTTATAGTCGTCCAATCGGGAGCCCTAGTTTTACTTTAGCCTTCTCTTATTTATATGCTTGTTGGTGACCGGTTCAAGGGATCGGAGTTGCCTGTGCCGCAACTTTCGATCTTCCTCTCTCGGTGGATTCTGAAGAGCCTGCTCCGCCTGTTCCGCTTCTTCCCCGCCAAGCCGCCTCCCGTCTGCCCCGTCTCCGTCCAGGTTCGGCCCTTCTTTTCCTCCTATTGCAGCTCCTCCTCCCCTTGCAGCGCTCCACTCTCCTCGTCCAGATCCAGCAACCCAACCCCTCGCCGCCCTCATCCAGCCGCAAACCTCCTCCTCCTCTTGCAGCGCTACACTCTCCCTATCCAGATTCGGTAACCCAGCCCCTCGCCGCCCTCATACAGCCGCAAACAGCCCTCCCTCCTCTTGCAGCCCGTCGCCGCCTTCACCTAGCCACGAACACTCCTCCCCGGCCAACCTCCCACTTCCCTGTTCCTCCTCCCAAGCCCACAACCCTCTATCCCGAAACTAAGCCGCCGCATGCATAAGCTAATCAAGGTATATGGCATTTTATTTCTCTTATTTGGATGCTAAGTTTTGAACTATTGTTGTGGAATCAATATATGATATCGTATTATATGTTGTTTGACTTGTTGGATCTTTACCGGCGCGCTTAATCGAATCGCGCCTCGCTCGTTGGCAAATTATAATAGTCTCTTACGATTAATTGTTGCTCATAATTGTGGATGTCGTGATTTTAGCCTTCTATTAAAATTTTATCACTTGCTAGTTGATCTACTTGGGTTGCTCTCATGTTTGCACGTGTACGGTACATTGGTCTCATACTCGTTAGTTCGCATTTTAGAGTCCTTTAATTTTAGTCGGTCTACCACTGCATCACTATTGCAAGGAGGTTTGGGTCGCTCTTGTTCGATGACCCTATGAGAGATTTGAAGAACCTACGGCATAAGGGATCGGTACAAGCATACGTGGATGAGTTCGATATCCTTCTACACCGGGTCGACATGCTATCAGTTTTTTTTTGGCCTGACTCAAGGACGAGATAGAGTTTGTTGTGTGTATGTTCCAACCTAAGACGCTACGGGAAGTGTGTTCGTTGGCACGGTTACAGGAACATCAACGAACCGCGACGCAACGGAAGGGCGGGGGCGGCATATTTGTGGGGGGACGGGGGAAGGAGCGCCAACCACCTCTTATCAAATGGCAATCAAGTAACTTTGGGCAAAGCAACACATCAGGGCACCTACCGAACCGGAGAAGTCACCCTCGCTTGACACACCGGGAGATGGAGGAAAAAAGGAGTAAGGGTCTTTGCTTTTGGTGCGATAGCAAGTTCACCCCGGGCCACCGTTGCATGGATAAACGACAATCATATACCTTAGAGCTCGTGCCGGAGAAGGAGGACGGGGATGCCTTCGACAAAGGGGAGTTGCCACTTGCGGAGGAAGGGGAGGAAATCATTATTGCGGAGGAGGAGAACACCGAGGGGACCGTGCCGCAAGTATCCTTCCACGCGTTAACCGGCTTAACGCACTTTCATACCATGAGAGTGATAGCATCGTATCAAGGGAAGCCCATCAGCATACTCATTGACTCCGGGAGCACACACAACTTCATTAACGTCAACGCCGCATCAAGGTTGCAATGTAAGCTAACCCCAATCCCTATGTTTAATGTTGTGATTGCTAACGGCAGGACAATTGTGAGCTCGCACAAGGTAGAGGAGTTCCAATGGCGCATGCAAGGAGTATGTTTCACTTCTGAGATGCTCGTCCTTCCATTGGGGGCTGCGAGGTTGTGTTGGGAGTCCAATGGCTCATCACATTGGGAGTAGTGCAATGGGACTTTAAGAACCTACGGATGGAGTTCTTCAGTCAGGGTCGGAAAATCTCGCTAAGAGGCTCGCAAAGCACCACCGTAACGTGGACCAAACAACAACGTATGCAAAAATTAATTACCAAAGGAGGGGGACACTGCAGCATGATGGCGGTTTGTAGCATTGAGGAGCAGCCGGACAGAGGGGGTGAAGAGCACGACCCGAGCAGGAAACCTTCATGGATGGAACCGCAGTTGGGAGAAACCCGAGAAAAGCAATTAGCCACGGTATTACACAACTTTCGAGATGTGTTCGGGGAGTCGAAAGGGCTGCCACCCCGACGGGGGCATGAGCATCAAATCCATCGTAAGGACGAAAAGGAAGAGATTAAATTACGTCCCTACAGGTACTCACCGTTACAAAAGACGGAGATTGAAGGTTTAGTCAAAGAGATGTTGGAAGTCGGTACCATTCCACCGAGCGGCAGTCCGTATGCGTCACCCGTGGTGTTGGTAAAGAAAACGGATGGCAGTTGGCGGCTATGTGTGGACTACCGGAAACTCAATCAAAATACGATTAAAGATAACTTTCTGATACCCATTATTGAGGAGCTAATTGATGAACTATAGGGTGAGGGTTTTTTTCTCTAAACTTGATTTGCGAGCGGGATATCACCAAGTCCGAATGGCGGAGGGAGATGTGTACAAGACAGCATTCAGAACGCACCATGGACATCTCGAGTTTTGTCATGCCCTTCGGGTTGACGAATAACCCCTCGACATTCCAAAGTTTGATGAACAAATTATTTCAACCACAGCTGCGGAACTCCATTCTGGTGTTCTTCGACGACATCTTGGTGTTTAGTCCGTCCTGGCAAACTCATTTGGAACACCTCTCCACTACCTTGGAAGTGCTCAAAAAATAACGGTTGTTTTTGAAGAAGAATAAATGTGGCATTGGTCTACGTGAGGTGCATTATTTGGGACACGTCATTTCGGACAGGGGCGTCGCGACCGATCCAGCTAAAATCCAGGCCATGTTGGACTGGCCCACTCCATCATCATTGAAGAAGTTGAGAAGATTTTTGGGGCTGGCGGGGTACCGCCGTAGGTTCATCAAAGAATACGGGACCATGGCCAAACCACTCACCAAACTCTTGTAGGAAGTGAACTTCTCATGGGATGTCGAAGCGGAGCAAGATTTGATAGTCTGAAGTGGGCCGTTTCCCAGCCACCGGTGTTGGCCTTAACGAACTTTGAGAAATCGTTCACGGTGGAGACGGATGCGTCGGACAGTGGCATTGGGGCTGTCCTCACTCAAGAAAACCGGCCTCTTGCATACTTTAGCAAGGCGTTGGGAAAGAAGAACAAACTACTACCGGCTTATGAGAAAGAAATGTTGGCTATCGTGATGACGGTGCAACATTAGAGGCACTACCTAGTGGGAGGGAAATTCATAATCAAAACGGACCATCAAAGCCTTCGTTTTTTGACAGATCAAAAACTCGTGACCCCAACACAACAAAAGTATCTCTACAAGCTTATGGGGTATGACTATGTCATCCACTACCGCCAAGGGAAGGAAAATGTATGCGCCGACGAGTTGTCACCCCAATTTGAGGGGATATCCGGGGAGCTAAAGGGGAGGGTTGGTGAGGTGTATGGGATGTCCATAGTCTCCTCGGATCTCATTCAGCGGGTTAAGTTATCATGGCAAGGAGACGTACGGGTTCAGAAGATAATCGAGCAAAAGGAGCGGGATGATACCGCTAAACCAGACTATACCTGGTAGCACGGCATTCTCAAGAGAAAGGGAAAGTTGTTAATTGGCAACGATGTTGCCCTCAAACAGCAACTGCTACAAATCTACCATGACGGGGCGGTAGGAGGACATTCAGGAATTACAGCCACCCACCACCGACTTAAGAAGATGTTCTATTGGAAGAGGATGAAACTGGATATATATACATATATCCAACAATGCACGGTGTGTCAAAAATGCAAGTCGGACAACCAACGGCCGGCGGGTTTATTGCAGCCCCTCCCCATACCGAAGCGCGTGTGGCAAGATATATCATTGGATTTCATTGACGGGCTACCCAAGAGCAAGGGGAAATCCACCATCTTCGTGGTAGTGGATAGATTGAGCAAAAATGCTCACTTCATGGCAATGTCTCACCCATACACAGCCGAGGGAGTAGCACAAGTATTCATGGATGTCGTCTTTCGTATACATGGTATGCCGGCATCGATATTAAGTGATCGGAGTGCGGTGTTTGTGAGCACATTTTGGCAAGAAATGTTCAGGCCATTGAAGGTTCAATTGAAGCTCTCGTCAGCCTACCACCCGCAAACCGACAGGCAAACGGAAGTCGTCAACCGGTGCATTGAGGGGTACTTGCGGTGCATGTGCTTCGAACGACCAAGAGGATGGGCCGAGTGGTTGTCGTTGGCGAAATGGTGGTACAACACCACATTTCACAGTGTCATTCGTATGACCCAGTATGAGGTTATCTACGGCCAGGAACCGGTGTTACATATTCCCTATTTGGAGGGAACAACTCGAGTTGGCGAGGAAGATCGTTCTCGGCACGGGAACGAGTGATAGGTATCCTCAAACACAATTTGGCACAAGCTCAAAACCGGATGAAGGTGCTTGCGGACAAACAAAGAAGGGAACGTCACTTGGAAGTGGGTACATGGGCGTACGTGCGCTTACAACCGTATAGACAAACCAGCTTAAGGAGCCACGGGGCTCAGAAGCTAGCTCAAAAGTACTTTGAACCATTCCTGGTATTGGAAAAAATCAGGTCGGTGACATATAAGCTACAACTTCCGGAGGATTCCAAGATTCATCCAACCTTCCACGTTTCTCAACTCAAGAACACAAAGGACTGCCGCCACTAGCAGTTATAGCATTACCGAAGACAGTCAATGAGGAGGGCAATCTCCTAGTGGAACCCATGGCGGTGTTGGCTCGTAGAATCATTCCAAAGAATGGGAAGGTGGCCACGCAACTTTTGATTCACTGGACAAATGGCAGCAGGGATGACGAAACGTGGGAGGACCTCGAGGCGCTGCAAGGCAGGTTCCCGGATTTCGTTCCGTGAGAGCACGAAACGGTTGATGGAGGGAGTATTGTTGCGAGCCAGTTCTGGTGCGGGTCTAGGGGACCGGTTCAGGTATCTTTTGATTAGGAGTTATGTTTGGTTTATGTTAAGTTAGAATTAATATGTATTACTCTTAGCTGTGAGATATAAGTAGCTAAGAGGTAGGGTTTGTCTTTATGCTATCTTGTTGTGTTTAGAGGGAAGGATTCCGGCGGCTGCTGCTGAAACTTCTTAGTTTTGCTTCACTGTTCAGAGCTAGCCTCTTAGGTGAATCGTGTATCGGTTTTTGGCTTGTTAATTTACTGTTCAGCTGTGTGTTCTCACATCGCCTGGAACGATCGTATCAGCTTGATTTTTAAAGTAGTACAAATAGATATATTACAGAATAAGAGGTAAAATGGGTAAAGTTAAAGTTTCACCAAATGGTGTTATTTCCTTGATATATGGTATAGATGTGATGAAATCTATTTAAAATGTTTTTTGTATATGTTATTATTTTCATTGATAGATGGCTTAGTGCACGAAGCCCTTTCATGAAGTACCTACTCATAGTTTCGTCGATTGTTGGAAAATCTCGTTCATGGCCTAATTGACTCACTTGTGTCATAATGTGATGCAATGTGATTGTCAGAACATTCATTGGTGTTGTTCTTAGTAGCATTTTAAGCCGTGTGATTGTTCTAGTATTCTAAGCAAATCAATAAATAGGTTTTGTAATGTTCAAACTATATTATGAAACTTGACTGGATACCCGGACAATTATTCACTATCTAACTTATTGCCGATGTGGATGAACATCATGCAAGGTGTATTTTTGCAGTACAAATGTACAATGCAGTATGCTCATATAGTAAACGTACAGTTGCTATTAATATCTTATGATATTGCGCATATGGTAAATAAGATGTGCCAGAGTTCTTACTATGCAACTGTAAACTTTAGGCCTTATAAACAGCTTGTTGAAGCTCTATATCTTGCATCAATGAGCATTGTATGTATTACTTCCAAAAAAATACAAAATAGCTCATCAGTTACTAATTATTTATGGCATCAATACATAAGAGCTGCAGTAATATGAAACAATATTGGGGTGTCTACCTGGAAGAAAAGTGTAACATTTTACATATAACTTCTGTCTTTCCTTTCTAAATTGGAATAGCTGGAATAGGTGCAATGAAGGAACTTGTTATTACTATTATTGCGAAACAGTAAGGCAAAACAGTAAGGCAAAACAGTAAGGCAAAACAGTAAGGCAAAACAGTAAGGCAAAACAGTAAGGCAAAACAGTGAGGCCAAACAGTAAGGCAAAATGAAAAATTGAGCATTTATATGGTATCATATTGCAGGTGTAATTCTTGCAAAACAGCAAGGCAAAATGTTGATTTGAATGTATCGTATTGCAGGTGTACTTATAGAAGGAACAGTGGTCGGAATTCGTGGATCAATTTGGTTATTCTTTTTTTATTGATGGCTGTATTTCCAAATCAACATACAGAAATTTCAAATCCATCCCCTATCTATAACTACATATGTATGCAGAAATTTCAAAAAAAAAAAAATTCAGTCAACCTATAAATCGAAGGTAGAACGGGACATTCAAATGAAGAAAAAGGAAAGGCGAGAATCAAAATTGGAACGAAGTACAGCGAGAAGAAGAAGCTCAGGCATGGGAGGAAGAAATCTGAAACTAAATTACCAGTAATCCGGTCAGGGATTAAGCGACGAGGCAGGGGAGCAGTGACAGAGACCAAGCAGCTGAGTAGGAACGGAGTGCAAGCAGGCGAGCAGGAATCGCGGACCACTGGACTTCGCTAGGGTACAGGAGGAAGAAATATGCAAAATTTAGGCTTTAGTGAGGAGAACGAAGGAGAAGAGATGAGGAAGGGGTTCTTCTACGCGATCTGAAGCCGTGAAGAGCTAGCTTGAGTGGCCGATTCACTGAAGATGGGGCGAACGGAAGCGATGCTCTGGCGATGCGCAGGAAGGTCGAGCTATGGGGCACGGGAAGAAGAGTAAACCCACGCCTGAGCGAGCGCAACCTGTCGGGGAGGAAGGAGATGGATTTGAACCCTAGTTTTATTTTCAGGAGATCGGGGAGGAAGGAGGTAGGCGGGCGGTTTTAAGGGATTTGATATATTTGAGATTTGAGAGAAGAAGATAATGTTTTTTGTGGAGATTATATGGATGAAATTGATAGTGTGGTGTGACTTTTAAATTATGTGTTTTATCCATCAAGACCGGTCTCACAGTACGTTCGCTCCACCAATCATCGGACGCGTCAATTGTCCGTTTAGTAGTATCCAACCAAGACCGGTCTCACCTCTTTTGAGTTCACGCCATAATTTTCGATCACACTTCAGTTGATCTCATTTGTTTTTCATCTGTGAGCGACTGTATTCCAAACTTATGCGCTTCTTGAAGTTTTTCACTAAATTGCCTCAGTCTTCCTTATTGAAATGGGTGGTATGTCTATTCCCTAAATCTATCTCTCGGCTACAAATATCGCAAAATAGGAGAACATGTGATGTCACCCAATTTACAAAAATTTCACTTTCATTTGATCTACCCATCTATGGGAAAAATTAAAATTAATGCATAAACATACACCCTAAACGCAAACAAACATTAAAACACACACACACATTATGTCTGAGACACACAAACAAAATCACACACACACAAACGGAATTTCTCACACACATACTCAAACACAAATCACATACACAAACATACACAAACATACACAAACACAATCAAACATACACACCGTAAACACACACACACAAACACGATCACACACACACACGCACAAACACCCTAAACACACACATATACACACACGCACAAACACACATACACAATCATACACACACACAAACACAAATCAAACACACATACACAAACACAAATCAAACATACACACACGCCCTAAAAATAAAATCACATATAACAGTGGTACCACAAAAATAAAATCACATATAACAGTGTTAATTCTCTCTTTGCAGGAACAAACATTTGGAAAAAGTTATACCTTGTCGGATGAAAATGTTCAGCATGAGAGGAGGCCTTGCAGGCGTTGAGGAAGATACTCCTCGGCGTCCTCACTATGGTCGTCGGAGTGGAGGAAAGGGATGGCACTTGGCTCGATCGCCCCGGCAATGCTCGGCAGCGAGTGCAGAAGGAAGAAGAAGAAGATTGCCTGGGCAGTGATCGTCAGCGACTCTGGAGGAGGAGAAGGTGAAACGTGTCGCTTGAGTGGAGAAGTGCAACGTTCGTCGAAGTGGAGAAGTGCAATCGGCAGATTCCTCGTCGGAGATGGACGCGATGGAGGAGTTCGGGGTCGGCGGAGCGCGGGTTAGGTTGAAGCAGCGGAATTGGAGAAATCAACGATCTGGAGTTGTGAGAAATTATCGCGACTCCAGATCGCCGATTTTTCACGATTTTAAGGCGGCGGCGACTGTAAAATTCGGGCTGAAATATCTGTTTGACGGAGCGGCACAGGAATCTGCGACACACTGATGCGAAAATGCGGTGCCAAACAGAGCCTTAATCGTTATTGTTTGGGACAGCTCCATACAAATAGCTGATCTGAAATCAATTTTATTGGAGATCTGTTTTAGGGTCTTTTCATAAAGCTGTCCAGCCACTGCGTTTAACTCCCGTGAAATCACTTTTCGTGTTTTTCTTTCCTGTCTTCTTCCTGATCCCTAGCGAGCGAACGTGACGTCACGCCATTTTCCAGCCACGCGCTCTATTGTGTTCTGCAGTGACACCGGCGACCGTGAATGCATCTTCTTTCCATTCTCCAGCGACATCGGCAACCGTGAACGCGTCTTCTTTCCGTTCTCCAACAACATCGACGACAGCGATGACTTCTCCGACTCCCGCATGACCTTCCCATCTTGTTTTTAATCCCCGACGACATCCATCATTTTCCAAATCTCCGGCGACATCAAGGCAAAAATCCGGCTTGTCCCCACTGTTGCCGGCCAATCAGAAGCGACTTATTAGCCGCATGGAGGAGGAGATTAGGGTTTTATAGATTGGAAAGGGGTCCAAAATTTCGCGAGCAGTTCTAGCCCCCAAACAATTTGCAACTTCTCAAAATTGATTCTAAAAGAGCTCTGTTTATGCAGCTCTACTCCAATCTGCAGTTTTTCAATCTGTTGGAGTTCTCCCAAACAGAGCGGTTTCTTGAGAAAACATAAGTTCAAATATAGATTTTTAAAAATCGCTTTTTCTGTTTTTAAATTTTTCTCTTCTATTAACTCTATTTAGCAACATATTAATTCACAAAGTGGGATTAATATTTTCAGTATTTTTAAAAACATTATATTACAATTCAATTTTGAATCAAATATTTTCGCATGACCACGAGTTTTGGGGCAGACACGAATTTTTGCAGGGCGCGTGTTCACTCGGGCGTGTGGTTTTCTATAGGGCATGTTTTCGCATAGGAATATGTTTCTGATCACGCAAATGTTTTTGATTAGGTGTGCGTATTCGATCGGGTGCGCATTTCAGCCGAGCGCACATTTTCGGCCGAGCTCGTGCTATTGCACTGGCACATGTTTTTGCCCAGGTGCGATTTTTTGCACGAGCGCTTTTTCTCTTTAGCGCGTGTTTCCATATGGTCGGGCATTTTGTTTGAAAGCGCGGGTTTGGTATGTCGTGCATTTTCGCGTAGGCGCATATTTTCTCCCTGACTTGTTTTTCCAGTCGACCGCAGGAGCATGTCATGGAGTTTAAGGGTGGTACTGGTCTCTCGAAGAAGATATCAAAGGCTTCCTTAACTTCTAAAGCGTCCACAGGTTTCGGTTGCGGAACCGGGGGGGGATTTTGGGTATTTTTTTCCTTTTTATATACTTATTTATTAAATTATATTTTGATTTTTTATATAATTATTTATTAAATTGTATTTTGATTTACAAATAAAAATTATTTATTAAATTATTTAATTATTTAAATTTTGCCCGGAGAGGACGGGCCTCGCGCGCCGGGGGCGGGAGAAGCCCGTCGGGGGCCGGGCGAAGCCCGCTTGATTGCGGGCGAAGCCCGCTTGATTGCGGGCGAAGCCCGTAGCGACGTATCGAGAACGGGCGGAGTGCGTTCGAAGATGAGGGGGGCGGGCGAAGCCCGCAGGGGGGTCAAGCAGGCGAAGCCCGGTTGATTGCGGGCGAAGCACGCAGCGACGCATCGAGAACGGGCGGAGCCCGTTCGAAGATGCTAGTATATATATATATATATATATATATATATATATATATATATATATATATATATATATATATATATATATATATATATATCTTTATCTATTATAAAGAAGTATCGACATCTGATCACGACCGTTGAATATAAACCAAACATTTGATCGCAGCCGTTAATCGCAATAATGAATCAGGACCGTTCATATTTTTTTAGGTCTCCTAAACCTATATACGGCCTCTAAAATTTAGGGTACCCTATAACTCATCAACCCAGTTCAAAATATAGGCCCGTCCACCCGACCAGCTCCCACAAATCGCGGGCCCGCCCGCCAGCCTAGATAACCCGCCAAATCAGCCCCTTTGTGCCTGCAATCACAGCTTGACAGCCCAAGAAATAAAACTCCTTATATACCCAAAAAAACAATACCAAAATTGGCGTTGTGGGACTAAATCCCACACCGCCAATTAAGTTAGGCGGGATTAAATCCCGCCTAAGTATAGGCGCGATTTAATCTCGCCTGGTTAGGCGCACCGCCAATTAAGTTAGGCGGGATTAATCCCACCTGGTTAGGCGGGATTAAATCCCGCCTAAGTTCGGCGGGATTAAATCCCGCCTATACTTAGGCGGGATTTAATCCCGCCTTATTTATTTTAAATATTTTAAAAATATTTTTAAAATACAATGAAATATTATATATTTTATATATAATTAAATATTATATATTTTAATATTTTTTTAAATATAATTAAATATTATATTTTTAAAATATTTTTTAAATATAATTAAATATTATATTTTTTTAATCCCGCCGCGGGGCGGGTGCAGCCCGCCGGGGGGCGGGCGCAGGCAGGTGCGGGCGAAGTCCGCAGTCACGGGCCGGGTACTGTGGCGCGTAGCCATAGGGGCGGAGCCCCGTGTCGAGCACTAGTGTATATATATATATATATATATATATATATATATATATATATATATATATATATATATATACATATACATACATACTAGCATCTTCGAACTGGCTCCGCCCGTTCTCGATGTGTCGCTGCGGGCTTCGCCCGCTTGACATTCAGGCGGGTTTTGCCCGCCCGGCGGCAGGCTTCGCCCACCTCCGCAAAGCCCGCCCTTCCACCGGTCAAATTATAAAAAACCAAATTATATAATTATAATTTAATAACAATTTATTTAAAGCCCGTTCGTGATGGGTCGTTGCGGGCTTCGCCCGCTTGGCACTTGCGAGCTTCCTTAGACCAGTTCCGAGATTGGTGTGATGTACGCTCTGATGGTAGCGAGTGGATGGAGGTACGCATCAACAAGAGTTGGTTGGAATTCGAAGCCCGCAAGGACCGCCGTCATGGCAACACTTTGTTTGGATATGTCAAGAATTCATGGGGTCTTCCTGAGGCGTGGGAAGCGCTTCCCGATCGTTGTCGCCGTGTGAGGGGAAGGAGAGGGACTTTTCTCCGGTTCTTGAATTTCTTGAGCCTCGCAAGCTAGCCAACCGTCTTTTCAACATTTATGTTTATGTAGAGGAAAAGCGGTTGGTGCGATGTGGTATCTCTGTGGATTCAGTTCGGCCAGCGGAGACTTTTCAAGGAGGGGGTCGTAAGAGGAAAGCGGTGACGGCCCCTCCTGGTGACCCTGATATTGTGGTGGCAGCGACAACTTCTGACATTTGTCACGATTCGACTCCTGAGGTGCAGATACTTGCTTCCCCAGTTCCTCAAGTGTCTGCTGGTACAGTAGCTCCACGGATGTCCTCTTCCTTAAGGGCGCTGAGCGATGCGGTAAGTGTTTGACATGTTCTCAAGGCTTTTTCCCTTATTTTTTCTTGCTGATAGAGGCTAACTTTGATTTATTTTTTATGCAGATAGAGACTCTGGCGCAGATTGCAGTAACCTGGAATGATCATTACGTGAGTTTGAAGGACGGGTACCTTGCCCTTCAGGAGAAGCTCCGGTTGACGTCGAGCTTGCTTGCTTCCTTGAGGGAGGAACATGATCGGGACGCGGTGCGGTTTCGCCGGACCGGGTAGGTGCTGAAGTCCGAGCTAGAGGATGCACGTGCGGCTTTGGAGGTGGAGAAGACTCTGGTCGAGAGGACCACCCAGATGTTGAAGCACCTGAAGGAGGAGACCTTGGGCTTGGAGGGCGAGTTGCAGGCGGCACGGGATGAGGTCTCCGGCCGCGATACTCAACTACGGGCGGCGAAGGCCCAAGTAGAGATGTTGTCTTCTGACAGCCATGCGTCGGAGCTGAAGGCCGCAGGACTTGCAGAATACCTGGACTCGCTGTACTACATGCGAGATCACAGCTTGATTGTGGAGGAGGTTCGCGACGAGATTTCGTGAGGGGGGCAAGCCCCCACGGGGTGCGCGAGTCGGGCTCGCATCTTAGGTCGCATGAGGGCTGCTCGCGGCTTCTTCGTGAGGAGGGGCAGGCCCCCACGATGTGCGCGAGTCGGGCTCGCGACTTAGGTCGCACGAGGGCTGCTCACGACTTCTTCGTGAGGGGGGCAGGCGTCCACGGGGTGCGTGAGTCGGGCTCGTGGCTTAGGTCGCACGAGGGCTGCTCGCGGCTTCTTCATGAGGAGGTCAAGCCCCCACGGGGTGCGCGAGTCGGGCTCGCGGCTTAGGTCGTACGAGGGCTGCTCACGGCTTCTTCGTGAGGGGGTCAAGCCCCCACGGGGTGCACGAGTCGGGCTCGCGGCTTAGGTCGCACGAGGGCTACTCGTGGCTTATTCGTGAGGGGGGTAGGCCCCCACGGGGTGCGCGAGTCGGGCTCGCGACTTAGGTTGCACGAGGGCTGCTCGGGGCTTCTTCGTGAGGGGGGCAGGCCCCCACGGGGTGCGTGAGATTATGAACTTTCTCGTTTGAGTGGACAGTACTTGCAACACCATGATGACATACTTAAGCAAAGGTAACTTCTGCGGGTCCAGGCCTGCGGCTTACACACTCCATAGAGTTCTTTGTTCTGAAGAAGAAAATGTGTTACACAATTAAAGACATAAAGTTGGATATCACAGGTAAAATCGGCGCAGGTTTTGCGCCTTCCAGGTGTGGGGGAGGGTCTTTCCCTCCGCGTTGCGTAGCTTGTATGTTCCAGGTTTCACCATGGCTGTGACGACAAAGGGTCCTTCCCAGGTCGGAGATAGCTTGTCGCCTTGCGTTCCTTTCCCAGCCGCCTCCAGAGTACGGAGGACCAAGTCTCCAATGTTGATTGGTCGAGGCCTCACCCTGCGGTTGAAATAGCGGGTTGCACGTTGTTGGTAGGCCGCGGTACGGAGAGCGGCTTCCTCCCGGATCTCGGAAATCAAGTATAGGTTATCCCGGAGAGCATCGTCATTCGTCTGGGGGTTGAAGTTGGAGACTCGGGGGCTCGGGACGCCGATGTCGACCGGGATGATGGCTTCACTTCCATAACAGAGATTGTACGGCGTCTCTCCAGTTGGGGTCCTCTCTGTTGTCCGGTATGCCCACAATACGTTGGGGAGCGCGTCGACCCATTGCCCCCCAGCGTCTTCGAGTCGCGCCTTTAGTCCCTTTAGAATGGTTTGGTTGGTCACTTCCACTTGCCCATTGGATTGTGGGTGTGACACAGCCGTATGTCGCAACTCGTTTTTTAAATCCTCGCACAACTTGATGAAAGATCTTCCAGTAAACTCAGTGTCATTGTCGGTGACGATAATCGCTGGTATGTCGAAGCGGCAGATGATGCTCTTCCACACGAACTGCTTCGCATTCTCCTCAGTAATCCTGGCGAGAGGCTCCGCCTCCACCCATTTGGTGAAGTAGTCGATGACCATGATGATGAATTTCCTCTGTCCTGAAGCTTGTGGTAGCGGGCCGAGGAGGTCTATCCCCCACTGAGCGAATGGCCAAGCTCCTTGCAACATGTGAAGGGCAACAAAAGGTTGTCAGGGAATGTTGGCGTGCAGCTGGCAACTCTTGCACTTCTGAACGAAGTCCGTCGCTTCCTTTTTCATGGTTGGCCAATAAAAACCTTGACGCAGGATTTTTCGGGCCAAGGCCTTTCCCCCTAAATGTTCTCTGCAAACTCCTTGATGAACCTCGCGAAGGGTATACTCAGCATCGATCTCTGTTAAACACTTCAGGTAGGGTCCTGCGAAGGATCGTTTATATAGTTCTCCACTGATCGGTGTGAAGGTGGCTGCCCTCATCCTAAGGCGACGGGCTTCCTTAGGGTCTTCTGGCAATTGCTGACATTCCAAGTATTCTACCAACGGAGTGATCCACGACTCTTTAGGCTCCTCGATTTCCAACACTTCCCAAGGCCCCGGAATGCTGGGAAAGACGATTTCTTCAACTTGTCGCCTCCTTGATTGGTAACGAGAGAGAGACGTGGCCAGCTTTGATAGGGCATCTTCCCGGCTGTTCTGCTCTCCAGGAATGTGGAGAATCTGGACTTGTGGTATTTGGAGCAAGAGAGATTTCGCGAGTTGAAGGTATTGGGCGAGCTGTTCACTTTTTGCCTCGAATTCTCCTTCCACTTGGGAGACGACGAGCTGGGAGTCGGAGTAGATCGTTAATTTTCCGGCGTGACAGTCGATGGAGAGCCTGAGTCCTGCGATTAAGGCTTCATATTCTGCTATGTTATTGGTGGCAGGGAACTTCAATCGGATCCGTATTCTAGAGTGATGAGCTCTAGACTTATGAGAAGCAACCCGGCTCCGGCGCCTTCTGCTCTGGAAGCTCCGTCAACGTACATAGTCCACCCTTGTGCCTGCTCTGCCGGAGCGCCTTCTGGCTCTACTGGCAAAGTATTTTTGACGATGAAGTCCGCTAAAACCTGAGATTTAATGACGGGGCGCGGCATAAAGTGGATGTCAAATTCACCTAACTCGACCGCCCACTTAACCAGCCGACCTGATGCCTCTGGCTTTTGAAGAATGGCCCGAAGGGGTAGCTCGGTCAGAACCTTGATGGAATGGGCCTGGAAGTAAGGGCGTAGTTTTCTTGCTGAGAAAACGAGTGCCATGGCTGTCTTATCTGCTACTGAATGTCGGGTCTCAGTGTCTAAGAGGATTTTACTAAGGTAGTAGATGGGGCGCTGAACTCCTTCGTCGTCTTTAATTAACACGGAGCTCAGTGCAGCTGGTGTAATAGCGAGGTACAGAAAAAGAGTCTCTCCTGGGGCTGGTTTTGATATAAGCGGAGGGGAGGCCAGGTACTGCTTTAGCGATTCGAAGGTCGAATGGCATTCGTCCGTACACTGGAAGCCTATAGTTCTGGCCCCACGGAGAATCTTGAAGAAGGGGAGATATTTATCCCCGGTTCGTGCTAGGAATCGGGAGAGTGTTGTGATTCTCCCGTTTAACTGCTGCACCTCTTTAATGGATCGAGGTGGTGACATGTCTTCCAGAGCCTTAATCTCTTTGGGGTTGGCCTCTATCCCTCGCTGGGTTACCATGAATCCCAGGAATTTCCCCGACGTTACCCCGAAGGCACACTTTGTGGGATTAAGCCTCATGTCGTATTGTCGAAGGATCTTAAAACATTCCTCGAGGTCCTCCAAGTGATCCTCCTGTCGGGCGCTCTTTACCAGCATGTCGTCGACATATACCTCCATAGTTTTACAGATAAGGTTTTTAAAGGCCCTATTCACGAGCCGTTGGTAGGTGGCGCCTGCATTCTTGAGCCCAAAAGGACATTACCTTATAACAGTAGATCCCTTTGTTAGTCCGGAAGGCGGTATGCTCCTCGTCCGCAGGATTCATTCGAATTTGGTTGTACCCGGAGTATGCATCCATGAAGCTGAGGAGCTGGTGCCCGACGGTCGAATCAACCAACTGATCAATTCTAGGGAGAGGGAAGTTGTCTTTGGGGCAAGCTTGATTAAGGTTGGTGTAATCCACACACATCCTCCACTTTCCTGAAGACTTCTTTACCAAGACAACATTAGCCACCCAGGTTGGGTATCTTACCTCTCGGATGAACTGGGCGCTGAGGAGCTTCTCTACCTCTTCTTCAATTACGTGGAGATGTTCCGGAGCGAAGTTCCTCTTTTTCTGAATGACAGGCTTGCACACCGGGTTGATGTTGAGAGAGTGTTGAATAATGCAAGGGTTTATGTCTAATATATCTTCCGGAGCCCAGACAAAGATATCCCTGTTCTTCTGGAGGTAGGTTGTCAATTCTTCTTTCTCCCGTTGCGGTAAGAGCGACCCGAGCTGGACGGTGCGAGCTGGGCTTGTTGTAGAAAGAGGGACTTCGATCAATCCTTCCATTGGCATTCCCCGCTGCAAAACTGTCTCGTCGCGCAGGTCGAAGTCGTCGATATTTAGCGTGGTGGCCCTGGTAGGTTGTGCCTGCTTGGAATAGCAATTCCTGGCGGCCTCCTAGTTGCCACACACGACTCTGACCCCCCGGAGTGGGGAACTTTATGGCTAGGTGAGGAATCGAAGGGATGGCTTTGAAGATGGACTGGACGGGCCTCCCGAAAATAGCATTATAGACGGCGCTCGAATCCACCACGATGAATTGAACTTCGTGCGTCACCTGCCTTGGAAACTCCTCCATGGTGACTGGGAGTGCAATTATGCCCATTACCTGAACTGGATGGTTGTCGAAACCGAACACAGGCCCTTCCGCCGGTGTCAGATTTTGGTTGGAGAGCTTCATGCTCTACATGGTAGAGTAGAATAACACGTCGACTGAGCTTCCATTGTCGACGAGAATTCGCTTGACATTATAAGAGGGGTCTCCGACCCCGGCGCTGATCACAAGAGAATCTTGGTGAGGTGTTCGGAGCCCGACAAGGTCTTCGTCTCCGAAAGTTATGGTGGTGTCCTTCCTGCATTTCTTGTCTTCATGGGAGCCTCCTCGCATGCCTATCGAGAAGATTCGAGCCGAAAGGATGGGCAAGCCAGCAATGGTTTCAATATTTCCCACCATTTGCCCACCACCTGCTCCACTCAGGGGAATGTTCTGTTGTTCTCTGTGCAGCCTAGGCGGGTTTTGCTGGTCTGGTATACGTCCCTGCAAAAACCTTTTGAGAAGCCCTTGGCGGACAAGGCACTCGATTTCCTCCTTCAGGCAGGCACAGTCCTCAATGGTGTGCCCCGCTGCTCGATGGAACTCACAATACTTGGATTGATCACTTCGGGGATTATGGGCTGGCTGTTTGGGCCGATGTAGCGCTGGCTCATTTTGGATGGTATAGAGCACATTTGTGTGTGTGGTGTTGAGGGGGGTATAATCTCTGGGTGGTTGATTCCTCTGGTGGTCTCGTCGGCATTGCCCGCTCCGGCGCCCCTCCTGGAATCTTCCCTCTTGGTGCTGGGAGGCCGGCTCCTTCTCCCTTCTATGCTTCTAGTCCCCTTCGAACTGCTGGTGATGGGCATCAATAGCTTTGTCGGCGGCGATTTGAGCCTCCACCCGATGTATGAGGTCAGGATAACTAGGGACAGTCTCTCTCATCAGTGTTGAGTAGAAGCCGTTAGGGCGGAGGCCTCCCAGGAATACCCCTCGCAACAATTCGGGGTCGACTCCTGGAATTTGGTGAGCCTCTGCAGTAAAACGGCAGAAGAAGTCCTTCAGGGTTTCTCCTTCGTTCTGGCGAATCCCCGAGAGGTGGGAGGGGTCACGAATGATCCTGCGATTAGCGATAAACTGATCGATAAACTGTCTTGTTAGCTCCGTAAAGTCGGCGATGGTCCCCGCCCTTAATGAATGGAACCACATTCGGGCATGACCCTTCAAAGTGGCCAGAAACAGTTGGTAGAGAAACTGGTCTGGGGCATTGTAGATCCTCATAATGGTGGTGAAGTGATTAACATGCTCTAGTGGGTCGTCAGTCATGTCAAACGTTTCGATACTCGAGAGCTTGAACCCATATGAGATTGGATGATCGAAAATTTGTAGTGCCAAAGGGGAGCCTTGGCAAAGCGGTCGACGAGCGTGGACATTCCTTCCTCCTGCCTGGCGGTATTCCTCAGCGATGACCTCTCAGATCTCTTCTCGAGTAAATCTTTCAAGTGGTGGGGGGTGGGCGTCATTGACCTGGTTGCGTCGATGGTTGTCTGCTCCGGCCCCTCTCTGGGCCTGGGGAGCGGAACTGGCGGCTTCAGAGTATGCCCCAGGTTCTTCCTGCATCGAAGGAACTTCCTGGGATCTGCGTTGATTTGGCTGCGGCGAAAGATTGGTGGGTGTTGGTGGTTCCGCCGGTGCGGGAGGTGCCCCCAAGTTTCGGAGCAAGGTGAGCATTTCAGTTTGCTGCTCTTCCATTTGGCGAACACGCCCCTCCAAGGCTGTAACGGGGGCAAAAACTGCTTCAGCCGTTAGCGGCACGTCTACTAAAGAGTGGGAGCGTGTTGGCTCGATGTGCCCGCCTAGGGCGGATCCTTCAGCGGTACGAGTGCTTCTCTTTGCCATTGGAGCAGAACTTGGAAGTGGTTGAGCTGGTTATCTAACTCTTTCGAAGGATGTTAGGAATCACTTTCCCACAGACCGCGCCAAACTGTTGCGGACTAACTCGATGCCCTGGTCAGGCCGGATTTGTTCGAACCGTCTTAGCTCACGAGGCGGTCGAGCGCGCACAAAGTCAATGAAAGTAGAGAGTTGACACAAGATGTGATGACGTGGAAAAATCTCTTAAATGAGTAAAAAACCACGAGACCATGTCTGCGCCGATCAAATTCCACTAGATTCCGGTGATTACTGTGTGTTGGAGAATCGGGGCGACAAGCATCTCCCATTACAACTTGGGGGAGAGAGAGACTATGGCTCCCGACATGCAACAGGATGCGCTGCGGGAGTCCCTTGGGTGTTGAAATGCGTGGGATGATCCTGATGCTCTGGTGCTTACGGTCGCGTATACTTGCTGACGACAGTTGTCTTCTTCCTTTTGCTTTTTGGGGACTTGGCGTTTTCCTGCTGGTGGCGTGTTGGTGGAGCGCTGGTGGCCGTCGATGGTTTACGGCGACATGAGGCCGACTCGGGGGAAGAGGCAGGCGAGCTCCCTCCTGAGGAAGAATAAGGCAACCCGGAGAAGAGAAAAGGTGAAGAATGAAGAGCCCCTGAGGTCTCTTTTATAGCCTCCAAGGGAGGATCATGGCGGGACCCACCACTAAAGTAGTGGGTTAGTGGGTGGTTACCCTCTTGATCGGACGGCGAGGAGAGCCTCCCATTGATCGGATGGTAGGGAGGTTGCCCACGGCGGCGGCGGTGGCCGGTTGCGGGGGCGGCCGTCCTGGTGGCCGGCGGCGGTGGCCCGCCGTGGCTAGGCCGGCGGCCCGCCGGGGCGAGGCCGGCGGCTTGCCGCGGCTTGGCCGGTGGCCTGCCATGGCCGGGCCGCCGGCGGCCTGGTGGCCGGCCGCGGCTAGGCCTGGCCATGGCTGGCCGCGGCCAGGCCGCCCGTAGCTCGGCCGACGGCCTGCCGCGGCCGGCCTGCCGGCGAGGCCGGTGCCTTGCCGCGACCACCCTGCCGGCGAGGCCGGTGGTTCGGCCGCGGCAAGGCCCGGGAGGGGGCCGGCCGCCTGCGGTGGTCAGGCCGCCCGGCGGCGGGGGTCTTCCAGGCAGCGACCGCCCTCCTCTATGGGGAGAGGGAGTGGGTCCCCCCCCCCCCATAATTCTTTCATCATGAGAGTTCATGAGGGGGGATGACCCACCCATGATCCACTTTGGGAATAGATCATGGGGGGGTGGGGGGGGGGAATGACCCACCCATGATCCATTTTGGGAGGAGATCATGGTGGAGCTTTCTCTTCCTATAAAATGATGGTGAAAACCCATCAATATATATATATATATATATATATATATATAATTATATTTATATATATATATATAATATACGACCCGATTAAGCCCGCCCCTCTGCGGCGTCGCCCGTCCCCCAGCAGGCGTCCGCCCCCAGCGGATTTAAAAAGTTTAATATTTAATTATATTTCCGCCCCCAGCGGGATTTATAAAAATATATTTAAAATGTAATATTTAATTATATTTTTTAAATATTTTAAAAATATAATATTTAATTGTATTTTAAAAGTATTTAAAAAATATAATATTTTAAAATATTTTAAAATTATTTAAAAAAAGGCGGGATTAAATCCCGCCTAACTTAGGCGGGATTTAATCCCGCCTAAGTAATCCCGCCCGGGGATTAATCCCAGGCGGGATTTAGTCCCACACCGGCAGTTCGGTGGGACGTTTCGGCGTTATATAGGTTGATCTCTTTTGGATGATAAGTTGGTGTGCTGGGCTGGCGGGTGGGCCGAAATTGGCTGGGCTGTGGGTTTCGTTTGGCGGGTGTGCGGGCCGAAATTTGATGGGCTTGCATTTGCAGGATTTTAGGCTTGATTTTGGGCTGAGCTGATGGGTTGTAGGGTGCCCTATAAAAAATATAAATTTGAGAGACCTAGGTTTAGGAGACCTAAGAAAAAATATGAACGGTCTTGATTCATTGTTGCGATCAACGGTTGCGGTCAAATGTTTGGTTTATATTCAACGGTCGTGATTAATCCAATGTCTCTTTTATCTTGTCATGGACATGTAATTGATACTTCTTTTTAATGTAGTAAAGATATATATATATATATATATATATATATATATATATATATATATATATATATATATATATATATATATATATATATAATCAAAGACGTAGCAGACTGTTTATATATAGGCCTCACTGGGCTAAAGCAAACTATAAAATGTTTGCTCCTTCTATGTTCTATGAGCTCGCATCTCTAAAGTTAGGAGACGGGAACGACACATCAATTCAAACGGGTTCTATAGCGGGTGCTCTCTCGCACTGTGGTTGTGCCTCTCGCTGCTCTATCTCCTGAAAAGAGTGTACAACGACGCATTAATCATAAGATTGGTTCACGCATCCTCCCCAAGTTCCCTAAATCTTGGGGAACTTTTTAAATTAAGCTCTACTAGTGGATTCACACATCCTCCTCAAGTCCCAAAGTTCCTTAAATCTAGAAACAGTTATATAAATTAAGCTTTACTAGCTAGCGCACAATCACGTAAGTGTTCACAACCTGCAACACAACTCTCTGTTGACATAGCTTGACCCTTTTTCTTTCAGCGGGGTAGCGAACCCTCCGGGCCTCACCAATTTGACAATAGGTGATAGTTGGCGGTCCTACCACTTCTGGATATGGTCGTATCGCACTGCCCAAACCTCAATGTACAACACGGTGTACTCCTAAATGGAGGCATATTCAACAATATCGAGATCTGGCTAACCAGCGGAGGGACTCGACGAGGCATAAAACATGGCCAAGCTCCGGTGGCACGCTTCTCCCTAGTGCTTATAGTCATCAACCCAACTTATACCGGTACAAACGATATATGTGCGTGACCAACCTATCATTTTACCGAAAAGCAATTCACAAGCATTTCAATAAAGTAGATGTTGACACCTTTTGGGTCTGCGGTGACTTGTCCTACTTGACATGAAATATTTCGGGCAGGTGATCGTCTTACATATGGCTTGATCATACCGCTGAACTTTAGAAAGTGATCGTGATGATCATGTAAGCCTATTATTTAAAGTTAGTCTTGGAAGAATAAACTGCTTATCAGAGCGGGACCCAAAATAAAGGTTCGGAAATGGAAGCATTAGTAAATTATTGTAAATAAAGTACAGTAAAGAAAATACTGTAAATAAAGTGCAGAAATCAATTGCATGAATAAGTGCAGTAATAAAGAGAAAAAAAGTATTAACACAGTTCTCCTATCCGCGGTTCCATCTTCATTCCAAGGAGACATTTTTGTTTCAAGGAGGCCTCTCAGTCTCGAGGAGGTTTCTCCATTCCGGGGAGACATCTCTTTCCAAGGAGGCTTCTCTATTTATAAGAGTCATCTCTGTACATAAGAGACTTCTTTGTTTATAAAAAACATCTCCGTTCATATGAGGCTTCTCTATTTATAAGAGGCATCTTCGTTCACAAGAGACGAGTTTTACAATTATGCGGCATGTTCTTCGTATTTTTACTGTATTAGGGTCCCTCGGTTTATTTGAATCCGATAATTACATTAGTTGCACATTTTTAGATGCTTTTTCGGTTTTGCATTTATCTGTTAGAACCATATTATAATTTCAAGCCATTTTATTATAAATGTCTGATTCAATCATCGAGACTCAAAATCTTCGCAAGAGGTTCAATACAAAATATTTTGGCCTCAATTGTTTTCATTATGACGATTTACCACAGACAAAATATGTAACATCCACAAAGATGACGTCGTGTTAATTTAAATTTCAGGTATTGACCGCGAGTAAAATTAATCAGCCAACGATTTGTGACGGTAATAATCTATTTTAATTATTTTATTGTGCATGATAACCAGAAAATAAAGAGTTGACATGTAGATGTTAATAACCCAAAGAGGTCGCGACGATTTAATTTTACGCTCGAGTTAGTATCGCAAAAATGTTAATCCTCATGGTCTTAAGACAAACTAGTGATATTAATAATAAGAAGAATATATCAGAACTTTTCCCCACTTAGACCAATTTATTGAAATCCCCCCTAGGCCGGTTCACGATAATGATATAAAAAATGCTAGGTCACATGGTTAAAGCCGCATAGCGGGCCGAGTGGTGTATCTCCTGATTCGTCTTCTCCCGCAAGCACTCGCTCCGTCTCCCGTAACCGCACCGAGAAACCGCAGTCGAAGTCCTAGCCGACCCTTTCTCCTTCACCGGAATCTAGCGCCAACCCCTCCTTTTTCTTCTACTGACTTTGGCAGCCTCCCTCCTCCTTTCCAGTGCAGATGAAGTTCTCGTTTCCGACCCTAGCCGGTGGAGGGAGTTTCCTATTTCGTTGTTTTTGGTTCCGGTGAGTATTGTTCCTCGCTATTTTTCATTTCATAATGGAAATCATCAAAGTTATATGTCAACTTTAATTATCCTTCGTTTTTCTTGCCCTAATTTAAGAATCGAAGAACTTGGTCTTTCCCAAACAGAAATCAACCATCAATTTGGAGTCTAAACACTGTTAGGTCGAGATAACGCTTACGTTTGCATTCTTTTTCCTCCATAATTTAGTTTTTAGAGATTGTTTGAACTAAAGATTGGAGAAGCTTCACATATAGTTTCAGCCAATGAATGATTACTCTCCTGGGAATTGTTTTTAATTCTGAGAATTTTATGGGTTATGTTTTTACGGTTTTCCCAGCACTTGGGAAAGGTGTAATTCACATTTAGTTGAAGAAGTTTGTAGTGGTCAGACGGCGGGCTTGTCATGGCATCGCCTAGGCGTCCAGACGCTCCAATGTGTATAAGGCGTTGGACGCCTTATAATAAATATTTTTTTAAAAAAAATTTGAATAGACTGCAATTTTTACAAAAAACACAGTTTAAAGTCATTAAAAAAATAAATAAAAAAATTTTAAACTTTTTTAAAAAAATAATTTTTTTAAATGACTTTACACTGCGTTTTTTTTATAAAAATCAATATCTAAAGTAATAAAAAAAATAATTTTTTTATTATTTTTTATTTTTAAAAGAACTTTATACTGCGGTTTTCATAAAAACCGCGGTCTAAAGTCATTTAAAATTTTTTTCAAATTTTTTTTTTATTTTTTTAAACTTTTTTTATGACTTTGGACTGCGGTTTTTATAAAAACCGCAGTCTAAAGTCATTAAAAATATTTTTTTAAAAAAAATTTCTTTTTTTAAAAAAATAAAAAAAATTAAAAAAACTTTTGACATCGGTTTTTATAAAAACCGATGTCCAAGTCATTTAAAAAAAAATTTAAACCACATTGTCGCTTCGGGTTGTTCGCCTTATTGTCGCTTATGCGTCTGCCTTATCGCCTAAGCGTCCAGGCGCCCGACGCTCGCCTTGACGCCGTGACAAGACCTTTTGGAAGAAGAATCATGTCGTCTTGTTGTGTTTATGAGCGTCGCAACATTATTGTAAAAAATTCCACTTCTTTTAATTAAACATATCTGATTTGTTGCAGGCTAACTCGATGCCCCGGTCGGACCAGATTCAATTGGACCGCCTTAGCTTTCAGGGGGGGGGGGGGCGAGCGCGCACACAGTCGGAGAAAATGAAAGGTTGACTCAGATGTGATGACATGGAAAAACCCTTCAATTGGGTAAAAAATCACGTGACCAGATCCGTGTCTATCAAAATCCACTAGCTGCTTGCGATTACAGTGCGTTTTGAGAATCAGGGCGACAGACCGCTCCCGTTACAACTTGAGGTGAGAGAAGAGGACTACAGCTCCTCACGGGCAACAGGCTGTGTCGCGGGAGCGCTTTGGGTACTAGAATTCGAGTGGTGGCATTGGTGCTCTGTAGCTTGGAGTGCGGGTCCACCACGCGCCTACTTGCAAGGATCGTCTTCTTCCTTTTGCTCGCTCTAGGACTTAGGCATTTTCCGGCTGGTGGTGCACTGGTGGCTCGTGGTGGCACGCGGTGGCTCGTGGTGGCTGTATGATGATCTGAGGGAGGAGTCCGACAAAGCTCTAACCTGAGGAAGAAGATGACCAGGAGCCAAAAGATCAATTATGAGGAGGCCCTGCGGCTCCTTTTATAGCCTCCCGGGAGGATCATGGCGGGCCCTACCACTCATATAGTGGGTTAGTGGGTGGTTACCCACCAGATCAGATAGTGAGGAAAGCCCACCACGATCGGACGGTGGGTAAGCCGCCGACGGCGGTGAGGCGGCCATGCGTCGGCGGCAGCCTGGCCGGAGCCCGCGACCATCCCAGCGACGGCCTGGCCGGAGCCCGTGGCCAGGCCAGCAGCGGCCGGGTCGGAGCCCACGACCCGGCCAGCGGCGGCCTGACCGGCGCCCGCGGCCAGGCCAGCGCCCGCGGCCAGGACGGCGGGCGCGACCTGGCCGGCCGCGGCCCGGCCAACGGCGGGCTGGCCGGCGGGAGCGGCCAGGCTGGCCGCAGCCTGGCTGGGGGGAGATCATGGGGGAGCCTTTCTTATAAATGATGGTGTAACTCATCAATTGCCCCCAAATCCTTTATTCGAGAGTGAAGTGAGCGAGAGAAGGAGGATTTTCCCGCTATCTTTCCTATCTTGTTGTCATGACCACCTCCATCGAGAAGATGGAGGCGGCGAAGGGCGGTGCTTCCAAGGTATCGGGAGCAAATTGCCGAAAAAGTGTCGGTTGGTGAAGACGCCGAGCGTGGTCACGCGCGTCCTTGCTGCGCGGCCGCAGGCCACGCGCATGCGCCCAGGCTTGGGCGGGAGTAGTACTGGGATGAGTGACCTCTTGGGAAGTCCCCGTACGGCCCAGCTTAATTGTCGAGTTTGCTCATCAAAGGGAGGTTGTAGCCACCAACAACCCGCCAGTGGGCTGGAGAGGGGGTGGGGTGTTTGAGCTGCAGCCCGTTAGCGTCGCCTAGAGCGGAGCCGTAACGCTGTCACGTTGGATCGGCTAGGGTCATTACAAAACATACCACATCGATTGTGTTACGACTGTAAACATACCATATCGATTGTGTTACGACCGTAAACATACCATAACAGTAGTTTCCGACTATAAACATACCGTATCATTTGTGTTACGACTGTAAACATACTATAACAGTAGTTTCTGACTGTAAACATACCGTATCGACTGTGTTACGACTGTAAACATGTCGTAACAATAGTTTCCAACTGTAAACATACTGTATCATTTGTGTTACAACTGTAAACATACCGTATCGATTGTGTCACAACTGTAAACATTCTGTATTGATTGTGTTACGACTATAAACATACCATATCTATTATGTTACGACTGTTAATATTACTGTAACCTCCAAGTGAATCAAATTGTGTGGCATTTAGGTTTTTTCCCATCTTTAAGATTCCATTCATTTATGCAAAGCACAACAAGGGTTAATCTTTATAGTCGTTACGATGTGTCAACGTTCACTACGAATGCTCAAGGTTTGGTGGATGTTCTTTCGGTTGAATCAAAGGTAGAACTACAAAAAATTAGATTGTTACATTTGTGCTATGTCGGGCTGATATCGAGTCGAGTTCGAGCGATTTTGGCTCGGCTCGAAATCGAAATTTTCGACTCGAACTCGGCTCGAAATCGAATTGATTTCAAGTCGAGTCGTCTCGACTCGAAATGACTCGATTCTGAGTCGGCTTAAAATCGAATCGAGTCAGCTCGAAATCGAATCTGGTTGGCCCCAAATCGAATCAAATCGGCTCGAAATTGAGCAATTTTTCGTTTTATTCATAGTTTGCTCAAAATTAAATTGGACAACCTATAAATTTAGCAAATGAAACATTTAAAGTCTTCATTCTTTTTATTTAGATTTAAATTTTGTTATTTTTAATCTTAAAATAAGAATATATTAATAAATACATAATTTTTTTAATTAATTCGAGTTAATTCAAATCATATTTCGAGCGATTCAGGGTTAGCTCAAAATCGACTCGAAATCAAATTCGAGTCAAATTGAATGAACTCAAATTGAGTGGAATCAATTTTAACCGATTCCGATTCGCCTCAATTTTCAAACGATTTTCGAGCGACTTTCGAGTTTCGAATAATATGCTCAGCCCTAGTGCTATGCTCACAGCATTCCACAAAACATCTCATTGATACATTTTCTGTTAATGTCATACTTCACTAAAAAGAAAGTTTTTTATTGGGAAAATATTATGTAAAGTTCACGGTAAATCAAGTAGCATTGATTTTGAGACTAGGAAATCAAGGTGCAAAATTTCTTTTTAAGAGATTGCCACTTTCGAATATTTTGATTAAAGACTTGGTAAAAGAAATTGAAGATCTTAAAGTTGAAGAATCGTGTGCAAATTTGGATAGTCGAAGATTGGATGACCTAGTCAGATATGTCGTTGTTTTCTTTTTTTCCATTGAAAGGGTTGAAGATATCTGAATGTGTGAAGAGATTTGAAGGAATGTTATATTTCAAAAAATATAACTGGCCCAAGGCCATCTACTCTTTTTTGCATTCTCAGTTTGAGAATTTTATGGAGGTGGCTGCGGAGAAAGATAACTCCCACCTTGGATATATTGAAGGTTGCTCCATCTTACTAGCTGCAAGAATTTTATCTAATACATTTCAAAATTAAGTTTCATATTACTTTTTAATCTATTAACTTTATATCATGTCATGGATTTGGTTTTTCGAGCATACCACTATTCAGATTCCCTATGATGACATTGTCAAACCTCGGTTGCTACGATGGTCTAACAAGAATAGTTGTAGTGGAAAAGTTTGCTTGGGTTTAACCTATGTTCTGGCCAAGACTAAAACAGTATGTCTTACCATACATTTACTATTTTTCTATTTTCATAGTGTTCACAGTTATTTAATTAACTGTTTATTTTGAAATTTTGTTTATGCAGTTGCAGAAATCCTTTGCAAACATACTGCCTCAGGAGGAAAAATTGTTAGGTAAAGATATGGATGGAAATTCTTGTTTCGTGAGAAGGTTGAAAATAGAAGTGGGTAAAGAAGAGAAGAAGGGAATAAAATTAGAAAGAGGGAGAAGAATAAGGAACTAGAGGAGGAAAAGTGATAAAAGAGCGGCGAAGAAAAAAAAACATTCAAGGAGGAGGAGGTGTGGGAGAAGGAAGAGGATGAGGTAGAAGTGGAAGAGGAGGTTGAGGAAGAAGACGAGGAGAATGACAATGTAGTTGTGGAACACAATTCTGTATAGCAAGGAGAGGGGAAGAAGGAGGAGAATGATAGAACAGAGGAGAATAGAAAAGAAGAGAAAATGGAAGCAGACCAAAAGTACGAGTCTCTCTTAAGTGAGCCTCGACAACTGAAACTGTTTTTTGATTGTAAATTTACAGAAATTAATATAACAATAAAAGTAGGTTTTGATGTGTTAAAAACATTAATAAAAATGAATCACGTACCCGCCTCTCCACCGAATCATCAACATGCTCCTCCATCACAAATATGTAGTGTTGTAGTTCCATACAAAGCTCCAGAAGCCCTTAGGGAGATAAAAGAAGATGACGTTGAACTTGTGTAAATAGACATATATGGTAATACTCGAAGCCTGGTCAAGAATATCAAATCAAGAAAAAGGCGGGAAAAAGAAGGTGGTTGTTAAAGATGCATTGGGAGCCACAGTACAAGAGCATGCATACCCGGGTCGTAAGAAAATTATTGTTGCACATAAAGATATAATAGACCTTGTGTTGATGAAATTTCCTAGAGAGTACGTTAGAGATTTAACTTGAAATTCTTTTTTAAATAGTTATTGAAACTTCACATTAACTTATTGTTTTGTTCTCAGTGATTTAATTGTTTTTGAAAGTGGTAACATTCAAATATCTCGGGAGGGACTCACAGATTTGCTTGGTGAAGGATGAGTGTGTGATAACCACATAAATGTATTTGCATATGAGCTCAATTTTAAAAGAGCAAAAAAGCCAAAAAGCATGTTTTTTTTGTACATTTCTCTTGACCATGCGGTAATTAAATTTCTTCTTTTAATTGTTAAATATGATTACATTGTTTTCATTAATTGGTTTCTTATTGATTTTAATTGTGCAGTACTTTAAAAAGAATTCAATTCCAAACAATAAGGCCTTGGTTGAACATGTAACCTCAAAATCTGTTGTGGAAGCTGAGCATATTTTAATGTCATGTCACCTTTGTAGCCATTGGGTTCTTATGGTGAGCAATTTTGTTACAAAGGCATGACAATTCTACGTCTCTCTTCCAAACAAAATGCATATGGTGACAATGCGGGAGCTGGTACAATTTATTCATTGCCTCACATTACAACATCTATTACATAAGCATTACATATTTATTAAAATATTGTTTGTGCAGTTAAATTATCTAAAAGAAAATAAAGCGGATGTTTTGCCGGGGGATATCGCTTCATGGCCAATAGAAAACGTCAAAAATGCACAAACGCAGAAAACAGCTTTGATTGCGGGGTTTTTGTGATGAGGTGCATGGAAACCGTGCTAAAGAGATCAGAAATTGATTGGGTTGATCACAAAGACTGGCAGAAGGACACACCAAAATATAGGGCTGAAGTTGTTTGCCGAATCTTACAAGTCTTTTGGAATGCTATAATGAAAAAAATATCCTATCTAATAATACATTTTCACTTCTGTAAAATTGAAGTACATTCTTTTTGGATTTTTCAAAACTTTTATAAAATTTTGAATTCTAACTTCTCACAGACAAATGCAGTACAATTGTAGAAAATATATCTCTCTTTTGCTATGTTACCTTTGTATAATGTTAGAAGCCTTCTGGAATTCTGTATTTATCTTACCGTAACTATTACAGTTATGTAGAATATATAGTAATTATTATCGTAACAATTTTGATATTACCGCTATTACTGCCGTAATTTTCCTGTTGCGCGTGCAATGTACAAATGACAGTCTTTAAAAGGTTGTACCTACAAGTGCTACCAGCAACAAAATCATAAATAAATTACAGTAATATTCTAAATATAAATCACCTCTTAAATCTATCTGGAATGCTTGAATAATTGGACGACAAATCTAAATAACAATCAAAATTTTTATCTAATGTTGGAGTGGTGGATTTAGATATTGAGGTTGTAAGCCCAGCAGTTTCACTCAAGTTATCCATGAAATTGAGCTCCCTCTGTTGCGAAGTAACGTCCTCAACAGTAGGAATCTTTTGCTTGGAATCATTTCTTTTCTCTACAGATGAAATAAATAATTCTTTTAATATTCCGGAAAAAAATCAAAGGAAATTAGTTAAGTGTAAGTGTCGCCTTGGATTTCTTTGTTGGTTTCTCCCAATGATTTTTGATTCATGCATTCGAGTGACCTTCGGGCCTCATTGAAGGAGGATCGTTCACTACTTTGTTTTGATGATTTTCATCACTATTACACTTTTTAGGATGCGCTTTACAGTCCACCAAATCTTCTGCTTACTTGTCAATATTTTTCAGGGCTTTTAGAACAAATTCTCTTGCAATCAAACAGTCTTCAACTCGACGTGCTAAATCATAGCTGAACTTGACCAGATGATTTCTAAATATGAGATTGGAATCGTATTCATTGAAGCTTGAAGTATCGGTGAGATCCAATTTTTTCTTTGCCATCAAAGTAAATCTATTTAAAATACGAGTGACAGGCACGGGGCTCCGGCCCGATGGCCACGCGCCACAGCACTCGTCCGGCGACGGCGGGCTTCGCCCGCGCCACAGTACCTGGTCTGCGACAGCGGACTCCACCCGCCCCACCACCCCCCGGCAGGCAACGCCCCCCCCCCCCCCCCCTCGCCCGCCCCCTGGGTGAACGTGCCACCTTTTTAATTATTTTTTATATATTAATTTTTAAAACATTTATATATTAATATTTTAATTTAAGATTTTAATATATTTTATATATTATTTTTTAAATTCTATAAAAAAACAAAAAACGCACCGCCGAATTTCATCGTTCGCCCCCGCCGGCGGCGGCCCCACCAGATCTGGGCCTCACGGTCAGGGCCACTGTAACGACCCTGGCCCATTTAGACCAGGCCTCGCCGGCCTACCAGCAGCCCGAGTTTAGAGCTCAGAGGCCCGCAGGCGTGTCTCGCCCCACGGCACCACTGGTAGTAAGCCTAAACATCAAGGCCTGCAGGCCCAATGCACCCCAACCAAATCTCCGCGCCTGTTTTTCAGCAGCGGTAGGTTGTTGGCAAGGGGTTTCGAACCCAAGACCTTGATAAGACTCTCTTTCAACAGAGCTCATCACCAACTGAGCTACAACCTACCGCTGCTGAAAAACAGGCGCGGAGATTTGGTTGGGGTGCATTGGGCCTGCAGGCCTTGATGTTTAGGCTTACTACCAGTGGTGCCGTGGGGCGAGACACGCCTGCGGGCCTCTGAGCTCTAAACCCGGACTGCTGGTAGGCCGGCGAGGCCTGGTCTAAATGGGCCAGGGTCGTTACAGCCACCGCCGGCGGTGGCCCCGCCGGAGCTCCACCGGATCACCGCCGGCAGGTTCGCCTGCTCCCGGCGAACCTGCCGGGGGTCGCCGGTCAGGCCGCCGGCGGCTCCGCCGCCGGCGGTGGGGAAGGCCGAAATTCGGCGGGGGGTTTTGCTGTGCGGGTTTTAGGAGAGAGAAAGTTAAATGTTTTTTGGGTTTTTTTTTTATATGCAGACCATAATCGATATTTACAGCCCAAGATCCAACGATTGAGGATTAAATGAGTCAAATCCGACGGCCACCTATTTTTCCCCTATTTTCAAACTCACGCTATTGGCAGACCACCATATATCTTTTTAAGATAGTATAGATAATTGAGAGGAATTTCTGAAACATTTCTCATATTGTAAACACGCAAAATATGTTTGCAAAACATTCCCTTTGTTTTAAAACTTTTGCAAGAACACTTAGAATCATGTGTGATAAAGTCAAATGTAACATACCATTGTTTTTTTGTCCTCATTGGGTTCTTGTGTGATGTGTAAGAATTGACTATCACAAAGTGCTCTATCCTAGACAACAGTGACACCAATAACACCATCCATGTAAATATTTTCAAATATAGAAAACATTTTTTAGTGTACTTCTTAGAAACTTGTTTCAGAATTGATGAATTACTTAATTTCAAGGTTACGCAACCATTTTTGCATTTGAAGTCTTTGTCATGCTCAAGTCGGCGCCAAGTTGAAATCATTTTCTCCAAACCTATGAAACATTCAACAATCGAACTTGTCATTTCAGAATAATTATGTATAATATGGTTTGTGGATTCACTTCTTTGTGTAGACAATATGCTATGATCTAAAATATCTTTATTGAAAGCAGATAGTCATTTCATTTGCACATAATATAAATCTTGCAAATATCTATTGCCCTCCAAATTTTCATTCAACATCATAGCACTCCAACATCCATTAAACTCATATGCACTATCACATTTGCTCAAACAGTGGTAAAATAATGACTTTACACTCTTGTCAAAGTTAAACGATGGTACCTTGGATGGCGCTTTCTTTGAAATGTGTCATTGACACAAACGGTGTCGAGTGTTTGAAAGTATTCTCTCAATTGCAACAGACATAGCTTGATCTCGGTTAGTAAATATTATTGTCAGTTGCTTGCCGCCAACAAAGCTTAATAAAGTCTCGAATAACCAAACAAGTGGACCTCAACAAGTGGTTGTCATTTCTTGAGGCTAGTGGGTGATTATATTCCTCCAGAAATTTTGACACAACCCGATTTCTGCCATTTCCATCTGCACTAAAGTATATGCTTGCTAAACAGCCCGTCAGCGTACCCAACTTATGATATTTTCTGATCATCATTTCTGATTTATTTATATTTTCATGTCCAGCTTTTGAACAACAAAAACTTCTTCCTTTAATAATCTTAGCATGTGTCTAAAAAATGTTCTGTTTCCGAACACTAAATCCCAAATTACGTGCATAATTGCAATACACTGTGTATGCCTCCACCTCTGTTTGAATAATAGGAAACGAAACAACAATCTGTCGGATTAAGGAAACCAAAAAACATGAGTTTATTCAAACGTACAACACATTTTTAATCTTACCTTTAAACTTTAAAGCTGACTAAAAAGTATATACTGCTGTAATATATATTACAACAGTCATTACAGCTGTAATAACAAATTACGGCAGTAACACTATCGTAAACTAATTACTTAAATTACGATAGTAATTGATATTGCAATTTCTGTTCGTCAATTACATTGTCGTCTGCTAAAATTACGATAGTCATTACAACCGTAATAACAAATTACGGCAGTAACACTATCGTAAACTAAAATTACGATAGTAATTGTTATTGTAATTTCTGTTCATCACTTACATTGTCGTCTGCTAAACTTACGATAGTCATTACAACCGTAATAATAAATTACGGCAGTAACACTATCGTAAACTAAAATTACGATAGTAATTGTTATTGTAATTTCTGTTCGTCACTTACACTGCTGTCTGCTATGAAAATTTCCTCGGCGACGACTTCAACTGAAGATTTCTCCTCATTAAGGCTTCATTTGGTAGAGCGGTTGCGGTTGTAAAAAGAGTTGTTGTAAAGGCAGGTTTGAAAAAGGAGCTGTTGGAAACTAGATGCTGGAAATGGAGATCTGTTTGGATAGTTTATATTTGCAGAGCTCTTCCAAACAGAGAATCGTTTGGCAAAACTGCGGTGGCGTTTTGGATATTTTTTTAAAGAAAATTTTAATTTTATTTTCTAAAAAATATGTTTGTAATATACGTATATATATTTAGAAATGATGAAATTGAGAATCTAGCAATACATATTTTTTTTATAATTAACTTCCATAGGTGACCGTGAGCCCCAGTTGAAACATATAAAGGTTCTCCAAATACTCCAAAATACTGCTAAACATTAAAATATCGAAAACTCGAAATACAACAGCTTTCTATGCAGATACTGCAAACACGTTCAAGCTCTGATCAGTTGATCGACAATGGAGTCACTCAATGTCACCAACTCATCCACCCCTACTCGAATCCCTCTAACATGGTCTCCACTTGAGATTTCGTTTATCTGTCCTGTTCTTCTCACATTACACAGGACATACTCCACACATTCACATACACAATACAGTCAACACATTCCCACATTACACTCACACATTACACTCACACATTACACTCAACAAACAACACACACACACCTACACATCCCACCACACACAACCCTATGAAACACACTCCCGCAAACACACTCACGCACACGTCAAATACATTGCACATAAACACAACAATCCATTAAAAAAATCAGCAACAAAAAAATGGAGGGGAGGGGAAGGTATACCGGTTGGTGTTGGAGTGATGCAGAAGAGAGGCACAACCAATACCAGATCTGTACGAAGGAGTTCTGTACGAAGGAGAAGGCGATTACTCCACAGGAACCTTGAGGACTTGTGGCGTTCTGCACAAAACCGGGAGGGGGGGAGGAGGAGAAGAGGGAAGAGGTGAGATACACTAGAAAACTTATAGAAGTTGCAAGAAGGAGAAGAATGGCGCTAGAGAAGCTCACCTGAGGCCAAAAGAAGCCACCTGTGCCGGAGAAGACCACTATGCCGGAGAAGAAAACTGTGCTGGAGAAGCGATCGAAGGTGTCGGAGAAGAAGGCAAGTGTGCCGGAGAAAGTCAAGCCCTGGCCGTCGGAGAAGAAGGCAAAATCGATGGTGTCAGAGAAGAACGCGAAATCGTCGTCTGCGAAATCGTCGTCGGCCGTGGATCGCGCGATCGACTGGGGGAGAAAACCTAAAAACGCGATGAAAAGGAAGCAGTACGCAGGGTTTCGACACGCGATAATTTGACGCCCGGCGTTTGATCGTGCGGATGGAAAAGAAGGCGCAAAAACAAATGCTCCGCTGTTGCGCGTTTCGTTTTGGGCAAACGGAATGGAGCCAAAACGCTTAAATAAATGAGGCCTAAATTGTAAATTGAGGATAAAATTAGACCATCAAACCTTGTGAAAAGGGATAAACTACAAGATCTACGAAAGTTAAAAATGACATGAACGGACAGTCGTCACTTACAATACCCGGATCACTACAAGTTTCTTCATCATCTGTCATGTCTGCGGGGCACGAAGACCTTTACGACAACATCGAGACCCGTGCTGGAGGAAGAAGGCGACGACGGAAGGGGGAAAACCTAGAAGGTGATTTTCGAAAAAACTAAAGAAAGGGTTGGGCGGGAGGAACTGACGGACTGCGATAAATTTTTCTGACAGTGAGCCCCATAGTTAAGAAGCTACTATTTATTAAGACACATAAAGCTACGAACCACGATGACAACATAACATTTTCCTCTGTGTAGACCAAGCAATCTTTAACAATGCCCATGTATTATTATTGTTTAGAATGTTTACTAGTTTTCATTATTCACCCCACGCACGTGACGACGCATGCGCGCATTCCCCCGTGCGAAGCTTCATCCCGCTCAAGAGGCAAGACTACCTGCTAAAAAGTCGTCTTAAAAACGAGGGCAGCTCTATCGGCATTTCTTGCTTTGCCCCTTTCCTTCCAAGTTCACTACTCCCGCTCACAGCAAGAAAGGAATCTCGTTAGGACTACTGTTAAGCTTCTCTTCGAAGAGCTATGGACACGCAGCCGCCTCCACCGCCAGCGCACCGCCAGCAACAGCAGCAGCAGAATAGGCAGCAGGCGCAGCGCAATCCTCCGGCGTCAGAGGCCGATGCCATGGCGTTTCTGCTTTTGGTTATCGTCTCCATCCTTGTCGTGGTGGTAAGATATTAGATCTTAATTGATTAATCCTTTACTGGACGCGCGAGTGATATCTTGTTTTTGCGAGGCAAGAGAGATTTTCTGTCGAGGTCCACTTAATTTCGTTCTCCTTCAGATCGTTTTGAACCCGAACCTCTCCGTGTGCATGATTTGTTTATCTGTTTTTTTTATTTAGAGAAGACGGATGGACATTGTTGGATCTGTGTCATGCTTTTTTGTTTGTTTGTAGGGATATGCATCAGCCGGGTCCATTTTATGAAATAGCAAACATTCCTCAAACTTAATTGATATAATTGGAATAAAACTTGCCTCGAGGATGTCACTTTTGTTCGAGTTGATAATCATATTCCCTGTTCCAGAGTACCTATAGAGTTTTGCCTACCAATTTGATCATAACTAGCTTGACCCGGAGGTGAGCTGCTTGAGGATTAACTCCGCTCGAGTTTTGGCTCAAATATGGTTTCATTCGAGTAGATTGGAGGGGGTCATATGTAAAATATTAGCTTTGTAATTGGAGATATGAAAAGAATGTTAACCTTTTAGTTCTCTTAGTTCTTGTTTCTCTCTCCTTCATTTTTTGAGATTTCCTTCCCTTAATCTCCTGTTCTCATGACTCCTCCTTTTAAGCATGCTTCTTTATTAGTCTTCTTCTCAATTATCATAGAATTCCACTCTTCTTGATCGTTACAGTCATCCAGGATCTGCTCATTTTCTCAGTTCTACCCGTCTTCTCTATTATTTCATTTAGGAAAAGCAAGCTTTGGTCTTCCTTCGTGCTGAGGGCCGAAACAAGAACGCGCGGCGAATGGTTTCTTAAAATCATAAAATATTCCAAAACAAAAACCACGATACTTTCAATCCAAACAAGTATGAAATCACATAATCATATTTTAATATTGAAGAAAATGCTTCATGCAACAATAAAATAATACTCACGAAGTAAGGGGAGGTCGTAACATAGAGATCCAATGATTCACGGGTGCGTGGTGGCTGTCCGAGAGGCGGCAGCTGCCGTATGATGATTGGAATCAGTGTGCTGGAGGCGAGGAGGGCCATATCGGGGGTTGCCTGTTGCTGGGAAGTAATACGGGAGGAGGCTGGCAGGATTCACGGGAATTTTTGATACAATGGAATGCTTGCTGGTTGGAAGTAATACGTGGGGGGGGGGATTGGTTAGGTTTTCTAGACATTGGAGGGATTTGCACAACTTACAATGAGGAGGGTTTAGGAGGGGGCTATGGAAGGCTCGGTGGAGGGCTTTTGCACAGGTGATATCGCAAGTTTTTTTTGTGTGCGATGAAAATATGGCGAAGGTGGGTTTCTTGGAGGTAAAAAAGGGCAAATGAATAGCTATGTTGCTGGTACGTGGAAACTAAGAATAGCGCTGCTGATTCTTACGGGAAGATAAGAGGGATCCATATCAACTAGAACCTGAGAAACTCACGGAAACTGAAAACCGTAGGAAGCTAGGACATGGGATGGGGTTGCGCGGGGAAAAGATCGGGGGATACAAAATGCAAACCTAAGGAGTCACAACTTAAGGGTTTGCGGCGTCGTACCACGAAAGATCGCCGGATTTTGGGAATTCTTTTCTCCAAAATCAGCAATGACGAGACGACTGATCCTTTCTCCTATTTATAATAAAACAACATTAGAACACCTTGACATCAACGATTATGATTGGCCGAGAGTGTCAAATGTCCGATTTCACTAAATAATGACTGAAAATATAAAAGTAAGATATGAATTGACATATAAATAAGAAACATGACGCATCTGCGGAGTCGGATCATCAACCCGGAGAAGCTAAATATAGTAGATGGTTAATCGACCTCGAATGGTCCCAAAATTCGTGCTCTGCCGCGGGTTTGCGCTGCCGTTCCCCATTAGGTATGCCCTCCCCCTATTATGCGCCAACTTAATTTTATCTAAAAAAAAATCTTTTAATCAACTTAAGCTAAATAAAATCAAATAAATCGGTTTAGCTAGGCCTAGAACTCCATAATGGTAAGACGTGAGATCCTCTAGTGGAAGTAATGAGCTTCTTGCGGTGCTTTTAGCCTTCAAAGAAGGCAACAACCTTTCTTTAATCACCATTGGGGCAGTCAAAGGAAGGTTGCGGCTAACTTGGAGCATTAGAAGTAGGAGCGGCTTGCCATCTCTCTTGTTGTGGAAGATAACAAATATAGAAGTTGCAATTTTTGCAGAGCAACCCGATGACATTGTAGTAGCATTGGAAACAACATTTTGAGAGTTGACAAAGTTCCTATTGCTTGAGGTAGATCCTATGTCGTGTCATTGTTGACTGCATAAAAAGATATTTCAATCAGGTGATTGTGACAATAGAAACCACCTCCTTATTTATGTGTCCACAAATAGTAGCTGAGTCACACTCACCTCATTTTTATTTCACATGCGAAATGCTAGACTATAAACGTATGGTTAGTGGTTATTGAGGCCATTGACTATGATGGTGGGATGCAAGCTGTGCTAGTGTGCTGTTGGTTACGTTGAGTAACGTCTCTGGTGGTTTGTATGTTGGTTGTTGAATGATACTGGGAGGTGGAAGGAGGATATTTAACAATAAAAATGGCCTCTTTTTATGATTTCAAATTTTGAAGTCATGGATTTTGTAAGGCACTTCAATTCAATGCAATTTATGTCTTATGATTAATGTCAAGATTCGTTCCCTTATTTATCACATGTAGCTGTCAAGACCTGCCTAGATTTAAACTCGCTTGACTACTATCCATTTATTGAATATATTCATTATGAAACCTGCACTTGAATATCTGTCCATATGCACCAAATATAGGTAAGCGAATTTAATGCACCTTTCATCAGTCATAAAATGTTTAACTAAACATTATCTAATTCAAATTACATCTAATAGATCTTAGAATTATGTCGGCCATTAGAAGAGGATGCATAAGTGATATAAATATAGACATTATCATAGTGTGAATTTTATTAATTTTTATATTTCCTATTCTATGCAAGAGATTGAATAAACTTTTGGCAAATTTTAATATTCCTAACAAACTCACAACTTGTGCTGTTAATTATTTCATTTAATTTATGATTCATGAGCATTTACATGAGACAAACACATTGACACTAAAACATTAGGACACCATCACATGCTTTGAACTAGTTGTTTTCCTGTATAAAACTAGATGCCATTTACAAAGTTCTCCGAGCATGAAAATCATCTGCAACAATTTTTTTCCAACAACGCTGACAAGCAACACGGCATTTGTTCGATTGCATTAGGATTTGAATTACACTAGTGGCATGGTCTTGCTCCAACCGAGCAAGTGTAGTTTTGTTGATTTTTGTTTGTTTCGTTGAGAAAAAAAGTGTCGCAATCAGTTTACTTAGTTTTTAAGTGTTCTAGTTTTGTTCATAATAATAATAATATTGTTATTATTATTATTTATTTATTTATGCCGTGTCATAATATTTAATTTGCTTTTTCCCCCCTCCCCCCCTTAGTCAACGATGGTATATTTTGAGCCATTTGAGTATATGGATCTGCACCCTGATACTAGCTATCAACCTCAGCCCACAATCTAGGCACCGGCGGTACCATTGGCACCAATGACCGCAAATCAACCTTTGGAGATCATTGCACATCGTGGCCGAGAAGTTTGTGGTTGCACTAGACAGATATACATTGGATACTTGATTCACTAGACAAAGCGCCCTTTCACAGACAAAACTTGAGTGAACACCCGAAGAGCTAGATCAACTTTCCCCGAGCCTATGTCGAGAGTACTATCATCTTGATTCTACAAAGATAAATGCTTTCATGTGATATGGAGTTGACGGGGATCGCAATTTGAGAGCGCGTCGTTGCCCACTGGACCTGCACATGTCTACATCCTTAGGAGAGGTTGATTAGGTCATCATCTGGACGATCTGAGTGCGTCACCGCGTTCAGAGCAATGCTGTCATATTTTTATGTATTTTTCTATTTTTTATTTATGGAAATTTGACAACCATCATGAACGCGTAATCCAGGCGTTCATGATGGTTGCCCTAGTGTTCCTCGTCTATTTATGAGTGTAGGGGTTGGTTTCGGCTCCATCACAGATTTTGGAGAGTTCTTCTTAGTTCTTCTTTGATTCGCCAGTTATCCGTGGTGCCGACTTTGCGAATCCTATATTCACACTCCTACGTGTTGCCTTTCTCTTGTTTGTATCATCACTTCCTTGTTGCCTCCCTATCCAAAGCCCTCGCTTCATCTCTAAACCATCAACCAGCTCCTCCAAGAACAGCGGAATACTCCATCCATTTTTCCAACAGCAGCAGCCCACATCCAGGAACATCCTCACATAGCCGGACCCCTCCATCACCCCTTCCTTGCAGCCTTTTCAGCTACTGCTGGCCTACCAAACTGCAACTGGCCCCCACCCAGCAGCCCACTATCACCCAGTCCGGTCCTCCCTCCCCCAACTCTGTCTTGCCACCCCGACAACCACCACACTCCTCCACGACCACCTGATCTCCTTCCACCGCCTACACACTCCACTCATGTGCGTTTACTATTTTGTTTTTTTTCTTTGCATTTTATGTGGATTTAAGACTATATTATTATGGATGTTTGTCTTTCGTAGTTCATATTGTTTTCCTTTATCTTATTTGACTTGCATGACTTATTCCACTGTGTATATAAATTTCTATTTCTCTCATGTGCGTGATTCGAACTTGCAAGTTATTTTAATTATCTGCTATTAACTTTGACATTTTCAATGAGTTTTATGTTGAATTATTGCAAATTGCAATCAATTTTCTGACTCTTCTTTGCATGCTTTCATCATCTTGTGATTTTAGTTATGTTATTCCCAGCCACTGCACCTTAGGGTTTGCATAGCCCAGAGTCGCACTCGCCACCCTATCCTACGTCATATTATATTGAAAAATTAGTGAGAGGCGCATCTATCTATTAAAAATAAAATAACAGAAAATAGACTTTTGCGATTTTGGCATGTACAAAAAAGGTTATATAATGCATTAGTTAGAAGAGTAGATAGACTTAAATTGAAGGATAATGCACAAGGAGTAGAATCAAAGTAGCATGAACGAAAGTTGTTCAAGATGATTTGCCTAATGCATTCTTAAGAACTCGAGCAACACTTGAGAAAAAGTTGAGCGACCTGATGTAGTTAGGATAAGTTGATTGACGAGGATGATGATGATAGTGATCAATTGTTTTTTTTCCTTTATTTGTGTAGAGAAATGCAAGAGAGAAAAATAACCCAGATTTTTTATTATCTTGTAAATACAAGAGTACATACACTTATATAAAGAGAAAGATAGGAAGAGCCTTCTACATGAGCTTATACACGGGCTCCTTATAATGAGCTTTTTCATTACAATTTAACACTCCCCCGCAAGCTCGAGCGTACAAGTCGTAGACACCAAGCTTGGATAAGAAATGATGATATAATGTCCGAGAGAGAGCTTTTGTGAATATATCAACAACTTGTCCTGACGCAGCGACATGCTCTAACTCCAACTTTTTTGATTGAACTTTTTCTCGAATGAAATGACAGTCAACTTTAATATGCTTTGTTCGCTCATGGAATACGAGATTCTTGTTAATGCGTATGACTGCTTGACTGTCACAAAAAAGAGTGGCCAGAGAGGAGAGTTTGAGACCAAAGTCACCGAGAAGACCCTCAAGCCAGGTGAGCTCAGAGACAACTGCTGGCATAGCACGGTACTCGGCCTCAGCAGAGGAGCAAGCAACAACCGACTGTTTCTTGCTACGCCAGGTAATGAGATGTCCACTAAGGTAGGTGCAAAAACCAGTCGTGGAGTGCCTATCATCAAGGGAACCCGCGTAGTCGGCATCAGAATATCCAACAAGAGACAGAGAGGAGGACGATTTGTAAACAAGTCCTTGACCTGGAGAAGTTTTCAAGTATCCGAGAATCTGCTCGACGACTTGGAGATGAGGTGTCCGAGGAACATGCATAAATCGGCTCACAACCCCAACAACGAATGCGATATTAGGTCGTGTAACCGTAAGATAGATTAGTTTCTCCACCAAGCGTCAGTAGTACTCTGGATTTGTCAGAACATGATCAGTCCCAGATCCATGTGCAGATAACTTGTGATTCATATCCATAGGAGTGTCTGTAGGTTTGCATCCAGAGTAGCCCGCATCTTGCAGAAGATCAGTGCAGTACTTCTGTTGGGATAGAGCAAGTCCATCAGGTCTCCTTGCAACTTCAAGCCTAAGGAAGTTTCAAAGATTTCCCAGATCTTTTGTCTGAAATGCTGAGTTTAAATATTGCTTGATGTTCCGGATCCCGTTGGTGTCGTCTCCTGTTATTAGAATGTCATCCACATACACAAGGAGAATCACAATGCCTGTTGGTTGATGACGAGTGAAGAGAGAGAAGTCAGCAGAGCTCCGTGTGAAACCAACCTCACGAACCACTTTACTGAATTTGTCAAACCAGGCGCGAGGAGATTGTTTGAGACCATATATAGACTTCCGGAGATGACATACACGAGACTTCCCTGTGTTCTCAAACCCGGGCGGTTGGTACATGTAAACAGTCTCTTGGAAATCACCATTGAAAAAGACATTTTTGATGTCGAACTGATGTAGGGGCTACTGTCGATGCACAACAAGGGAGATCAGGACGCGAACAGTATTCAACTTGGCGACCGGAGAAAAGGTTTCGTCATAATCAATTCAATGTTGTTGAGTGAAGCCCCTGGCCACCAGACGGGCTTTGGGACGGTCAACAGTGCCATCTGCAGCATTCTTGACACCAAAGACCCATTTGCAGGTAACACAAGGCTGGCCTGGAGGGACAGGAACTAGGTCCCAAGTCTGGTTAGCCCAGAGGGTTGTCATTTCTTCGTCCATGGCCGCAAGCCACCCTGGGTGTTGGAGAGCTTCCTGAAAAGAGAGGAATAGAAATGGTGGAGAGAGAGGTGGCAAATTTGAGAAGAGGCGGAGAGAGGCGATGTAGGGAGACATAATTCGCTAGTAGATTAGCCGTAGAGGGTGTTGTCGAATCATCAAGCCGCTGGATAACGTCAGTAGAAGGGAGTTGTTGTAGAGCATTTGTTCTGGATGAGCGACGCGTATAGACACGAAGAAATGAGGGGGAGGAGGTGGTGGAGGTAATTCGGGCACTGGGAGTGGAGGAAGTAGAGGAGGAGGAGGAGGTGGATGTGGCAAAGTCGTGACAGGGACAGCCGGACGAGGAGTAGTCGAAGGTGGAGGCAGTGTGGAAGAGGTGGAGTAAAAGGGTTGTGCCTCAAGAAAAGTGACATCAGCGGAGACGAGCACTTTTTCGTTCGCAGGAGAGTAGCAGACATATCCCTCCTGAGTGCGGAAGTAGTCAACAAACATACTTTTCGTGGCTCGAGGGGCAAGTTTGTCATGCGGTGGTACAAGAGAGTGGACATAACAGGTACAACCAAAGACACGGGGAGTGAGAAAATGGAGACTTGGAAGGAAACAAGAGACCGAACGGAGAACCGAAGTCAAGCACGGAGCAGGGCATGCGATTGATGAAATGACAAGCAGTAGAGACAACACAGTTCTAATATTTGGCGGGCACCTGTATTTGCAACGTAAGTGATCGAGTGACATCAAGAAAATGTCGATTCTTCTGCTCGGCTACACCGTTTTGCTGGGTGGTATAAGCACATGAGGTCTGATGGACAATCCCAAACTCGGTGCATAAGTTTGTGAAGGTGCGACTATTATGTTCACGAGCATTATCGGTGCGAAGTATTTTTAAGGTACTAGAGAATTGCGTACGTGTCTCGGTAATAAAGACACAAAAGACAGATGTCAGTTCAGTACGATCACGTAGTATATAAAGTCAGGTCAGACATGAATAATCATCAATAAAAGTAACAAAATATCAATAGCCCAAACACTAGGGATTTTATAGGGCCCCCAGATATCAGAATGTACTAAAGAGAACGGAGTAGTACTTCGATTACAGGCAGATGAAAAATAAACACGATGTTGCTTGCCAATGATACACGATTCACAGGAAAATTCCTGCAAAGAGACACTAGGAAGAGCCTTATTGAGAATTGAGAGAGAAGCATGACCAAGACGACGATGCCAATCAACGGAGGAGACTGCAGAGAGGATATTAGGGGAAACATCCAAGAGATAAAGCCCGTTCGACAGCCGTCCTTTACCAATGATATTCCGTGTTCAACGATCCTGTATAACAAAAGACGAAAGAGAGAAGATTAGGCAACAATCAAGATCCCGAGCTAACCTACTAACATCGAGTAGATTGAAGGGTGATCCCGGAATATGAAGAACCGATGATAAGGAGAGAGTAGGAGTGAGTTGCAGGTCAGCAGGGAGTGGTGTCTCCATTTGCCACAATGATGAATTTGGGATAATCATAGCGCATGTACTAAGGTGGCTTCTGGGAGGTAATGTGGTGAGTAGCACCGGAGTCCACGTTCCAGTCATCCAGTGAGTGCTATAAGAGAGACAAGAGATACCTTCGGTGGAGAAAGAAGCAACCGAGCCAGATAGCGATTACCAACGCCTTGGAGCTGCTGAAGCTGTAGGTGAAGGTCGTTGATATCTTGCTGGGTAGACGAGTGGGACTCAGTAGGAGTAGAGCTTGGGTGATGAGGAGCAGCAGTTGTAGCAGTAAGATGAGGCGACAGACCATGTTTGTGATAGCAGGTGACTTCAAGATGACCATACCGACCACAATGGGTACACTTGAGAGTAGAGCGCCCCGCACGTCCCCGACCCCGAGATGTGAAGCGACCTCCCCGAGTAGAAGAGCCACGCGCCGGAGGAGCCGGAGTCGGTAAAAGGGGCTGCTGGAGCAGAGCTGGAGAGAAGCTGGTAGGGACCTCGGGTGGTGGGGCGGCTAGGAGAGCCCGCAGAGGCTAGATCCAGGAAGCAGTGGCTAGAGCTAAAAGAGCTCGCAGTGGGCGGCTACAAGAGCTCGCACCGGACTATCCGACATGGCCGCGTAAGAAGAGCTCGCAGCGGCTAGGAGAACGGGCGGCTAGAAGAGCTCTTTGGATAGAGCCCACTTGGCGAGTAAAGAGAGATCGTAGCAAACTATCCGGTAAGGCCGTGTAAGACTTAGCAGCGGACAGAAGAGACCGTGGCAGATAGAGAGGATAAAACCGCGACTACTCGCGCGAACTCTGGCAGGCGAGTAAAGTAGAGAGGTCGCAGCGAGCAGACCACACGACAAGCAGGAGGCAGATCGTGCGACAAGAGCGACAAGAAAGAGGAGGGCGCATCAGGAAGAGAGAGGCGGGGCCCATAGGATCCTCTATAAATGGAGAGAGCCGGGGAGGAGAGGGGGGAAGGATGTGGAGAAAGGGAGAGAAGCGGTTAGAGAAAAGAGAAGTTGCAGAAGGAGGCGGACACCGCAGGAGGGTTAGGACGGAGTGTCCGCGGTTAGGTAAGAGAGACCGCCTAGAGCAAGACCAATTGGGCGGTTAAGGCAGAGAGACCGTGGTTAGCAAAAACACAAACCGCCTAGAACAAGACCGATGACTCTGATACCATGTAGAGAAATGCAAGAGAGAGAAAAATAACCCAGATCTTTTATTATCTTGTAAGTACAGGAGTACATACACTTATATAGAGAGAAAGATAGGGAGAGCCTTCTACATCTATAATGTGAGACTAAATAAAATATACATGGGCTCCTCCTAATGGGCTTTTTCATTACAATTTAACAATTTGGTTATTGATCTATCCCTTGTCACAATACCTGGGTTCTTTTATTCAGGACAATTCTATAGAAACCAACTTTGTAACGTCCCCTAGTTGAATCATAAGGTCTTGTTTCAATTTTGACTTTATCTCCGGGCAGTATGCATAAAAAATTTAACATAGGATTATATATTGATTATTTAACCGAACTCAGAACATACCGTTGGGAAGTGATTCAATAATTAAACTCTCATGAGTCACTTTTTGTTCTTTCATTCCAGGAACCCCCTTTTAAGTATCAATTAATAGAGGCAGAGTTCTATAGTTCAGTTGTTCTCTCTATTTTAGAAAATGTCAGTTCAACAAAAATTAGGTTGCCCCAAGAGAATCACCAACTATAGTCATATTTTCTTGGATTCACATTTACAGGTTTTTCTTTCAACCTCATTCTCGACAAATAGTAGCTATTCTGTATTACATCAAGTCCCAGAGGGTCATGTTGGCGCATACTGGAGGGGTGGTGCTTTATTGAAGTCGATCACTGATCCAGGTGGGCTCATTTTAGAGACATTTGATTAGTGGATTTTGTATGTAGAGAGGCACCATTGAACTTTTTAAATTTTTGTTGTATCCAGGTTTTCATCTGAAATTGCCCCTAATCACAAAATTTGAGCCCATCCAAGTGACTATTCAAACAGATCAGGTAATTGATTTGTATTTTTTTAATTTTTTTCCTTGTTAACTTAAGAAATACATTTAAAAGATCATCGGTTATCTGTATATATCCCATGTAAGTGAGACAATTCTTTCTTTTTCAAAACTATTTTGCATTAAGACTAATTAATAATTCCTTACCTCTTTCCTTTGAGTTGATAGGTAAGAGATATACCTTGTGGAACAAAAGGTGGAGTGATGATCAGCTTTGATAAGATAGAGGTGTCTTACTTTTCCATTTTTATTTATTAATGTATGGAGTTACCAAATTTGACTTTGTTTGATTGCATTGTTAATCTTTCTTTTAAATCTAATAATTTAAATCAATTCTAAGCAGGTTGTTAATCGCCTCAATAAGCGATTTGTGTATGATACTCTTCTCAATTATGGAGTAAACTATGATAAAACATGGATATATGATAAAATTCATCATGAGATCAATCAATTTTGTAGCTCTAATACTCTACAACAAGTTTATATCGATATGTTTGATCAGGTAAGTTGACCTCTCTCTCGTATAATAACATAATACTTGGTCATTGTGCATTGTGATATTAAATGGATAGGTCATACTGTTTATTTTGGTTTATTGAGCACGTTTTTTTTTCAGATCGATGATAAAATGAAAGAAGCTCTTCAAAGAGATTGTACACAATATGCTCCAGGGGTTGAAATTATCAACGTTCGTGTTACAAAACCAAACATTCCCCCAATTATTAAGCGCAATTTTGAAATTATGGAGGAGGAACGTACTAAGGTATATTTTGCGTAAAATGTTGGAAATGTGGATACGGTTGAAGATATGGCTAAAGTCAGAAGTGACTTCTTTCTTTACTTTCCGTGCTTTTTACATTTTTTTTTGCAAGAATTTTTCCAAGTGAGGTATATAGAGGATAGTGATATTTTATTTCTTATCATGGCTTGCATATTTTATTTTGTTTACTTGGCATTTGATTATTTAGTGTGTTTTTAATGAAGATGAAGTTTTGTATTCTCTATGACGTGACATTTAGGATCATGTTCATATTTAATTAGAGAGGTATTTGTTTATTCTTGTTTGGTTGGGTCTAGGGAGAAATATTTGTACTCATGTTCTACTCCTTTAATGCCTTATGCGGGGCCTGCAGGTTGATCCTCGTCAATTCTTGCAGTTCAACCATTTGTTTAGTTAGTTATTGTTGAAACCCAAATTGTCCATGGAGAATGCTGGTTAATATTACTAATAAAAATGATGGCAAAGCTTAATAAAAGTATCTCCTCTCTTCCCAGGACATGTATTGTTCTCCCCTCGATGCAATAGTAAAGCAATGACTATGTATAGAGTTTGTACTCAGAACTCTAGAAGCTAAGAAATTTAGAGAAGAATTAATTATGGTTTACATTTGGACCTCTTCTCTCCCGATCTCAACTGCATTTATAAGCTTGATAAATACATAAATAATAACTAGACGGAGGTAGTGGTATTACTTGAAGAAATACTCTGCACATATCGTTGAATTGATGTTTGTGGCCATCTAAATTTGATTTATCAATTATCATACTTCTACACGTGTTGAAAGCGTGAAATTTATCTTTGCCAGATATTTTCAGCTCGATGCGAGTATTCAAGGCAGTCAGGTGGAAGAGTATCAGTGAGAATGTAAGCTCAGTAGTGCAATACCCATCCACTTATCTGATGTGCCGAATTATGATGACATGACTGGCAGTGCACAAATATAGTTATATCTCTTGGATATAGTGTACATCCTGTGCGGTAGAGTTAGCTTAGGCCCATCTTGGCTGTTGTGACTTGCGAGCACCATCTCTTGTCCATGTATATATTACTTTGTTCATGTAAATATATATTATTGGAATCCCTAATCCTATCATGGTATCAAAGCTACGAAAAACCTAGCCGCTCTTCCCGAACGCATCTTCCACGCTCGATCCCGTTGCTCTTCTTCCGATCCCGTCGCAAGTGCTGATCCAGTTGCAGGTTCTGATCACTCTCGATCCACGCTCAATCCAGTCACTCTTCTTCCCATCCCTTCGCAGGTCCCGACCCAGCCGCCGTTTCAGATCCAAATCGCAGGTTCCACTCCCTCGATCCCGCTTCTCGACCCAGTCGCAGTTGATCTCAATCCCAACGCGACTTCAACACTGTTGATCCTGCCCCGTTGATTTCAATTCTGCCTTATTAATTTTGTGTTGTTTGATCCTGCGTTGTTGATCGTCTCCTGTGCGTTTCCAGCGGGTTCCGTCATTGTTTTCTCCGATCCAGATGGGCTGCTTCGGCTTCCGCCGCCTGACTCCTCTCTCGATCCCGTCTTCTCGATCGTCTTCCGGCTGACTCTGCAGCCCTAACGGCTTCTTACTCCTCTGCCTTTCTCCAGAAGGCGGATGTCATCCTCGATGGACGAAACTACAAGGCATGGTCTGCCACCGTCGGCGTGATCCTCCATGGTCTAGATCCATGGGGCCATATTGATGGCTCTGAGCCTGCTCCGCCTCTACCAGCTGTCAGTCATATTGACGACTCTTCGACTGCCACTACTGCCGCTTCTTTCCACCGCTCCGACATGTCGAAGAGGCGCTCAGACGACTCTCGCGTGATAGCCGTCATCTGTCAGTCCTGCGAGCTCCCCATTCGCATGACCGTCTATGAGGTATCTACGGTAAATGTGATGTGGGATCACTTGCGTCGTCTCTACCTGCCATCTAGTCAGACCCTCCGCTTCTCCCTGTTCTAGACCTTTAGCGTCCGCTACCAGCGTGATCGGTCTGTACAAGACTACAAGCCTTCTTTGCTGAGCTCCTGGACCTCTGACATCAGTGCGATGAGATGACTTCTTCCCCCTGCACTACTTGCCCTCAGTGCGTTGCTACATCTTGGGATCGCGACTTTCAACGCATATATGAGTTCCATACGCGCTTACGCCCCGAGTTCGAGCCTGTTCGTGCCCAACTTCTGCACAGGAACCCTCCACTTTCTCTCAACTATACGTTGGCCTTGGTAATCGATGAAGAGACTCGTCTTCACTCCTTGTACACTGCTACTCCTTCTGGTGTGCTGACTCATGCTGTTCTTGCTGTTCTTGAGCTTCCACCACAGTCCTCTCTTGTGAGTACTCCTCTGCTGCCTTCGCCGGATTATAGTACGCCAGTACGACCTATTCCTTGGCCTCTGGCGCCCTCTACTGCTCAGTCTGGTGGTCCTCGTCGCCATCCTGTTCGCTGCACTACTGTCAGTGTCTTGAACACGTCAAATTTGAGCGTCACAAGCTTCAGAGGGTTCAACAGTTTGGTCAGCAACGTGCTCCTGGTGCTCCTTCAGCTCACTTCTCTGCTACGACGCAGTCACTCTCTGTCTCTGAGCGTGCCCAGCAGATTTCCCAACAACTATTTCATGGTCCACTACATCGCTCCTCTGCCTTCGTGCTTTCACCGGTTGCTTCGGATGCCTCTGCCTCTCACCCGGTTACCTCCGCCCCTACATGTATCTCTCCTTCCGACTAGTTGCTTGACTCTGGAGTCTCTTTTCATATAACATATGTTGCCACCCACCTCCTGTCCCGTCAGTCCGTCTCTTCTGAGCTTTGCATCATGATATCAGATGTTACTATCCTCCCCATCACCAGCCGTGACCTTTTTCATACCAGCCATTTCCATGTTCCCGATGTTGCCTATATACCTGAGTTGTCCATGAACTTTATATCTGTCAGTCAACTCACATCTCATGGTTGACACTCCTTGGAGCTGTTCGTCGCCATAGTGGGGTGTACGTCCTTAATCGCCTTCATCTTCCATCCATTCTATCGCCACCGGTGGCTTCTACGCTATGTCTTCCTTTGGCGGGCTTCTCTCAATGGCATCACCGTTTCGGTCATCCCAGTGGCTCTCGTCTCGCTTCCCTCATCAATAATGGTTTTCTCAGTCATGTTTCTGCTGATCGGTCCCACTTATGCACGAGTTGTAAGGTCGGTAAGCAACCACAACTCCCCTATCAGTCTGGTGAGTCTAGGTCTCAGCGTCCGTTTGATCTAGTTCACTTTGATGTATGGGGCCCTGCACTTTTTTGTATCCAAGGGCAGACACCGGTATTATGTAATTTTTGTTGATGATTATTTACGTTATTGTTGGGTGTAGTTTATGTATTCTCGCTCTGAGTTTTTTCAGATATATGTTACTTTTTCTACTATGTTGCGCACACAATTCTCTGCTTTCATACATATTTTTTGTTTGATTCATGGGGAGTACCTCTCTCATGCTTTTCGAGGTTTGTTAGCTACCCACGACACTCCCTCAGCTTGCCTGTCCCGATGCTCACGCCCAGAATGACATCGCCGAAAGGAAGCATCCCCACATTATTGAGACAACCCGCACCCTTCTTATCTCCGCCCACGTTCCTTATTTTTGGTTTGAGGCTGTTTCCACCACTATTTACCTTATTAACCTGCAACCTTCCAATTTCCTTTAAGGCCAGAGTCCAGGTGAGTGTCTGTACTCTCGACCCCCACATTACACTCATCTTCCTATTTTGGCTGTCAGTGTTATATTCTACTCCCTCCATGTGAGCGTACCAAATTCTCTGCTCAGTCTGTTCCTTATGCCTTTCTTGGATACAATACCGAGCACAAAAGTTATCGATGTTATGACCCTCTTGCACGTCGATTTCGCATCTCATGCGATGTCACTTTTGACGAGTCTCATCCTTTCTTCGCGTCCTCTGTCCCCTCGACCTCATACTAATCTATTATTCCATCTGACGTGCAGTTTCTCACTCTTTCCATTCTCTCCGCCGCATGTATCCTCTCCTCCGATATGTCCACCTCCTCTTCCATTACTGCAGTCTACTCTGTCACCTCCTCTTCCCTTGCCACAGTCTATTCCGTCACGTCCTCCCCTCCGTTACATACTTCTTCCTCTGATGAGCTGTCCATTTGGGATCGTGTCCCTCCTCTTCCCTGTCACTACACACGTCCTCCTCCTCATATTCCCTCGACTCCAGTGCCCCCAAACTCAGTACCTGCCTCCTCCAGCGGCTGTCCTATGGATGATCTTCCCGTGCGCCGCAATCTACCTTGTGAGGGATGTCTCCCGACCGCCTTAGCCTTGCTACCCTACCGCTGGATCTACCTGCCCTTCCTGCTACTGCCTGTAGTACTCCAGAGACTACTTTCTACCGTGAGGCCGCCCAGATACCTGAGTGGCAGGTTGCTATGTCCGCTGAGTTGGAGGTGCTTGAGCACACTTGTACATGAGACCTTGTTCTTCTTCGACCCGGTGTTGTTCCTATTACTTGCAAGTGAGTCTTTAAGGTCAAGACTCGCTCCGATGGTTCTGTGGAGAGGTACAAGCCTCGACTAGTTGCTTGTGGTTTTCAGCAGGAGCAGGGGAGAGACTATGACAAGACCTTTGCTCCAGTTGCTCCCATGACTATGGTTCAGACTCTTATTACAGTTGCAACTGTTCGCCACTGGTCTCTATTACAACTTGACGTAAAAAATGTCTTTCTTCACGGTGATCTTCAGCAAGAGGTATACATACTTCCTACTCCTGGCCTATCTTCTCCTGGCCTAGTCTGCCATTTGAGGCGAGCTCTTTACGAGCTCAAGTAGGTGCCCCGCACGTGGTTTGCACGTTTTAGATCAGCAATTATAGCCGCCGGTTTCCAACCATGTCCACACGATCCAACTCTGTTCGTCCACTCCTCTCGTGGTCGGACCCTCTTGTTACTTTACGTGGATGATATGATTATTACTGGTGATGATCCTTCTCACGTGACCTTCGTCAAGCATCACCTTCAGCAGTTGTTTCAGATGACTGACCTTGGACAGCTGTGCTACTTCTTGGGCCTTGAAGTCAGCTCTACAGACCGCGATTTTCAGCTCTCTCAGCAGTGTTACACATCAAATCTCCTAGCTCCGGCTGCTCTCTCTGACTCTTGCACAGTGGACACCCTTATGGAGTTTCACCTTCAACTATGTCCGGATGATGAGGTTTCACTCTCTGATCCTACTCGCTGCCGCCACTTCATTGGGAGTCTCTACCTCACCATTACTCGGCCCGATATTGCCCATGCTGTTCATATGTTGAGCCAGTTTGTTAGTGCACCCACCTCTGTGCATTACGGTTACCTGCTACGGCTCCCGCGCTATCTCCAGACAATGACTTCTCGTGGTCTCTTCTTCTCCAGCAGTAGTTCTCTACAACTCTGTGCTTACTCGGATGCTACCTGGGCTAGTGATCCTGCTGACCATCGCTCTGCCACTGGTTTATGTCTGTTCTTCAGTTTCTCACTTATTGCATGGAAGTACAAGAAACAGACTGGTGTTTCTCGTTCCACCATCGAGGCTAAGCTTCAGGCCATGACCACCACCGTTGAGGATATTATTTGGCTTCGTTGGCTTCTTGAGAACCTTGGTGTCTATTCTCCAGATCCCACTCTACTCTATTGTGATAACACATGTGTCTTTCAGATTATTCTAAATCCGGTGAAGCACTCAGTATCCAAGCATATCAACGTGGACACTTTTTTCCTATGTGAGCACTATGTCCATAACACCCTTGCTCCTTCCTTTATTCCTTACGAGCAGCAGATTGCCAATTTGATGACAAAGCCGCAGACGAGGACCCAACATGCTTATCTACTGTTCAAACTCTCGGTGTATGATCTCCCATGAGTTTGCGGGAGGGGGGGGGGGATGTTTGATATAGTGTACATCAAGTGTGATAGAGTTAGCTTTAAGCTCACCTTGGGTGTTGTGAGTACGCTCTCTTATACATGTATTATTACTTTGTTCATGTGAATAGATATTATTGGAATCCTTAATCCTATCAGTAGCTTGGTTTATTTCCACACTATTTTGTTGAGGGATGCTTTGAGTCGTCAATGCATTATTGAAGGTTCAACATGTGAGGTCGTTGTCAACAGCTGTTTGATTGAATCTTTCTGGTGCTGATATTTGGAATTCAAATATTTGAATGAGTTTCACTTTGCCTTATTATTTGAATGATAATATGCTTTGATTAAGGCTCTTTACTTTTTATGCTATCCTTGGGGAGATTTGAATGGCTGGTGTTTTCATTACTATTATTTACGGTGATATCGTAGAGAAACTACAGTGAAAGGCATATTACATTTGACTAATCATGTTACCCCTATTTGTGAGTGTGGTTGTGTGAGACCTGCGAATCCTTCCTGATGGCACGCTACGACCAACACAGGTGTATTCCCGCAAGAGCCGGTGATCCGCTGCTCTGATGGACGATCAGAGTCCATGGTTGCGTCCGGATGGTCGATTCGAGTCAATTTCATATTTTACTTTTTATGATTTGAGTTGTATTTAACACCCGATCGGCACAAACAACGTGAGCCGTCCGATTTGGGTGGGTACTTATGTAGATTTAGCTTTATTTATATGGCGTGCAGCCAGTGGTTCAAGGTATTGAAGGTATGGAAAATTTCTGAAACCGCTCGATCGCCTCCTCCTTCCGGTGCGACGTCGGGAAGGTCCCTCCCGCTGTTACTCCAGGACCAACCCTCTGCGCTACTCGTTAGCCGCTGTAGCCTCTCCCCACTTGTTGCATGTAGCCCGTCATCTTCCCCTCCCTGCGGCCAAACCGCTGCCGGATCTTATAAGCCCACCCTTTCCCTCTCTCCCACCCCTGCTTTCTCCCGTCCAAGCCACCGGCCGACCTTTCCCCAGTCAGATCCGCCGCCGTCTCTCCATCTCTCGCCCGTCAGCCTCCACCTAGCCTTAAAACCCCAACCAGCAACCTCCTTTTGCCTCCAGTCGGCCTAAAATTACGCCGTCAACCTCCGGACAATCACCAAACCCAACCCAAACCTCCGCCAGCTTTCGACTATACTCATATTGAGGGATGCTTTGATGACCCCCCTGATGTGCCATTACTCCCTAGTGTGAGTCAAGGAACCATCACTGACTTTGTTGTGGGTGTCCAACTCGTCCCCCTGGACACTACTAGGATTGGTACTCTCCTCTTGGAGGACCATCATGTCATTGTTGACCTCCCCGGGATCAAGTCCTCGTGAAGCTCATTTGATGAGTTTACCCTCTTACGCTTTAGGGATGAGCTGTGTCTCCATACTAGTGATCATCACGTACGCGATGACTTTTGGCATGCACCTCCTGGTGAGCCACCTGACGAGCTTTATCATTTGAGAGGTACCCATCACATCCGTGCGTCGCACTATTTTGTCACCATCTGCGATGTTCCTTCGGGTGATGACATTATCCACGCAGAATTTTCTATCGACCACCAAGTAAGCCTCCTGATGATTTGCATCCCTCGGGAGATATTTGACATATCATGATTCTGCAACTCACTGTCGGTGTCCCAGTCAAACAGTTGAGTGGTCTCGACACACTAAATGAGTTTTTTTACACCCCTCCCAAAGAGCCATTAAATAAACCACCAATCGTTAGGGACTTTCACTGTTGTATAACATATGCATTTTGTCAGTCTATCGTGTCAGTTGTCAGGTATTCGCATTTGTTGCATAACTTGCATGGTCATTCACATACAGTGTCCGACTCTCCTATGTTGCATGATTTGAATCCAGCGTATGATTTGCATCATTTGTAGGAGTCTACAGAATCTTTTACTCAGCATGTGCATTCACTTCATGAGTCGATCCGTAAGAAAATTGCAGCTAGTAATGATTATTATAAGGATCGAGCAGACTAGCACAAACGAGAACAAATCTTTGAGGCCGGAGGACAAGTATTGTTTTGCATTCGATCTGAGAGGGTCCTGTAGGGACCAACAAATAAATTAAGCGCTTGCAGAATGGACCCTTATACAGTCATACGACGGATTGATACGAATGCATATGAGATTGACATCCCTCAGATATGGGCATCAGCCGAGTATTCAACGTAGAGGATTTGACACCTTACTACGAGGAACACGTGTATGTGGACCCCTTTTCCACACCTCTACCCGAGCCTTTATCTCCCATAGCCCCTCTACCTGAGCCTTCACCTCCTATTGCCTCCACAAGTCCCTCTATATTACCACCCGCAGAGTTGCGCCATGAGGATTGCATTGCACCACTGACGGTTCCACCGACATAGCAGTCAGACGGAAATTCATTATTACCAGATGGAGATACATTACAGACAGAGCCACCTACTTTTACAGACGATGTACTTCAGATCATCAGTCTCGATTTCTACGCCGCGATTGGGCGAGATACTGTGTGCTTCTTGTCCGTTGGAGCGGTCGACCTCTACACGATGCTACATGGATTTCTTCAGAGGAGCTTGAGAGACTCTCCCCGCGGCTACACAACAAGTACGCCCATCTTCACTCACCAGAGATCAGTGTTTTCAAGTCGGGGGGAGTTGATGGCGCGCCATGACCGACACAGGTGTATTCCCGCAAGAGACAGTGATCCGCTGCCCTGATGGACGATCGGAGTCCGTGGTTGCGTCCGGATGGTCGATCCGAGTCAATTTCATATTTTACTTTTTATGATTTGAGTTGTATTTAATGCCCGATCGGCCCAAACAACGTGAGCCATCCAATTCGGGTGGGTACTTATGTAGATTTAGGGTTATTTATATGGTGTGCAGCCAGCGGTTCAAGGTATCGAAGGTTTGGCAAATTTCCGAAACCGCTCGATCTCCTCCTTCCGTTGCGACACCGGGAAGGTCCCTCCTAGTGCGACTCCATGACCAGCCCTCACCGCCACTCGTTAACCCGATGCAACCTCTCCCCGCCTGCTGCATCCAGCCCGTCATCTTCCCCGCCTCCCTACGCCCAAGCCGTCGTCGGATCTTGTAAGCCCACCCTTTCCCCTCTCTTCCGCCTCTGCTTTCTCCCGTCCAAGCCACCGACCGACCTTTCCCCGCTTAGATCCAACGCCGCCGCTTCACCCCTCGCCCGTCGGCCTCCAGCCAGCCCTAAACCCTGTCGGCCTCCCTTTGCCTCCAGTCGGCCTAAAATTACGCCGCCAATCTCCCGACAACCACCAAACCCGACCCAAACCTCCGCCTGCTTTCCTTCTTGTCGTGGACTCCACCCACTCCGTCCCTTCTCAATAAACCCCAACCGGGCCCTATCAGCCCAAGTCCCCTCCTCCATAAACTCCTGTAGCAACTTAAACCTTCAGTATCATGCAACTTACAGGCTTACAGCCCACTCCAGACCATTTCCTGTCTGGATCCCTATTTCCCTCGCATTCCCACTTGTTATGACCTTGGGTGCTCTTCCCCACAACCGTCGTTGCCGCCGCCTGCACGTATAAGTTGTGGTATGTAGTTTCATTTTTTGTTGTTCTTGATTTCGGCACTATACCTGCAGTGGTTGTTATCTTCATTTTGTTACTAGTCTCGACATTTCTGTGAATTGCAGGTTCATTTTGTGCGTGCTTAAAATTAATTTTGTCTCGTTCAAATAGTAAACACGTTTGTTTCTCCTTGATTAAAGAACTTGTGAATTCCTTTGCCTTTGTCGTATTTATAATAATAAATTATTGCTGCTCAATTTTTTTAGCGGACCAACTTGGCATCGTCAGCATATTCATCATTTTGTCACATATTAGGTTGCATTTAGATGGTTCACTTCGCGTCGTCCTGCCACGGCATCACTTCCCTTCAGATTCCTCTTCTAATCTTCATTAGTTTCTACCCTTTCTTCCCTTTCATCGGATCATTCCCTTCCATGGGCTCATTGTCCTCCACGATCTTATTCCCTTGCACTTGTATGTTTCTTCTTTTCTACCTTGTTGTTTCATGTTATTATAGGTACTGGTTCAATTGTTGTTTGTGTGGATTCATGTGGTTATTTTGTGTTGTGTCAGGTGCTATTTTTGGGCATATGTTTGTGAAATACTCAGGTTTCCATTGGTCTTTTTTGGTGTTACTGCTTCAAAATTTCTACATTTAATGAGACCTATAATTCATGTGGTTATTTTGTGCTGTGTTATGAACTATTTTTGGGCATTTGTTTGTAAAATACCCAGGTTTCAACTGGTTTTTTTTGGTGTGTTACTGCTTCAAAATTTCTACACGTAATGAGACCTATAATTTCTTGAGTAATAGTTTCCTCTGCTTAATTATTGATAAGACCTATAATCCAATAAGTCCTAGGGACAATTACTTTTCATATATATATTTTTATTCCATTAGAGCTCATGTTCTACAAGATTGATTTATTGTTTGTTGTTTTTCCATTATTTTTGTTGGTTGTTTACAAAATCGCATTAGTATCTTTAATTGTCTTAAATTATTGTCACGGTCTCCTCCCGTGACTTTGGTAGCATCACCTGAGGATGGCGGAGACGGGGATGACCCTGGCAAAGGATACAATGGAGTTAAAACCGTGGCTATCTAGGAGGGATGTGCTCGGAGGAGAGAACTACCACAATCTCATAAGGGAATAAGGAAATAGAATTGTTTCTTTGCAATCCTTTCCACTAGCCCAAGGGCCTTGGGAGATACAAGGGGCATAGCGTAATTAAGTCCCCCAACGACTAATACAAATACAACGACACAACATACATAACGGCACCATATCGACTCCACATAAAGATATAACCTAGTAAGTACACAACAACATAATTGTGCTTGAAACCCGTAACATATTCTCCATGGGACTCCTACAGAACAATACAAAAGCATCTTAGAAAACTTGGCTTGTATCTATTTGCATCTTTAAGAACTTAGCATGTTTCCATTTGTATGAGTACTTCTTTGGCAATTAGATCACTTGCATCCTTAAGGCACTGGAAATATTTTGAATAATTCAGCTTTACTCTTTCAAAGTGTCTATCAAACCAGTTTTTTTTCCCTTTAAAACTAGAATACAGTGGTCGCTATATATTTTATGTTTGAACTCAAATATACATCAGTAAGTGCTTATAATGCTAACTAGAGTTCTGTTTGTTTGTTTGAGCGGTGAGAATGAGAGCATAGTGATAAATGGAGCTCCCCCCTCTGGTGGCATTTTCTCCCACCAAAATGGTGCTAGAACGCCCCAAAAAAACAGAGCCTAGAATTGAAATATGACCATGTAACTTTATTCACCGAACTTGCACAGCTTCGCCAATTCTTAGCTAAATCTCAGCCTTGATTTACTGCATATTGCACAATTTACTTACTATACTGTTAATTCTTGATTTTTAGTATTAAATTCTATTTTTTTATCAAGTCAATTGTTCTTCATCTTAGTTTATAAGTTTGTTGTATTGTTATTATTTAATTTGTCTAGTTAATAATGTATGCCGTTTTAATCAATTCAATTGCTAATCTTTTGTACAAGTTGACTCATACTTTGTTAATCTTCAAAGGCATTAATTGCTATAGAAGCACAAAAGGTTGCAGAGAAGGAAGCCGAGACCCAAAAGAAGATAGCTTTGTCTGAAGCTGAGAAGAATTCTCAAGTCAGCAAGATTCTCATGGAGCAGAAACTGATGGAGAAGAACAGTGAGAAGCTGAAAGAGGCAATCGAGAATGAAATGTTCATCGCTCGCGCAAATAGTCAGGCTGATGCCAATTTTTATGGGTGGGTGGCATTTATTTATTTATTTTGTAGCTACTATTAAGATTTTTATTTATCTTTTTTTTTTAATTTATATGATTGTGCTGCTCGTTTTACTCAGGGTTGTCAAGGAAGCAGAAGCTAACAAATTCAAGCTCACACCTGAATATCTCGAGCTCAAATTCATTGAAGCTATTGCAAACAATACGAAAATTTTCTTCGGCGAAAAGGTAAACAAAAAAAAGCTTTCTTGAACCTCATTGGCCCTCCAAACTAAATCACCTATTCTAATGCAGGTTCCTAACATGGTTTTTGATCAAAGACTTCTTGGTAATTTTTTCGACCGATCAACTCGAACGCATCATAGAGAGATATAGGCTTGGATCTTCCGACAATTGGATAAGTGGTGGAGACCAATCCCATCGGGTCGACGCAAAAGTGCCTGATGTCGCACCCGACTGATCTTTATCGGGCTTGAATGATCGCATTTTAATTTTAGGTTTAATTGCATTTTATTTTGCAAATTTGATGTTATCAATTTTAGTTGTTTCACGCCTACGCGTGTAGCCATGTTTATTGCACGTCTGCGTGCGTGACGTTGTTTGGAGTTTTAATTTATTTCCCTATTATCTATACTTATATATAAAGATATTTTGGCTTCTACAGTAGCAAAGCCCGTCGCAGCGTGACATTGCTACTGTAGCAAGGCGGACTATCTTCGATAGCAGCTCCTCCAACATCATCTCCGACGTCGGAGGAAGAGGAGTAAGAAGAGCGGTGGCCGCCTCACCGGACCCCACCATCGGCGAATCGGCAGGGCCACCGCCGACGGTTGGCTTGCCCCTCCTCCCTCTCTTCCCGTGCTACAGTAGCAATGTCCGTCGCAGTAGCAATGCCCGTCGCAGCGTGATATTGCTACTGTAGCAAGACGGAATATCTTAGATAGCGAGCTCCTCCAACATCATCTCCGACGCCAGTGAGTAGCCGTCGAGCTCCGGCGAGAAGAGTAGAAGGTCGTCTTTACCGGGAGTTATGCTCGAACTAGAAGATGGCCGTAGAAAGGAAGGCGGTATCCAGGCCGACCGTGGCCATTAATGGAGAGCACTTGACGCCACCTCCTCCTCCCTGTTATAATGAACCTAAGTCCTAAGTTTTATTTCAGATTAAATTAGGGCCACTAGGGGTATTTTCAAATTAAATTAGGGCCGGCTCCAGTGTCGGGGACGACGGTGTGTAGCCCGGCCTCCTCCAAGCTCCCTCTTCTTAGAGAGAGAGAGAGAGAGAGAGAGAGAGAGGTGGCCGGCCATGTTTGTTGGAGAAAGAGAGAATAGGTCAAAGAATGAACCGGCCAGTCTCCCGTGCACTGTTCTTCCCAGCGAGCCGCATCTGCTCTGCCATTTTCGGCCTCAAGCCAAAGCGGGATTCACGCAGGACCACTCGCCCCTTGCCGCTCCTCGATGCCGTCAGCCACCACATCTCCTGCAACCGCAGAGCACGACTCCTCCGGCAGTTTTTGCTTCCTCCACGCATTAGGCTTGGTGACGTTCGTTCGAGCCATTACAGTGCTTGTGAGATTTCATGGATCCTCTTGTGAGGGTGAGTGAATTTTAGTTCGTGTGTTAGAGATTTCGTGGAGCCACTTGTGTGAGAGCGAGCGAATTTTAGGTTGTTAGTTTGTGTCTTCCTTGCTTTGTTGAGTGATTCCGTGGAACCACCTCGTGTGAGGGTGCGATTTAATTCCTTGTTGTCCGTGTGCGATAGCGGCCGACCTCGGAGCGGGAGATCGAAGATGACGAGGAGTTCCTCTCGTGATTGTGATCGACTTCAAAAATGAAAGACGTCTCTTTCGTGGGTAATTGTTTCTATTTTTTTCTTTTTGTGTGCATCTATATTTTCTTGTAGGATAACAGACTCATTGCTGGATTTTCACCCGAGTTTTGTCAGCGAACGCTACGTCGAAAACTTCAAACGAAAACGTATTTTGGAGTTCACAATTTTTGTTGTGCTACGATAAGGAGAACAGAACGAAAGTTCCGAATTTTCTGCCAGGATTTAAAATCAAACCATTATTTAAGAAAACTCATTTTTAAACGAAATAGTGATTTCGTGTTTTAAAAATACAAGTTGCATAATTTCTAAGTGTTGTGCCCGCTCTAAAACTAGCAAAATTAATTATTCAACGCATATATTTAGGGTTTCCTAAAAAAGCCGACAGACGCACAAATCCTATGCGCCGTCATGCATCAATAAGGTCTGGTGTTTCTTATTTTATTGCTTTGAGCTTTACAACACCAGTAGAAGGAAATTAAATGCCCCTATTTGCTTAGAAAACATTACTTGATTGAAGAATCCTAACATTTGAAGATGAATGGCATGGTTGATTTTTCGGTTATTCGCAGACTGATGCTTTGTCTGTATTGATTAAAACAAATGAGATTAAACAAAATCCTAAACCCTAAAATCTAAACTCTAAGTTCTAAGCCTCAAACCCCTAACTAATTTGTCACAATGAAATGGAAGATTATCACACCTGATTATAGTGTTAACAACACCCTAATTTATATATTATGCTGAAGAGTGAAAATTATATATTTTCTCAAAAATGTTTGGCTAGTAAGCTATGTTTAATATATACTTGTTTGGAAAATTATTGTTATTTTATGTGAAAATATCTTTTCATTCATTTTAGTGAGGCGTATTAGAATTTGATGTTAATGTATGTGCATCCTCTTTTGAATCATAATTGCATCAAATCTGTAAATTTTTTCGGAAAACAAGAATTTTACAAAATACATGTGCATTTAAAACTCTCAATGTTTTAAACCCTAAAAGCTTCCGCAATAAAATCAAACTATTTTTCTCCAAATTAGCTATTCAAAACTATTTTCAGTATTCTCTGCATCCGCCTTAGCATGTATGGATTTTTTTCCGTCCATGCCTGTGGCATTATGACCCGTCCGAAGCGCACTCTGAATTTTATCGAGACGGGTCGTGATAGTTGGTATCAGAGTCAGTTTAGAGATGTTTGAGAAGTTAGTTCTAAAAAATAAAATATTTTCTAAATATCACTTATTTTGAAACTTATTTTATAAATATATAAGCATGCATCATTCCTTCACTCAGATTGTCATTATCTGTTGTTCGCGTCTAAAACACACACACACACACTCACTCATAAGCATGAGTAGTATGGACACGAATGTTAAGGGTTATGTGCAAACTTAACATTTTTGTGCATATGAATTTTCACTAGGATATACACCGAATGCGAATATTAAATTATATGGACGGTTTAATATTTTCAAGTGCACTGACATTAGAGTCCCAATATGCATGTCATGTTAAGTGATATGGGCGCTTAACATGACATGTGTATCCATTCATTTGCATGCATATCATAAATCATTACACAAGTGTGAAGCTAAGAACAACAATAATGATTGTACACATGGATTTTCTATCTGATTGACATCGCACACGATCTCATTGCTGCACTTGCATGATTATTATCTAGAGTTGTCCAATGAAAATGCTGTAATTATTACATAATTTATGTACCTGACAGTAGGAAATGTGTTAGAATTTCTAATTTCAAGTCCTCGATATTTGTATTCAGGTCTTTCTGTTCTGCTTAGTTATCGATCTTATTCTGTCCACTTGTTTTCCCTCTAGTTAGCTTCTGAGTGTTAGCAAAAAATGAGATTCTTCTTATGAATTGCTCTGATGTATTCCTTCAGCGTTGTCTTGTGATTCTTCAACTCCAGTTTGACTCGCTTCTGTTGATACCCAATCGTCATTCAACTTCTTTTCCTCTTCGATGTTCTATCTTCACTTCGTGCAAGATTTTCTCGCTCTCAAATTCTCGTGTCTTGCCACTCAATTCCGAGCTAATCGAAGACATTCCTGTGCTTCTTGAAGCCAATCTTTTGTATGTGGCCGAACCCGCTAAGTCAGAATTGTCCTCTTGAGAACTTGTATCTGTTATGCGTTGCAAGTATCCACAACTTTTCTTTTGATTTTAATAAGCCTTCGTGCTTGTTCTCTTTGTTTCTCTATATTCATAGTAAGTTTTCACGCATGTTCTCCTATCTGTTTCTTTGTATTCATAGTTAACTTCTATGTATTGATCTGCAAACATTGTTGGAATGAATGTCATCTGAATCTTCGTCATAAGAATCCCTATTCAGAGAGCTTCTCAGGAAAGTTTCGGGACGAAACTTCCTAAGTAAGGGAGAATGTAACAACCCGATTTCAATAATAATGTTAGTGGCGAATTTGTAATTTATTAAAGGGTTTTCTCTCTATACCTAATTTCCACTCTTACTTAACCTGAGCCGGCCAACCCTTTCCTGATCAATACTTTTCCCGCAAGACGTCGTCTAGGGCTCCCGACTCCAGCGCCAACCCGCCGCTGCTCCAGCTCTTCCCGATCCCGACTCCAGCGCAAGCCCCGCTCCCTGCTCCGGCCGACTCCTTATCCGGCTCCTCCTTCTCCTATGGCCGACGCCTCCTGCTCCTCTTGCTTGAGCCGACGACAACCCCTCTGCTCAAGCCGGCAGCTTCCGTGGCCGACAACCACCTCTTCTGACTTGGCCGACCACAACTTCTCCCTAAGCCGGCAGCCACCTGTGGCCTCTCCTCCTCCAAAGAGGTCGACAACCGCCTCCCCTTCCCTCGACAGCCCTCTTCCTCTCCGTTTGGGCCGAGATTTTCGAGAAGGATGTCTAGGGTTTGGTTCCCTCTCCTACTTGAGCCCGAATTTGACTCCCTTGGGTAAGAAATCTCTCTTTCTCCCTTAATCAAAATTTTCTTGATTTCCTATAAAATTTTTGTGCTCCAAATTTGCATGAATGTTGCGATTCAGATTTTTGCCCCCTTTGTAACTGTCTAATCTCGTCGTATTTGTGAATTCCAGCGCAGCTCCTCGACTCAAGTGATGGAATTCCTCCATGACCCTCTCCGATTTAGGGTTTCCCCTAGCCGAGCTCCGCCAAGTCTTCGTCTCTGCTCGGTGTCCTCCTCTCCCCTCACTCTTGAGGGAGGTAATTCTCTTAGCCGCCTCTGATTCAATTTTGTAGCGAATATTTGTCTGTGTTAGCATAGTGATAATCTGTTGTATCGCTTTCATCATTCTTGTACGGGTTCAAAATATGGTTCCTGTTTTTGTTAGCGTCGGTTAGTCGCTTCCGTCAGATTCAGACTCCTTCAGACAAGTAGAGATCCCTCTCTCTTGCAAGCATCGAATTTTAAATAATGCCTCTGTTCTCTAATTCATGACTGCATTTTTTTTTATGTATTGATCTGTTAATTGGATTTGCATCCTAATTATTTTGTCTGCACTTACGATTATACGAATTCGCCTCTGACTGTTTGTGTTGTCAAATGAATTGAAGTATCGAATGTCTAATCCGGCAAGTTAATATCTTGGGGTTAATATTTTTGGAATGTCATGAGATTGCGATCACAGACACTTTTATTTAAATGTTTACTTAGATGAACGAGTCCCTCGTCTGATGTATAATTTGAAGTATGGTGAATTTTTGAGAATGATTAACAAATATCATAATGAGAATTATTAAGAGTTGTATGAATTGTATCATTTGCATTCACACTTATATGAATTATATCTCATTTGATGGATGATTAGAAGACTTATAGTTCTTGTGAACTTGAACAATAATTATTTTGAAAATTAACGGTTAAGATTCCTTACTACGATTAAATGATTGGTGATTTGTGTCATGCTCGTATATATGCACACAATTTTACTTGGAGGATATTTATATCTGAGAATTGTTTAATCTAAATGAATATTTGGTGTCCAGGAAAGTAGCGTATGACAATCGTATCACTCGTAAATATTTGAACCCGCTAAATATATTGCTCCTTATCCAGTTTTGTTTGTGTCATCGAATCTTGTGACAACGAATCTTGTGTCATCGAATTTGGTTTCTTAGGTCTGTTCTAAGAATTGAGCGAATGTTGCTTCATAGCTCAATTCATCTTTTGAAGCGTTTATGAACTCTAATCTTGTACAACTGAATCGCTAAATTTGTTTCAGGTCTTGATATGTTAGGAATCTCCTAAATCATGAATCCTTAAAAATCATTAATATTATAAGCAAATCCTTGAACTGTAGCGTCTAACTGGGCATCTGTCTGCCATCATGGTCACGGCAAGCAGGATTACTTTTCCGACAAGACTTGCACGCAGATCTGATCGTGAATCATGTGCGCCCGCTATAACACCTACACCTTTCATTGATCACGGCTTACAGCATATTATATGAATAATTTTAGGCTATTCTCCGGAGTAGTGTAATACACTAACTTGTTCTGTTTAGCTTTTTTATTTGCGGGTCATTGAATAGTTTTGCTTCATGAAAAACTGGTACACTTATGCATTTCTGCTTCTATTACGGTTCTATATTTTACTTTGTTCAGTCTGTTTATTTCAATGTTCTGAGGCTTTTCCTTTGTGTTTTGGAATTGTCTTATCTTTCGTATTAGCTTTAGTAATACATGGACAACTGCTAGACTATTAAAATACTTTATGTACTAGAATTTGATATTAATGTATGTGCATCCTCTTTTGAATCATAATTGCATGAAATCTGTAGAAATTTTCTGAAAAACAAGAATTTTACAAAATACATGTGCATTTAAAACTCTCACTGTTTTAAACCCTAAAAGTTTCCTCAATAAAATCAAACTGTTTTTCTCCAAATTAGCTTTTTAAAACTATTTTCAGTATTCTCTACATCCGCCTTAGCAGACATGAATTTCTTTCCGCCCATGTCTGTGGCATAACGACCCGCCCGAATCACACTCTAACTTTTGTCGAGACGGGTCGTGACAGTCGGGAGGCCGGGCGCGGCCGCCCGTGCGGGCGGTGCCTCGCAGTTGCGGGAGGCCGTGCGGCTGGGCGCAACCGCCTGAGGGAGTGGGGTGGGGGTTGGGGGTGGGGGGAGTCTCGCGGATGCGAGAGGCGGCCGCGAGGAGTGGCGGCCGGGCGCGAGCCGCCCGACACCGGCGGGATGACGCCGACGGTCAGTTGTGGCGTCGGAGTGCGCGTAGTGGGATCGCGTGCGATGATCGTGTGTGGCGATCATGTGCACGACGGTCAAACCCATGATTTTAGTGGAGATCATGGGGGAGTGGGATAAGTGCACCCTCAACTTCTATAAATATAACGATGGCCATATCAATTCTCAAAAGAAATCTGTAGAGGATAATTATATATAATCGCGAGGATGTCGATGATGATATGATCATAGAGTTATGGTTTGACTGAGCTTTGTACCGCTATGCGATAAGATGATATCGTAAAAATTATGAGTATTAAGCCGGGGCGAGGTGATTTGCCGAAGTTGTGGGATGTAAAAGTGCATTGGTGGAAGAGCGTTCCGCCTTAGAGGGAAGCACTCGTGGAAGGCGTGGATGAAGCGACACAAACATTGGTGATAATTCAATGCCCTGAAAATCTAAGGGTTCTTCCGCAAGGTTCGTAAGACAGATAAAACACCTAAACAGTAAGACATGTATGCCCCTCCAAACCATACAAATCCATGCTGAGGCCATGCACAAGGTTTGATTAAGGTATGCCAAATTCTTCCAAGTATAAGTTTGTATAGGTACTCTTTTATGTTAGGTTTATTTATTGTACTTTGCATAGCTTTGCCTTGTCAAATTTATTACCTACTGTAGACTCTCATACTTGTTTTGGATCTATACACATCTCTTATTTATGTTAAAACTTGCAACTTCATCCTTCCTTCTGTCCAGTGCCTTAAGGTGCATTGGTGGAGAGGGAGGGATTTTACTTGGTCTTATTAACTAATTGTTTAGTCGACACCACCCCAGGAGCACCACCAATAACATCCCCACCTGGAGGAGAGTAGCGACTCAGAGGCAACGACACCTCCACTACCCTTCGGATCTGCCCCAACCATCACACCGAAGGTTGTAGTGAGAGATGTGAGGGTCTACCTTCTACATTTAGTGGTGATCAATTTTGCAGGGCATTCATATTAGCCCCTTTCTTTATGATCATTTTATATTGGAAGTAACCGACAATGCACACGACTTATCAGAGCACTCTGTCTGTTCAAGGACAAACTTGTGTAGTGGAAGCTGGTGAGCCTATGTGCGGATCACATAAAACCACACAAATATTTTTCCTAATACTTGAACTTTCTACACTTTCCCACACAAACTTTTGAACTTAACCCTGTGTTTACCCATAGATTCCCATGGATGTAGCATAGGTTCTATCATCGAGTCCCAAGGCCTTCATGATTTTAAATGGAAATCATGGGCTCATATTTATTTCTTTGATCCTATCTCTCAAAACATTGAATCTTTTTTCCTTAAAAAGGAGGATATATCACGTGCCAAAAGAGTATTATAAGTTCATTGTTTTAGGGCACATTTCAATAAGATTCCGTTCGTTAAATAGAAAGTGGGATGCATGAATTGGAATTGGTGGCCCAATTCTAATGTCAGCAGGAGTTGGAGTTGAAGTCAATTCTAATTTTATTGTTCAGTTGAATGCAAAAAATTTTATTATTGAAATTAGAATTAGTAATTCTGTTGTTCGGATGGATGTTATAATTCAATGGATTGAATTGCACTTATGTTCCGTTGGAACTAGAATGTGATGATTTTAAATATATATTTTTCTTGTCGCCAGAATTTGTTGATTATTCACTCATATTAATATATTTTTTCCTCAATGAATAGATCCTCAAAACAAGATACTCAAGGAATAGTATTTTGGGATGCTTATTAATGCATGAAGAACCCTCAAGTTTTTCATCATGTGCATGGAAACAAAAATGAGTGAACTAAGGAAATGACCCTATCTCAAAAATGGGAGAGCTGCGGTTCACCGATCCATTGATCGAAAACACAAAATGTAGGAGTGGGATGAGATGTCTATCAAATCTTTTTTCCAATTTCGCCCAGACAAACAACACTTAGGCTCTGTTTGACACGTCTTATTTGTTGCGGTGAGTTTGGACAAAAATGCCACTATTATAGAATATATGTTTGGCATTACAGTGGTTATGACTGCCACCAAGAAAAGAAAACTTGTTTTGAACATAAAAACAACACTTAGGTTCTTATGTGAGGTCGGGCGTTCACGAACAAGGGTTTATAACCACAAAGTTTACTACCGCCATCGCCATGCCAAACGGAGCCTCAGTGATATGAATTTATACACGTGTGTAACATTTCTTGATAATTAAATGAGCAAGAGTTTAGAAACTAGTGGTATTCTTGGGGTCAATAGGAGTGCACGATTTCGTGGATCATATTAGGACCCGCATTGCCGGCCGTAGAACCATGCATTCCTATTCGTGTCAAATGGTCGGCGGGCCATCCATGTCCCCGACCCAAAAATTTCTCCACGAGAAGGGCCAAATTATTAGGCGAGGCACAAGCTTTAGGTTAATCCCTAGAAATATTTTAAATGAAAAAAGGATCATTTTTTTTAAATATTTTTTTAATTTCTTTCCCAAAAATAGAAACAGTAAAAAACAATATTAGTAATTTAGTATTATAATTATTATATGTTTGTTAAAGAGAAAATGATGGACGAAAATAGAGGTACGCCGCTTAAGATTCCTCTACTTTGTTCCCTATGTTTGATACAGAGAAAATGAAGGGCCGTCTAAAATGGACGGAAATAGAGCTACGCCGCTTAATTTTTTTTAACCATCCTAATTGTGACACGTGAAATAAATATATTTATATATATATATATATAAAATTCTCGCAGCTGGACCCACTCAATCCAAATACAGTATATATTCAACTGAAAAAGATAGTAACTTCCGATCTTATATGCGAACAACGACAAAAAGAGAAATCGATCTGCTGCCATTTTGACTTGCTTCAAACGCGAGTTTCGTCCCACCACGGTGAATGCTCAGATTTCTGCTGCTGCTGCTGCTGCGTTTTTGTGTTAAAATTATAACAGTCGGGCGAATTAATTGCCTCGCCGCCGGCTAGGGATCTGAGATCTGAGATATATAAACTTCCGGGTGCGGAAAGCTTAGAAGATGTACCTGATCGAAGATAAAGGAGGAGCGATTGCTCTGATGATGGCGGCCCTGCTGTTTTTGGGAACGTGGCCGGCGATTGTGTCGCTTCAGGAGAGAAGGGGTCGTCTTCCTCAGCATACTTTTCTGGATTACAGCATTGCTAATCTGACGGCCGCCGTTTTGATCGCTCTCACTTTTGGACAAATTGGAGATAGCCAACCTAATCTGCCTAATTTCTTCACCCAGCTTTCCCAGGTGTTTCCTTCTTCATCACCTGAAACTATTGCTTCCAAAATGATCGACATACTCAAATTATACAGATCGAGGAATACAGAGCTTATAAATTAATTGGAGATCTCATAAATAAATTATGTTCATTGATGTGATCAATCATAAATTAGAGAAGATAGATATATTTTCTCTCTCCTCATTTCTACAATGAAAAATGTTTTACCAGTCAGGAAATAGAGAGAGAACTAGAACCAATTATGACGGCACCATGTATAAAGTGGAATTTAGATGGATGTATTGGATTTATCCAGTCCAATAAAATTGAATGGCCGATAAAAGAGAGAGAAAATCAGAACTAATTATGAGGCTATCATGTATAAAATGGATTTTAGATGATTTATTGGATAATTGGATTTATCCAGCAATGATTCCCATAAAATCGAATGGTCAGCGTTCATTTTCAAGTTTAAATTTAGGTGATTGTTAACCGCAACCCATTATTTAACTAGTCGCACCCCAAAATCTCCTAATTTTTCACGCCTTTTCGAAATACGTCTTGTACATGCAATATCAGGAAAAGTGTTCAACATGAAAGTTGTAGATATCGACGAGATCTACAACTTTTGTGTTGATCACTTTTCCTAAAAATGCCTGTACAAAACTTACTTTGGAAATATGCACAGATTTTGCGTCTTTTCGAAATACGCCTTGTACATGAAATTTCAGGAAAAATGTTCATTACTAAAGTTGTAGATCTCATCGATATCTACAACTTTCGTGCTGAATAGTTTTCCTGAAATTGCATGTACAAAACGTATTTCGAAAAGACGCGAAAATTTGGGAGATTTTGGGGTGCGACTAGTCAATTACGGGTTGCGGTTAACAATCACCTAAATTTATTCGTAGCACATCTTACGATGGGACGGGTTCACTGATTCATTTTTTTAAATCAAAAAAATTATGCACCTTTAAATAAGGTGATTGTTAACCGCAACCCGTAATTGGGTAGTCGCACCCCAAAATCTCTTAATGTTTCACGTCTTTTCGAAATACGCCTTGTACATGCAATTTCAGGAAAAGTGTTCAACACAAAAGTTGTAGATATCGACGAGATTTACAACTTTTGTGTTGAATACTTCTCCTGAAATTGCATATACAAGGCGTATTTCAAAAAGACGCAAAAGCTGAGCATATTTCCAAAGTACGCCTTCTACATGCATTTTTAGGAAAAGTGATCAACATGAAAGTTGTATATCTCGTTGATATCTACAACCTTCGGGTTGAATACTTTTCTTGATATTGCATGTACAAGGCGTATTTTGAAAAAACACAAAAAATTGAAAAATTTTGACATACGACTAGCAAAATAACGATTAACAATCACCTTAAATAAAATGGTAATCAATGGCCCGTGAAATAGACCTCTATTTACAATCTGAAATTAAGAAAATTCAGATTTGATAATAATAAAGTTCATTAAAAATTATTACTAGTATATATATACATATCTATACTAAAAATATAAAAACAGTTGGCCCATCAACAATAGAGTTGTCTATCAGGGACCAATAATTTTATATAATAGATACATATAAATAAACACATATACATAATTATAAAATATATTAAAATTTCAGATAAAATTTTAAATAAATTTTGAATTTTTTGTAGGGGGATACAGGGCTCAGACTTATTTTCACCTCAAACGGTCACGACAGACTTAATTAAGAACCGGTTCAACCGCTTGACCGCTAAAAATAATTTAGACAACAAAATTTGATGTAAAAAAATATCACCTTTAGGAGTCTTCTCATTTGCTCTGGCTGTCGTTCCGTTGGGGGGGGGACTAATTTTCACCGGTCAAGCGGTTACGACCGCATAAACCGGATCTTAATATCACAGGCTTAGTGATCTAGATCCAGAGGTGAGGAAATCACCCGCAGCACTAGTCTTCTTCAAAAGCCAATCTAGAAACAACAAGTGTGAACCAAAAAGAGGGATGTGTACCTCGATTCTTACATGACGGCCGTAGAGAGATGTTTTCGAAAAAAGAAAAGGCAAATAGTCTTCAGATGCCAAATGCTAGGGAGGAGAGTGATATGAATTAGGACCGGATCCGCGACTACGGTGGTTCGTCGCGGATCTTGCAACGGAAGATGAGCTTGAGCAAGTATAGCAATAAAATTTAAATCCACACACAAAGTACCACAGACGACAAAGAATTTACATGGTTCGGAGTTAGGGGACTCCAACATCCACGGGGAGAGCGCGCCGGTAAATCCACTATAATCACGAGAGGTACAGAAATTACACCGAGACCGAAAAGGTCGTACAGAAAAAGAACAAAGAAAAAAGACCAAGCTGTCGCTGGGCGATAACGCTGTCGCCGGGCGATAGCGCTTTATCTTCTTCTCCGCGCCGCGTCTGCACTCCTGAGACCGATCTCGCCGGAATCGATCGCCTGCTGTCGCTGCCGCCTGTACTAACCGCCTGCCGTCGTCGGTCGTCGGGAAGAATCCCGACCAAGTGTCGCTCCGCCTGGAGAGATCGCTGCGCCGCTGCAATGGTGGCCGAAACACTCGATCCATCGATCGAGTCAGATGCCGCCGCTGACTGGTCGCCTTCTGTCGCCGCCGCCTGAGGAGGAGAACTCTCCACCGTGCGCTGCTGTAGCCACCGCCTGAGGAGGAGAAAGCCTCCACCGTCGCGCTGTTGTCGCCGCCGCTGTCGGAGAGAAGACCTCCCCTGTCGCCACCGCCGCCCTGCTGCCGCACTTGCTGTCGCCGCCGCTATGCTCTCTCACTGGTGGTGTTGGATGGAATTCAGATGGTATCTCTCTGTAGCTTGTATGACCATGGGATAGAGCCCCCTCCTTTATATAGGCTGAAGATTCCCTCCCCTTGGTAAGGAAGGAGGAGCCATTAGAGGAGAGCCAACTATGGCGCCAGGCTGAGCATGGTAAGGGTCCAGTCGGCCATTGATGGCTCTTGCCAAAGCAAGAGAGGGCCAGCCAAAACCTTCCTAAAATTCGGGATCACAATATAATAAGTTTCCTATTTGCGATAATCCTAGATTAGGAATAACTCACTCTCATGAATTAGTGACATGGCGCGATCATGGCCGTCCAGATGCAACGAGGTGTCATAATCTAACAGGAGAGTAGCATAGGAGGTTTCAAAAAGAAAAGGAGTATGCTCGGGATCTTGCCATTGTTCTCAGAAAGACTTAACGCCTACTTAAGGAACCACGAAAGGAGTTGCCGGAGGGTGTATCGTTAGGAGTCACTGCCGATTCGCCGAAGGAAGAAGCGAAAAAGACTTTGTCAGGAGTGGTGTCCTGAGTAGTTGCCAGAGCCCACGTGTTCTCAAAATAGTAAAAAGACCTCGCTTGGTTTTTAGGGGAGGCTGTTTTAAGAATAGTTGAAAACAAACGTACAAGTAAACAAAGCTCACACATGATGAGAATCAAACTCATGATCTCCCTACTACCCTGAGAGGCCTCAACTTATCCAACGGGGTCAAACTTCATTGACAAAACCAAAAAAAACTATTATGCCCCGTTCGGCCCAAGAATTGACTTTCTGGAATTGGTATTGGCTTCCAGAAATCCAATTCTCTTGTTTGGCGCGTGCCAATTAAGGGGGTATTGGTTTTTCGTGGCACAACCACCGATTTTCATATAAACCTAAAAACTTGATGCCCCAAAACCTATCCTCCCGCGCCGGTTTTCTCCGGATTTCGGCCATATCGGGCTTTCGCTTCCACCTTCGCCCTTGTCCCTACTTGCGAGCCTGATTTCCCCGCCGGGTAAGCGCCCAATCCCGACCCCCCTTCCTCTTCCTCGGCCTCCTCTTCCTCTTTGTCATTGCTCGCTATTTTTTTTGCAAGTTTTCTACAGGTTGTGATATTCCGTAGCAGGTTTCCTCCCGATCCCGTCCATCTTCTACCAATCTTCTTCGTTTTTTTTTCTTACTTTTGGACCATAAAGATGTATGGATTCCTGTGTATCTTCCTCATGCATTTTCTATAATTTCCCCTCTTTTTTGGCCGATTTGCTTAGATCACGCAGATCCGGTGAAGCAAATTCATGAATATTTGAAACAAAATTCATCATATCGTCACCAGTCGCAACGACTCTAGAATTATTAGTACTTTGATTTCAAGTATTATTAGTATTTTGATTTGATGCTTACATTTTAAAAAACTATTTTTAAAAATTCCAATTTCAGAAAACCAATTCTTATGCGCAGCCGAACAACATTTAGGTTTCAATTTTAATTTTGTTCACTGAATACCATCCTGTTGCTGAACAATAGAATTGATTTTTCTGCACAAAATCAATTCCTGCAGGTATTGATTTTCTGATCAAAGTCAATCACAAAAATCCAATAACTTTGATTTTCATAAAAACAAAACAAAACCTTCCAGCCAAAACAGTGAAACGAACGCAGCTCTCTTCCCATCTTCCCCATTTGCTGAATCTTATCCAAGCCAAGAAGGAATCTGCACGCACCCGCGGACGCCGAGATCCCCGATCGGCAGGACGTCCGGCCGGTGAAGGGAGAAGATCCGGAACATGTGAACCATCCATGGCCCGATTTCTCTCGGAAGAAATCCGGAACATTGTGAAACGAGAAGCAGAAATGGAATAACAAACACAGAACAAAAAACAGAGCGCCCGATGTCCTCTCTCCCCTTCTTCTTCCTTCACAAAGTTTAGTCTCTGAAAGGGATCTCAACGTCATTCCAAAAGAATCCCAATGAATCGGGAAAATAACAACGTATCGCTGCGGCAACCACGATCGTCGACCAAGCAGACCGGTCGACGATCGTCGATCGTCGACCCAAAAGGCCGTCGACGATCGCGACCCCGATCGTCGAACCAAAGGGCCGGTCGACGATCGATCGTCGAACCAAAGGATCACACTTCGATTCCTCTAAGCTCACGTGGGCGAACCCGGTGTGAGAAACAAGAGGACCGGAAGTGTTCCACAACCCCAACATCTATATCCAAACAAAACTATGCCCAAGAATCACTCTTTTGTTCTTGATTTAAACAATAAAATAAAAGTGAAAGCGTATCTGAATCTTGAGCCATAACTCACAGTTATCCTGATCTTCCAGATGTAGAATTCCTTATTTTCTTTTATGCTCTCCATGGGGATGCGGAGTGCCTGAATCGTTGTTCTACATTGGGGACCATAACCCATTAACTATCAAACCGTTACAACTGTTCAACAATTACAACCTTGTGCTTATTTCTAATTTGGCCCCTCATCAAATTAGAAATACCGCATTGATATCTACAATTAATATTCATGACAATTACATACTTAAGTCAAATTCTTTATTTCAAAAATAGACCACTTAACATTTGACTTATATAATTGATGAACATATACATTCAATTAATTATACAAGTGTTCCAAAATTCTAACAAAATCCAGCACTAGCTTGCGAGATCACGGAGGTATGAGGCCTTGCCGGAGGAGGTGCCGATCTGGCGGGGCTGATGCTGCGTGAGAGCGACGATGATGTCGGGGGCGATGAACTCCTCGCGGACGCTGAGGAAGAGGAAGCCGGCGTAGATGGATGCGGCGGCCTTCGTGGCGAGATGTTGGTAGATGATGATATTGCTGCGGAAAATGGAGAGGAAGGAGCTCTTGTGGCTGTGAAAGGAGTGGATACCGTGGGGTTTTATGACGCCGGCAATTTAGGAGTCGGAATCGAGCTCGCCGGGGCTGGAGAAGGGGTGGGTTATCACAGGAAGGAGGAAACTGGGCTTCTTCGAGGGTTTGATCACTTCCATGGCGGAGGAAGGGGATGGGGATTTACGGATCTTCTTGGAGCAGAAAGAGATTTTACTGTTTGTGAAGGAGGAGTCAGGAGAGGTTGATTTTAATTCTATCTTTGCCAAACATTTTATCAGAATTTTTTTCTTCATATATTAATTGTTTCCTTGATATGTTAGAACCTAGAACTGAAGAATAACCTGATAGATCTTGGATCGGATCCTCTCCATTTAGGGGCTGGATTTTTCCGTCCGGAGTGCGGACTCCGGTTTAATCTCCTAGGAGATCAAAATATGATCTTCTTGGAGATCATACAACCTTAAGAGAATCCCTTCGACTTTTTAGATGTAATCGCCACCCTCCTTTTATCCACGCTGCAAGCTAGCCAGTATCCCAGACATGGATCTCGGAAGGGAGACCGGTGGGAAGAACTTCGCCCATTTGGACCCCAAATTGAGGTTCGTTTCATGGTAATGATTGATTCTCACTTATGTAAAGGTGCATACTTTTTTTATAAAAGAAAAAATAGAAAAGAATGCGATTAGTGAACCAGTCAGATTGATCACAAATTAATTTGTACCGTGAAATGGATACTATCCATTTGAACTCAAATGGAGAGGATCCTAGTACATCCATCTTAGGGTGCATTTAGGGGCCACGAGTGGCTCTTTTTGCCACCAAAGCGGTAAAAGATGGAGTCTCACCTGTGCCCCCAAACTCACGCTTAGTTTCTTGTTTTCCCATTAATAAAATGTCTGGTAGCTATATTTTCTGTCAAGTAATTAACAGGTAAAATTTAAATGCAGGAAAACTGGCCTTCAATACTTTTTGCATTGGCTGGTGGGATTGTACTCTGCCTTGGGTATTTATCATCACAATATGCATGGGCCTATGTTGGTCTTGCGGTAACAGAAGTTATAACTTGTAGCATCACAGTTGTAATAGGTAAAGACCAGATACTTGTTATTTCTGTGCAAAATTGTGTATATATATATATGGATATAGTTTTTGGTAACTTCATGAGCTCTCTACAGTAGGCAGTATCCCTTCTCTATCCTTAATGTGCACATATTCTACTCGCTTTCTTCTTAGGGCTCATTTCATTGCTAGAAATAAAATTTTAGAAAATGGTGAACTTTTTCTCCCATTGTATTCTCAAGTAAGTTTTAAGGAGGCTTATGAAGTTTGAATTTAATATTTATCTCAAACTATATTCAACCAAATAGCGGATTTAACAAACTAGTCAATTTATAGAACTTTTTTTTCTAATTTCAAGCAGCATAATGACCCATTGTTATCCTCGTAGTCGTCTCCAAAGGCCTTATCCCAACTATTTGGGGTTGGCAATATGAAAGTCCAGTTTTTAATTTGTTCTTTGTGAGTACTTCCTTAGGGAAACTGAACTACTTAAATATTGTTGAATAACTTTAATTCATATTCCCATGAGTTTACTCCTTCCATATCTAATCCTTTGACACTAGTTTTATCCATTCTTTTAATTGGTGCATTTTCTAACCATCATTATCTATTTCTAAACCACCTAAAATATTTACTTTTATTATCTTATTTTCGAGACATGCCGCTTCCATGGTTCCTTTAATATAAGCATTTCTAAAAAAATTCCTTCATTTATCTTTTCTTGTTCTGTTACACATCCATCTTTTTAAGTTATGCTACACATTTATCTTTCAACATTTTGCTACACTTTTATCTTTTCAATATCATTTTTGTCACAGTCAACTTGTATATCTATAACTTCTTTACTTCCCCAAAACCAGATCTATATGATATTATAGGCCCATTACTGTGTTATAAAATTTACTTTTAAGTCTATATGATAATCTCTTATCGCATAATAGTCTCGAGACACTTCGCTATTTAACCACTCAGTCATAACTCTAGAGATTGTATCCTTTTTATATGTTGATTGTTAATATCACCTCAATAAAACTGGGTATCATGCTACAAGTCTTTGTTATATTAATTTGACTATCTTGGAAACAATATCTTTGTTATTTTAATTATTCATTTAGTAGATATCTCGCTATATATCGTATGCAATAAACAGACATTAAGACACTACATTTAAAATATATTTTGTAAGCATCACCATAATTAATACAAATATGACCTAATATTGATCATTGATTTAAGCTCACACAAATAGGAAAAAAAATTGATCACTTGATAGGCTATTTTTTTAGCATGATAGAAGCTCCTGGAAAAGAGGGTTAGAGGGAGGCAAACACAATTTTAAAGGAGTTTTCTTTTTCATTTATTTTTATTATAGGAGATTTGTTTGTATGGACCTCTTAACTAGGTTACAATAATTCTTAATTATAATAGAAATGACGTGAAAGATAGTTTAGAAGACAATTTCAGTAATCAATGCCACAACCAACACCTTTTTCCATCTTGCATTCCAACATTACACAATGCAGGCTGCTCAACCATACCCTCCAATAACTCTAACGCTAGTGATCGTCCCTGACAACACTAACGCTCCCACCACTAATAGCAGCGAGGACTCTCTCAATACCGGCTACTCCCGACAAATAGTCCTCCCATGCAGACAACATCTTCCTGCTGACAACTCTATCAACCACTTATTTGTCAACGACTCCACCATCATTTATAATGTTGAGATGGTGGGGGTAAGGATGATGCTATCATTTTCATGCCAACATCCCCATCGAGTACTTCTACCGGGCACCTTGCAAAGAACTGCAAATGTCTACGTAAGTATTGTTTATGTTCACTGTTGCAGATGTCAGATGTCGGGTTCATGTCGGTTTGAGTTTGAAATATCGAATGTCGGATTGCGGGGATATATCAAAGATATTTTACAATGTCGGATTTTAGTACTTAAATAAATTTATTCATATATATGCACGGTTTTTATAAATATGAACAATTGAATACAAAAGATATGTTTATAAATTACACAATAAACATATATACACAGTGTATGTTTATAAATTACACAAAAAAGAGTCGTTGATTGCAATAAACGAGATGAAGTTCACCAAATGGGAGCGAGATGAGAAATTAATCGACACTAAACTTAGACGGATGCACAAAATGAAGCACAAAATAAAATATTTTTGTTTGGTCTATTCAAAAGGGACAACCCAGTACATAAAGCATCCCCGTGCAACAAGGGTCCGGGGACACCTTAACCGGTGTTTGGTCTCATAAAAAATGAAAATAATATTTTTAACACTCTCGACGATATATCGGTCGCGAAATATCGGGTGATATTTTCAAAAACGATATTTTTGCTTAAAATATCGATGTCGTGACGTTTTATCCCCAAAATCTTTATGTCGGCCGACATGTCTGACATGTCGGCCTATATCTACAACATTGTTTATGTTACATGTCGTATGATTTAAGACATCTTTATAGTTTGTCTATAGTATGATATTAAATATTTTTTGGCAATAATGAAGAATATATTTTTTAAAAAATTTATTTGGGTCTCTCTCTAATCCTCTTTTATAGGACTCTCTTGAAAATATATCATATCATTACTTCACCCACTGCTTCTAATACTAGTAATGGAAGTGTTCCATAAAAATCGATGTAGCACTTGTAGACCTTCAAGAAACTTTCTATATTACAGTTTAGTTGTCCTCTTTTTGTATTTCATTTAGTTTTGAAAATGCTACTCTTTTTCGCTAAACATACAAACTACGCAAAATTTGATGCATGCCCACTATAATTAATATGGAAAATTTTTGGGTAAAAATGAGTATCATCTAAGAAAATATGACGGTTAAAAAAAGACTTGCACAAAAATCAATCCAAACCTCATGTAGCATTTAGCATCTATGAATTCAGAAGGATTATAAAGCCCCAAGGTAGTTTGGGGTGACACATTTATATAACCTCATGTTGCATTAAATTTCCCAGAATGTTCTGAAAATCATGAACGTTGAATTGCAGATTATTTTGTACAATTTGTGTGGATAAATTGATGCCAGTCAAATTATCTAAACCTGGATGGCAGTTCGAAATGGTTCGATTAGAAGACATTGCTTCTCAACTACTTGTAATGAAAGTCAAAATGTTGATGGACCTTTTTTTGAATTTCAGGAACAACTATGAATTATTTCTTAGACGGTCAACTAAATAAAGCTGAGGTTTTGTTCCCTGGAGTTGGATGCTTCTTGATTGCTGTGTTTCTTGGAGCTGCTGTTCATTCCTCCAACGAAGCTGACAATAAAGAGAAATTAAGTAATTGTTCAAGCAACAAACTTATCAGTGCTGGGTACAGTGTTTCCAAACACATTTTATCTTGTTTCAATGCTCAAATAGTGAAAAGAACTGCATGCTAAGCAGGGTGTATATTTTGAATCCATCACTAGGGACCTGTGCATGGGTTCTCATTTTAAACCCCTTTATTTTGATTCATGGCACATAATTCTTTGTTGATAGAAGCTCCGTTTGGCGCGGCATTTTTGCTCCGGCAAGTTTGGACAAAAACGCCACCATCATATAATGTATGTTTGACATGACAACGGTTATGACCGCCAAGAAGAAAATAAAACTAGATTTGAACATAAAAATGGATAAAGTTCTTTTGGTGAGGTCGGGCGTTCACGAACGACGGTTCATAACCATGACATTCACGACCGCCACCACCACGTCAAACAGAGCCAAAACCTTTGCTTAAAAAACAAAACTATAGGAACCTATATTAGCCAGATTTTCTCATTGATGTCTCTTTGTTGGGCCAGTCTTAAACTATGAAGGAGGGCATTTTAATCCCAATATTTATATCATTCAAATTAAATAAAAATGCTATTGCACGAGCTAAATTCATTGCTAGGAAAGTGATCTCTTTAGGAACCAACATTTAATGTCAAAGATCAATATTTGGAATAGAATGGGGCCAAAATGGTGGGTTTAAGAAAATGGATTTACGTAAAACGTCATATAAACCTCATGGATATGCTTGAGATTTGCCTCATGTCTTTACATTTACACAACTGTCAGTTTATCTAGTACTAAATTAATTATCTGTGTTTTAATTTTCCAAACTCTTCTCCTTTTCTAAGTTTTGTGCTCCTGAAGTTATTGATGTAGTTTTAATAAGTTTGGTTGATTTTGTTGATTCTACTTATTTTCACCATAAGTATATTAGGGTTACTTATGTATCTTTGTAACTTAAATTACAATATCAATAAAAACTGACTAGTGTTCCTCACTTCCTCCCCGTTTTCTGTTGGATTTTAGGTTCTCCTCCCATAGTTTCTTCTCGGTTTTATGAGTTTGTTGTGATCCACCCTTTCTTCATGTTTCTACTACGCCAAGTATTCTGGGAGATGCACCACCGTTATCGCAACTATGAGTGGTCGATCTAAGGTCACTCACTACAAATGCAAGTTGATGGAAGGGAGGTTGATATGACAAATGAAGATAGAAACATATTGATGGCTGTGTTGAGCTGTTGAGGAGAGGAAAACAGATTGATTGGTGAACTTGAGTTCAATGATGGTTTGACAAGGAAGGAGGACACATCAGTAGGGTCCTACCTCTAGTATCTAGAGAAGAATTTGTAGCGACCAGAATCTGAGGGTTTCAACATTGATCTGAGCAGAAATGGCATCACATTGAGAGAAAATATTTTGGTGGGTGAAAGCAGAGAGTAGATGTTAGGGTTTTAGTTTTGGACGCCTCAGATTAATCCCTTCTTCATCAACGGCCTGGAATTAGGCCCGCTGGAAGTTAAGCTTTGGGACAGATGTCAGCCATCCGGTGCAGTACCTGTTCTGATGAGGAGTGCCACGTGTCCCTCTGAAGGAAGATCATCCTCACTGGCGCCTTTTCTAATTTTTTGACCGTTACTCTTGTATTAGGATATATAAATAAGGGGGTTATTTGTAATGAGTTTTTTTTAAGAAAGATTAATAAAGTTTGTTCTGTGTTTCTTCTTCCTCTTGACCCCCTGCTTCTCTCTTCCCCAACCCACCTAGGGTTTTCGTCTGAATGTCTCCAATCTCCATTGCCGGCGGGGGCCTAACATTTTGGTGCTCTCGTTGAGATAAATCACCCCGCCATTATCACCATGGAAGGATTACGATCGAAAGATACTACTCAACAGCAATTCTTGGAACTCAAGAACATCATTCAAGCCGAGCAGCAACAACGAGCTACACAGATGGAGGAATTACAACATCGATTCCTCAGTGAAATTAAGCAACTTCAAACCCAATTCAGCACCGAGATACAAGTCAAGGAAAACCTACTAGCCCAGAAAATTCTTGAAACTCGTGACCAATCTTCCAATCACGCGACGCAAATCGCTTCACTCCGGCGAGAAATCTTGTCACAGTTCGAGAATGCGCCAAGAGTTATGGGGAAAGGGGTACAGAGTTTGCAGCAGGGTCCAATTGAGGAGGGAGAGACAAGTAACATACGGAACGATTCAGAGAATAACCCGGCAATGACCGCACACGGGCTTCTTGGACCGCGACCCGCAACTCCCGAAATTCAGGTTGTTTCTAACCGCCCTGGCAATTTTGAAGTTCCTTGTCCACGATTTTCGGAAGGAGACCCAACGGATTGGTTGTATGACCTCCGAAAGAGTTTTGAATATAACGGGTACAGAGAACAGGATTATCTCTTGATTGCCTCTCTACATTTAGACAATCCCGCGTCTAAATGGTACCAGGCAACCTTGAGGGATCATCCTGCCCTCACCTTTACAATGTTTGTTGATGTCATTCAAAAAAGATTTGGTCCTTCTCAATACATTAGACCAGCTGGGCTATTAACCAAATTAAGGCAAACCACCACAGTACAGGCATATAAATCCGAATTTGAAGATTTACTAACCAAGGTACCGGGCCTGACCCCTAGTTTCATAACGGACATGTTCGTGTATGGACTTAAAGAACCAATTAGGGGACCGGTGCTTATGGCCCGACCAACAGAAATTTATGACGCTTACGCGTTAGCCAGGATGCATGAGGATAGGGAAATAGAAGATAGCAGAAAAAATAGTGAGGGACATAGGTACAATTATAACAATTCTACATCCAAAACTATTAACAGAACTGACCGAAACTTTGTCTCGGCCACTAAACCACGCCTACCACCAATTAAGCGCTTAACACCAGCTGAATTACAAGCAAAGCGAGAAAAGGGATTGTGTTATAACTGTGACGAGCGCTATCATGCGGGGCATAGATGCAAAGGGAAGGGCGTTTTACTTTATTTAGGTGGTACCGAAGAAGAGGAGAGTGAAATAGAAAATTTAGGAGGTCTGACCGAAGAAGAGGATCCAACCTCCACTATATTCCTAAATGCACTTACTGGAACCATACCAAATTATGGATTGCGATTTACCGGACTTATTAAAAATCAACCCATAGAAATCTTTGTTGACGGGGGAAGTACTCATAATTTCCTCTCGGTACGAATGACTAACTTCTTAAAGTTACTCATTCATAAAATCAAAGAATTCCCTGTTTATATGGGAAATGGGTCTACTGAGCTATGCACGGGAAAGTGCAAAGAAGTATCTTTAACTATACAGGATATACAATACACCATCCAACTTTATGTCCTTGACATTGAAGGCGCAGATTTGATTCTAGGGCAAAGATGGTTGAGAACATTAGGACCCGTTACTACTGACTATGAGAATTTAATAATTTCCTACAAAAGTAGCCAGGGACTAATAACACTCAGAGGGCATAATAGTAAAACACAAGGGAGACCAGTATCCACCTCACAATTACGCCGAATGATCGCATTGAAATCGGCCAGAATCTGTCTAATTATGACTAGAGAAATATCACCACATAAGGCAGAGGGACTAACCATTGAGGAAATAGTTAAACCCCTACCCAACGAATTCAAGGAACTACTAATATCATATAAAGAAACGTTTGGTGAACCCAGTAGTCTGCCTCCTATACGAGAGATCGATCATAAGATTAACTTGAATGAGGGAACAAACCCACCAAACCTTAAACCTTACAGATATCCATACCATCAAAAAAACGAGATAGAAAGGTTAGTAAAGGAAATGCTTAGCCAAGGACAGATTCAACCCAGTACATCAGCCTTTAGTTCCCCAGTGATATTAGTTAAGAAAAAAGATGGGACATGAAGATTTTGTGTGGATTATAGGGCTCTGAACAAGATAACGATTAAAGATAAATTTCCAATTCCCACGGTTGATGAATTGATGGATGAGTTATACACGGCAAGATTTTTTTCGAAATTAGATTTGAAATCAGGCTACCACCAAATACGGATGGATCCAGGGGACATCCCAAAAATAGCCTTTAGGACACATCATGGACATTACGAGTTTTTAGTCATGCCCTTTGGTTTAACAAATGCTCCGTCAACTTTCCAAGCCCTGATGAACACAATTTTTCAACCTTATTTACGAAAATTTTTGGTAATTTTTTTTGACGATATTTTGGTTTACAGCCCAACCATTGAAGACCACTGGACGCATTTAAAAACAACTTTGAGATTATTACGACAGAATAAGTTACTAGTTAAAATTTCTAAGTGTGAATTCCTTATGAAAGAAATAGAGTTTTTGGGGCATACCATCTGTGAGGGTAAAGTATTCCCCAACAAGACTAATATAATAGCCATTGAGGAATTCCCAACACCAAGAAACCAAAAAGAAGTCAGAGCCTTCTTAGGACTAACCGGCTATTACAGGAAATTTATTCAAAACTATGCTAGAATAGCACACCCGATTACGGATCTGTTAAAAAAAATGTCTTTTCATGGAATTCCAAAACGCAGTTAGCTTTTGACGAGCTTAAGCTCAAATTACTGTCAAGACCTATACTATCTTTACCTAACTTTAGTGAACCATTCATAATAGAGACCGACGCTTCAGGCACAGGCATAGGGGCAGTTCTAAAACAACAAAATAAAACTATAGCTTACTACAGTAAGAAGCTTTCCCCGCTAATGCAAAGGAAATCCACCTACTTTAGAGAAATGTATGCGGTTACAGCTGCGGTGGCAAAATGGAGGCAATACTTATTAGGGCATCAATTCATAATAATCACGGACCACCACAACCTGCATTACCTTCTCACACAACAGATCCAGACACCCGAACAACAGACCTTCTTAGCGAAATTATTAGGCTATGATTTCATCATACAATATAAGGCTGGAAAAAATAATCAAGCCGCCGATACCTTGTCCAGAATTCCGGACATTGCGGGTACAGGAACGGCGGTAAGCCTTAACATGATATCCGTCCCAGTTTCCCCTCTCTTAAAGGGACTCGAACAGGATTATGAGCAGGATGAGTTTTGCCGGCAAATTAAAGCAAATACAATAAGAAACTCAAACTGGAGAATGCAAGGAAATTACATCATTCACCATCACAGAATTTACATTCCAGAAAACTCCACAATTAAAACTAAAATTCTAACTGAAGCACATAACAGCCTTGCGGGAGGGCACTCAGGAGTTAGTGCCACCTTATACCGTATTAAATCCCAGTTCTATTGGCATAACCTTAAAAAGGAGGTAGAGGAATATATAAAGAACTGTGATTTATGCCAAAGAGCCAAGTCCACCAATCACAATTCTTATGGATTATTGCAGCCGCTACCTATACCAACCAAGCTATGGACAGATTTGACTATGGACTTTGTAACTCATCTACCCATATCCTTAGGATACACAATAATATATGTAATAGTAGATAGATTTTCAAAAGCCATTCATTTAGCCCCAATTAAACCACCCATTTCAGGACCAATAGTAGCAAAAATCTTTTGGGAGAATGTAGGGAAATTACACGGGAATCCTGAGTCTATCATTACTGATAGAGACCCAATTTTCCTGAGTGATTTATGGGTGGAATTATTCAAGCTACAAGGAACCAAATTGAAATACAGTTCGGCATATCATCCTCAAACCGACGGTTTAACCGAAAGGGTAAACCGCTGTGTTGAGCAGTACCTCCGAATATTCACTCATGACCATCCAAAACAATGGGCACAATATTTAAGCTATGCAGAATACCATCATAATACTACATTTAACACATCGACCAACATGACTCCATTTGAAGTCATGTATGGTCGACCACCTCCTGGGTTGTTAAATTACTGTGCAGGTGGAACCAACAATGAGGCGGTGGATACAACTCTGCAGACACGGGAGGAGCTTAACCATTCATTGCGGGAGAATTTAACTAGAGCTCAACACAGAATGAAGACACAAGCAGATAAAAAACGCAGGGAACTAAGACTGGACATTGGAGATTGGGTGTTGCTAAAATTGCACCCATACCGACAGCTGACTATGACCAGGCCGGCAGGAAGAAAACTAAGCCTCAAATTTTACAGACCATATCAGGTTACGGAAATCATCGGAGAGATGGCTTACCGACTCCTCCTCCCTCCAGAATCGCGCATACATCCAATTTTCCATATCTCCCTATTAAAACCTTACCATGGAAATCCAACGCAGCAAATAGTAACCTTACCAAAACTCTCATGGAAAAACAGTCCACTCCATCCGCCGCTAGCCATTATTAGCCAACGCAACATCATCAGGAAAGGACAGAAAATCCCACAAGCGTTGGTACAATGGCAAGGTTTGCCACCCTCCGACAACACTTGGGAAGATCTATCATCCCTTACGGAACATCCCCACTTACAGGCTTCCGCTCAGACATCAAAGTTAGATTTACGTAAGGAACTTAGCCAAAACAACTGGGGACAAAGACACAAACGGAGTAAAAGAGGCGAAAAACAAAAACGTCCCGGACAAGACGCAGCCAGAGAACAGTATTCGAAGCCGTTCGAAACAGAGAATAGAGCAGAACCAGACCCCGTGCGTAAAGATCCGTAACCAGAGACATAAAATAGAGCAAATCCAGAGATTTACCTCCTTCCCAGAGTTCTTAGCAACATCCTAAGGCACAGTCTCAGAGTAGCATCTGTTCAGCTTATCGGCATGCCTCTTCCTCAACTGTGTTTGCCCTTTTTCTACTATGAACCCCAGGCGGAGATGGTGAGCATACGAAGCACGTTGTACTCCATCCGGCGTTCTCGGCATCCTCTCCAGTTTACCTCTCAAAGAAAAGAAAGGAAATCTACAGTGGAACCCTAGACGCGCGACGGCAGCGATAGAAAGTGAACGCTGAGGACAGCGTTATTTAAAGGAGAAGCGGATGTTAGGGTTTTAGTTTTGGACGCCTCAGATTAATCCCTTCTTCATCAACGGCCTGGAATTAGGCCCGCTGGAAGTTAAGCTTTGGGACAGATGTCAGCCATCCGGTGTAGTACCTGTTCTGATGAGGAGTGCCACGTGTCCCTCTGAAGGAAGATCATCCTCACTGGCGCCTTTTCTAATTTTTTGACCGTTACTCTTGTATTAGGATATATAAATAAGGGGGTTATTTGTAATGAGTTTTTTTTAAGAAAGATTAATAAAGTTTGTTCTGTGTTTCTTCTTCCTCTTGACCCCCTGCTTCTCTCTTCCCCAACCCACCTAGGGTTTTCGTCTGAATGTCTCCAATCTCCATTGCCGGCGGGGGCCTAACAGTAGAGGGCGTGGATAGTCAAAACATATGACTCTGAGACCAAAGAAGGTGAGTTGGAATCACTGTGAAGAAGCTGGTTGTCGTCTAGCAGAGGATGAAAACTCAGGACAATTACTACAGCTCACCGACAGAGTTGAAAGCTGCAACTATGATTGTTTGCAGGAGAGAGTGATCAGGTCTACTGCTACCAGCAATGATAGCTTCATGTAGTGACTATAGTGACAATTTCATGCTTGACAAATTTTAACAACTTCATTGTAAATGTGAGGAAGTTCTATGACCACAAGAACCTTCTCTGATTGGAACGATTTGGTTCTCAGAACACTATATAATTGAAGAGGGGTGGTTAAATTTTTGGAAAAGGAAGGATACGACAATGTTGTGTGCTAGAAGAGAAAGGAGTTGTGACTTGAAGTCTGGCATGGACATGAAGGCTCATGTCTTTGGCTTCTCATAAAGAAAGTAAATGAAGAGGAGGTATCATGGAGGATGGATATGACGTGGTTGTAGTGTCATGACGACATCCAGGAGTTGAGTATGCAGAGGCTCGCAGAGAGATGATGCGGTATTAGTGCCATGTTTTTGTAGTGGGAAAAGTAGACATTAGGCGTGATACTCATATGCAATGACCAAACTCTAGCTCTGATACTATACTGAACTAAATGAATCTCTTTGTATTAATGGATCTCATGTTTAAATAGTGTATCATAATGAGGCGTTTAATGAAGGTGAATCTATATGGACATATACCTGAAACCAATATGATTATGTTCATGGTAAATAATTCTTCTCATATATATGCAAGAACAATTTACTATTTAGACTTTATTGTTCTTTCTTTAAACTTTTTTGGTATTTTTTAAACTTTTTTGTTACTCACAAACTTAATATTTAAAATATGCAGTGTCCCAGGGGATTACAAGAATTGCAGCAATGAACCAAATGAAGGTATTCATGGGTTTTTCATTGCGTGGAAAAAAACAGAGATGTAACAAATCTGTAAAAAAACAGAGATTTAACAAATCTGTAATATTTTTGTACAGTTGGTACACGTCTTGCAGATGTGGCTGAGGATGATGTGGAAAAGGATGTAGAGTGTGGATCTTCTTATGCATCAAAGTCTAAGACAGAGAACTCAAAAGCTGGCACTGCTGAATACCTTTTAGAACTTGAAATGAGAAGATCAATCAAGGTCTGTAATTTTTCTGAGTTTTCTTTGATGAAGCCTTATTGTCTTACACATAAATGTCGAGTCAGTTGAGAGTATTGATATTATTCTCATATCGGATATATGAAAATATTTTGTTATAGAAATAAAAGTGGATACTCCTATTGTTAATACATGGAGTATTGCATTTAGTCTCGTAGCTGATTGGCCCCTCTCTCATCAGTATAAATTTGTGGGTTGAAGATGAGTTTGACCACTAGCATATTAGAACAATTTACCTCCTTTGTTCCACATTCCTTGATAAGTGCTATCAACACTGATGACTCAATTAGGATCAAGTATTTCATGTGTTTTGTGCTCCCATTAGTCTTTTATTTGGCACATGTTTCAAGAGCTGGACTCCCACAATGTGTTATGTGATTGATCAGACGCTCGACTGCATAATACTCGTGTGGAGTTCTCAAGGGAGATTGCTTATAGGCTTTTCATCGAATATCAGCATACTGACACGGACTTGTCCCCTTGACAATGTCACATGCGGCCTTAGCTCCTTTTCACGCTCTTTCACAACTAGTTAAGTCAGCCTCCTTCAACACTAGTTGTGGCAAGAAGAGCAAGGAGCGCCTTGAAAGAGAGTGCAAGAGAGTGTAAAATGCTAGAATGCTTAGATTTCTTGAATTTATCCGATGCTTTACAACTGAGGGGTCCTCCCAAGAATCGATTCGGTAGAGTTGTAATTTCTATTTGTATCTTACGTCACCATAGTGAAGCAATATCTTCTAAATAGTAACCTGCATAGCGTACCTTCAACGCTTCATCCGTGATATCGTAACCTTCCAAGTATTTCTTCCATATGCCAAGTGAAATTCTCCACCTCTAATGCATCTCACTTTCCTGCAAACTCTTTGGGTTTGGGCACATCAAGATTTGTATTTACCATGGCTCCAATATTTCCCCATTCATCGTGCTTTGTTTGCGCAAATATTCTACTTCTGTTTCAGGATTTGTTAACACTATTCGAAGTCACTAATGATAGTATCAAAAGTGTTGTGAGTGGATTCCGACTTTCCCATTACTTGTTCTTTAAGTAAATCAACATCCATTTGCATATTCTCTTGTTCATTGTGGAAAGTGTCAAAATCCTTACAAATATTCTCCACTTTACGTTGTAAAGCAAGGTAAGCATCTCGCAATGCTTCATATTCTGCCGAATCCACCATGTTTTGCTACACGTTGGAACCTTCATCACCCTTGCTTTGGTCCCTCTTTTTTCTTTCCCTTTTCTCCTCGGTAGCCCTGTCGCGCTCATCAACAATGCTTGAGTTGTTGTTCCCTTTCAAATCCGTCTTACTCTTTAGCAACACGAACCACGAACTTGACTCAACCCGACTCTGATATCAACTGTCATGGATTTGTCCCCTTGACAATATCGTGTGCTGCCTTAGCTCCTTTCCGCGCCCCTTCGCAACTCGCTAAGTCAGGCTCCTTCAACACTAGGCAGTGTTGTAATGTTGACTGACATAAAAGTTTTGGAGATAAAACGCCACGACATTGATATTTTAAGCAAAAATATTGTTTTTGAAAATATCGCCCGATATATCGGTTTAACCCGATATATCGGGCGATATTTCGTGATCGATATATCGTCGAGAATATTAAAAAAAAAATTAATTTTTTTTGAAGAGACCAAGCAAAAATGTTTTAATCTGTGCTTCATTTTGTGCGTATCTCTAAATCCAGCGTTAACAAATTTCTCATTTTGTTCTCATTTAGTAATCTTTATCTCATTTATTGCAGTCGACATCTCTTTCTTGTGTAATTTATAATTATACACTATATGTATATATGTTTATTGTGTAATTGATAGGCATATTTATAATAACTGAGTATATATATATGAATAAATTTATTTAAATATTAAAATCCGACATTGTATAATATCCCCAATATATCCCCGTAATCCAACATCCGACATTTCAAAATCAAACCGACATGAATCCGACATCTGCAATCTTGACACTAGTTGGGGCAAGCATAGTTAGTGAGCACCTTGAAAGAGAGAGCAAGAGAGTGTAAAGAGCTAGAATGCTTAGATCCCTTGAATTTCTCCGATGCTTTACAACTGAGAGTCCTCCTCCTTATATAAGCCCCAAAGGATTTTCTCTCCAAAAGAGGGAAGGATATAGACTACATCATCTCTAGATTGTTCTACCACTATTATGTATGTACATCTTTCATGAGTTCTCTAGAGTGTTTCCATGAGACCATTCTAGAGTGCTTCTACACTTCTCCAGAATACTATGTACAAAATACTCTACATGATCCTAGATTTCTACAGAAACCTTACATGATCCTAGATTTCTACAGAAACCTCTCGATCTTAACCCCCAAAACCGTGACAACATGCTCAGGAGCAGCCTAATGAAGTTTAATTTTCGCACTCTGGATTAAAGTATGATAAATAGAAGTTATTAATAAAAAATAGTCATTCTTGTCTATATCTTAAGTTGAAAGCATGCTTTTAGGGTCTATTGTTTCACCATAAGTTTTTGGATCTTAATTGCGGGAGTTAGCTGCATTTGAGTGAGTTGTGGTGATGTTTATTTGTTTTGCATGAACTCAATTCCTATGTTTGTTTCTGCTACAATGAGTTTTGTTTTTACCCACACTCATATTAATATTCATAATTTTATTACTATTACAAGTAATATTACATTTCATTAGGCTAATATTATCCTATTATATTAAATGCAAAAAATGGTCGCTTTCCACTTTCCAGGTCTCAAGATTTAAATTCACTCTTCTGGAGGTGAATTTAAGTAATGGGCACACACTTTTATTCAAGTTAAGCATTTAAACACTTTACAAATGAGATCTGATCATTTATGAGCAATTACAGTGACATAAAACTAGCTCTTGATGTTTTGAATTGGCTCATCGTAATCTCCCAGCTCATATACAAGCAATGTTCTTTTCCTTTTGGAACTTCTTTAGCTTTAACTGACCAAGTAAATTGTTCTTGATCAGGTTTTTGGTTCAAACAGGTTTGTAGGCCTTTCAATGGTGTTCTTCGCCAGCATTTGCTTCGCACTGTTTTCTCCAGCGTTCAACTTGGCCACAAATGATCAGTGGAACACCCTAAAGGAAGGAGTACCCAATCTTGTGGTCTATACGGCATTTTTTTACTTTGCGGTCTCATTTTTCGTGCTCGGAATTGGTCTAAATATCATTTTTCTTTATAGACCCATCCTTGGGGTACCAAAATCATCTTTTAAAGCATATATTAATGACTGGAATGGGAGAAAAATGGCTCTTCTTGCAGGATTCCTTTGTAGTTTTGGTAATGGCTTTCAGTTCATGGGAGGGCAAGCTGCTGGATATGCTGCAGCAGATTCTGTTCAGGTGAGGTCATGAAGAGATGCAATGAAAATAGATTGTACTCTTTGTTGAACTTCGAATAAAAAAATCATTTGAATAGCTAAATGGAATTAGGGTTTTAAAATTAGAATTAGATGTCAATTCCAATGAAAATGACCTTCAATTCTAATTTTAAAGCTCTAATTCTGTTCAAACTAAAGGACCTTAAATTTCCATTCACAAAACAAGTGAGAGTATCGGTACTTGAAATATATGATGGGGTAGATCTCAGATTTGACAATCGTTGTATTAGGCCCAAATTGTTGTCTCCCTTTGGTTCATACTCCCCAATAATTGTATATGGGCCGGGTTATAGCAGTGACCAATCGTCTGACCTCGCCCTTGTAACAATGTCTACATTTAGATTCAAAATAGGATTTTTCTGCTGCGGTGATTGATCGTCATGTTAAAGAGTTGTTGTATAGTGGTGACAATTTTGTCCAGACATACCAATGCACAGAATGTTGTGTCAAATGGACCCTTAATAATTTCAAAACTAGTTAATCGCTGGTATATCTGCGAACTTTGTTGTCCCTTTGGATTGCGCCCCTAACACTAATGAATATAAAAGGCTGCTTACCAATTTATAAATTATTTCCCTTGCAGTACAAATTTATAGTAGCATTCAACCTTACTTCCTTCTTAAATGGACCTACTATACTTCTTTATCTGTGTAGCAATAATGTAGAACCTATTTAGGGTTCATGAATATCTTCTAATGGATCACGTGTTATCGCGCAGGCATTGCCGCTCGTGAGCACCTTCTGGGCTGTAGTTATTTTCAGGGAGTACCGGAAATCGTCGAAGAAAACCTATATTTTACTGGCTTGCATGCTTCTCATGTTCATAGCCTCTGTTGCCATTCTAATGGCTTCCTCTGGAGATAGACATTCGTGATGGTCTCCTCTTTCTTCTTTATCTTCTAGTATGTTGCTGCTCTCTTCAGTCAGCACTATCACAGAGTGTGCTATGAATGCTCCTCTGGTGCAAGTTTACAAGGCTATTTTCAGAAGAAATGCAGTTCATTCTTTCAAAACTCTTTAGTTTTTTTTATTTTCAATCTTCAAAAGAATAATTTGTGGACTATTGTTTGCTGTTTGAATGTTATGAAGAAATGGAAGTTAACTTCCAGGGAAGAGGAATTGTTGTTATGTAGGTTGGTGCTTATTTCACTTGATGGCTCTTTGATGAGCATGAGTAGAATAACACAATTATATTTTAAAATAAATTATGTTTCTCTAACAGGCAGAATCAGATACAAATTGTTTGGTGCTTTATTTGATTAGTTCTGCTATTTTATTAATTGTATAGGATCATTGGGACATATGGTCATGCTTATTTTTTTTTAAATGTTGAATTTATTGATCCAGTTGGGTGCATTCTCTCTTTCAATCTAGAACTGCAATCGTCTGCTCCGCGAATTGCCTCCGATTTTAGCCTGCACGCACGGTCGCGTCCCTGCCAAACCTGCCCTATGTGATGTTAAAAGAGAATAAACAGAAAAAGAGGACTGGGGTATGATTGGAGTAGAAGTTTTGTTCCCAAATTTCTCAATAATGTGGCAAAGAGGACTGCCAAAGTGCCTTTGCTTTGGGGGGTTTTAGGGAATGGTTGGATGTGTGTATTTGGCAGAGACTTTCTTCTACTTTGGTTTAATATTTAGGGTTTGTTTAAAATGAAGGTGGCGGCTGTGAACGTGGTGGGGATTATAAATGGTTGTTCGTGAAAACCGAACTTTACTTATTAAAGAACTTCAATGAAGGTGGCGGCCGTGAACGTGGTGGGGATTATAAATGGTTGTTTGTGAAAACCGAACTTCACTTATTAAAGAACTTCATTCACTTTAAGTTCAAAATTATTATTTTTCTCGCAGCCATAGTTGCTAACATGTCAAATGCATATTTATGAGGGTGGGTTTTTGTCCAAACTCACGGAGCAAAAATGTTGTGCCAAATGTACTTTTAATGTTGATGAAATAAGTAGGCGGGGTGATCAATTCGATGAGAAGGCCAACCATGCATGGATTTTTTATTAGAAATTTTATTTTTATAATAATAGTTATTTTTCAAAAAAATTAATGAATAAATAATATAATATTTAATAATATTTTTCCTAAATGAAAACAAGTTTTAGAAAGACATGAAATTAAATACAATAAAAGGTGAAGTAAGAAATCGAGTATGGTTAAGGTGTGTGATCACTGCCCAAAAAAAGTTGCACCACCCTCCAAGAGGCCTTTCAACCGATGTTCACTTCTCCAAGGTACAACACATGGCTAGACCCAAAACTCTGATGTGTGCGGACGCTGAAGGAGCACAAAGCACCCGAATTGACCCAAAACTCCGATATTTGTTGTGCTTTTCTGTTAATGTTTTCGCAATACTCTGTGATGAGATGTAAATGTTGTGATTCAAGCCGAGCAAAGCGACCAAGTAGCGCTTAGTGGTGTGAGTCGATATCACTTAAGGAGCGTTGGGTCGACGTCTTGGGCAAGTAAGATCCCATCGTCCCGACCCAGGTAAAGGTTTGGGAGGGGAGTCTTACAATGTATACGTTTTGACAGGAGGAGCTATATCTTGGAAAAGTGTCAAGTAGGCACTCATAACTTCTTCAACCATGGTGGCAGAATTCATAGCGTGTTATGAGATATCTAATCGTGGGATATGACAGCAAAATTTTGTCACTTGGTTGCGTATTTTGGATGATATTGAAAGGTCGCTCAAGTTATTCTGTGACAATAAGTCTGCAATGATGTATTCCAATAACAACAAAAGCAGCTTTAAATCTAAGCACATAAAGATTAAGTTCCTGGTTGTTAAGGAAAGTGTTCAGAGTGGTCAGATATTTATAGAGCATATTGGGACAAAATTCATGCTAGCAGACCCACTTGCTAAGGGAGTTGTCAAATATTGTTAGAGAATATGTTGTACTAGTGGGAGTTTGTATTTTTGTATGCTTATTTGTTTAAGATATTTTTATGATTATTGTTCTGCAGAATAAAATATTTATTATTGCACTCTGAATCTAATTGTTTTGATTTCACTAAAGTTAAAGTAGCATTAGTTGGAAATAGACGTGTCAAGATCACATTACATGTAATTTCATGCCACACATCTATGCTTGATCTATGTCATTGGTTGTGCACATATATGCGACCATTGATGAGTCTAGCTACGATTATGGTAGCGAAGATCTCTTTGATCCTTTGTGTGTATAGTCATGGACCAGATTGGATGAAATATTTTTGGTAATGAACGATTTTTGACCTCTTAAAGTTATCGTGTAATGCGCAATTAAGAACTTGACATATGTTGGCACAAGTGAGAGATTGTTAGAACTAATAATCATGTGAGCCAAATATGTTAATTATGCGCATTATTGAGTTATCTTTAACATCGACCCAAATTTAGGTGATCTAATTAATCAGCTTTATTGCGGTCTAACACGGTGCTCCTAAACCGGTCCAAATTCGATCGTCTTAGTCCGGGAGAGTTCGAACGTGCAATTAGTCAAAGAGTTGGTACACAAGACAATTTTGATGTGGAAAAACCACTCAACTAGGTAAAAAATCACGCAACCGGGTCTGTGCCGATCGAACTCCACAATCTGCTTGCGGTTACAACTTTTACTGAGTATCGAGAACGACAGACCGCTTCTCGTTACACTTTGGAGGCGAGAGAGAGAGAATTGTTTGCTCGTAGCGGGCAACAGGCTGCTCCGCACGAGGCTTGTTTGCAGGGAGGATGTAGATGAAGGGAATGTTGGTTGTCGCGGGAACTTCTTTCAGTATGCTTGTCGCGGATCTAGACGGGTTTTGACAAGGCAGCGACGGCTTGAAGATGACTTGAAGGCGGCTTGAATGTGGCTTGAAGGCGGCTTGAAGGCAGCTTGAAGGCAACTTGAAAATTGCTTAAAGGCGGCTTGAATACGATTCGTAGGAGGAATTTACAGAGCTGCGACCTGAGGAAGAAGGAAGTTGTAGAGCGAAAAGGTGAGAAATGAGTAGGTCTGGGGCTCCTTTTATAGCTTTTGGGAGATGCATACGGTTGTTACACGGTTATCCACACACTGTAACCATCAACATAATTATTTTTTAGTATAGTTAAGGGTGCACATTTTTGTCATTAAATCCGTTATACGCAGACTGATATTTTAATTAAAATATTCTCCTACTAACCATGATGGCTAGTGGGTGGGTTACACATAAGATGGACGACGATGATCACGCTGGAGAGAACGAACGACGGGGAAGGGCCGCCACAGAAGGATGACCAAACTGTCGGCGACGTTCGCCGGCAAAGGGAGTTGCGGCCGGCGAGCCGATTGGCCATGACGGCAGGGCTCGCGGCCGCGGGAGGCGGTCACAAGAGGCGGGGTGGCCGGGCGTGGTCGGTCGCCCGGGCGGCGCCTCGCGTTTACAGGAGGCGGTCGCAAGAGGAGGGGCGACCGGGCACGACCGGCCGCCCATGCGGTGCCTCGCGACTGTTGGAGGCGGCCGCGAGAGGCGCGTCGGCCAGGCACCGGAGCGGCGCCTTGCCGCCGCCGAAGGCCGGGCTCGGCCGGTCTCCGTCGGCGTGATGGCGCCGGTCGCCGATGTGTGTGCGTAGCGGGATCGCACACGCCGATCGGGCGTGCCGATCGCACGCACGTCAGTCAAACCCATGATCTCCACTATTTTTGTGGAGATCGTGGAGGAGTGGGCTATGTGCACACAAATTCCTCTATAAAAGGGGTTCATGCCCATCAGGGTCGAATACGTTTCATATTATATGAGCGGTTCAAATAATGTGTGTATACTGGACGTCATTTACGTTTATATGATGAGCTTAAATGTAACACAGTTGCATTAGGTTTTGTTATAAATATGTTATGTCATCGGGTCACAAGGTATCAAAATCATTATCACTCTCAATTGCTTCTATCATCCATCCTTGGAGAGAGCCTAAGGAGGAAGATGAGAAGTCATCTTCATCATCAGGACCTTATAGACTTGGAAGATCTGTGACCGCAACAATTCATACTCATGGATTCAGTTATGCTTCTGCTCAAATTTTTCATCTAGATGTTTCCACTAGAACTAATCCGTCTCCGTCATGATTTCACCGATTCATCATTTCACCATAACAAAAATCCCATCAATCTTTTATTGAAAATAAAATAAAATTAGTTTTTAATGTGCTTTTATAATATTTTAATTTTGTCAACTCTAGACCGTGTTTTTTAGCTGATAATTAAAAAATGGCTGTCAAGTGTCAATAGTAAAAACAAATAAATGTATTCCTTTTTAATATTGTCATATTATTTTGGGTATTGTTATAAGAAAATCTTATTTCACTTTTATCAAACCAAAAAATATTCAAAATAGTAATATTTTTTTTATTTGAAATGGCTTCAAGCAAACCCTATTCCTCTTCGTGCTTTTTCGAACTGCGTCTTATGCATTTTTATGAGAAGTGTTAAACACGAAAGTTGTAGATCTCAAAAAGTTGTCGATCTCGACGAGATCCACAACTTTCATGTTGTACACTTTTTAATTTGAAGACGTTTAAGCCTCCTATTTGGCCCCCGAAAAAGTCACGCCGAACCCGGGCGTCTGTGCATATGTTCGGCGGATTTTTTTCGGGAGCCAAATATGAGATCTAAACTACTTCAAATCAAAAATGTTTCAACATGAAAGTTGTAGATCTTATGGAGATCTACAATTTTCATGTTAAACATTTTTAATTTGAAACCGTTTAGGCCCCCGATTTAGCCCCCGAAAAATGTCACGTCGAACTCGGACGTCGTACATACGCTTGGCGTGACTTTTTTCGGGGGCCAAATTGAGGGTCTAAACTGTTTCAAATCAAAAATTGCTGAATATGAAAGTTATAGATCTCGTCAATATCTACAACTTTCATGTTAAACAATTCTCATGAAAATGGATATCAAAGATGTAATTCAAAAAGATGTGTATATTATTATATACACTTAACTCGTATATACAACACACCTTATATAAATTAGAAATCAAATATATTTTGAGCCACCTGCAACTCAATTTTTAAGTCAAATGATATAGTATAGTACAAATATTATTTGTGGGAGTTTTTTTTAAAAAAATTTTTAATGATTTGCCAGTAACTAATGGATTTTCAAATAATCATTCTCAAATTTTATGATTTTTCAATAGTAATGTATTAGCAGCAACGAAAATAAATTTGCTAACCAGTACACCAATACACCAATGTTCAGTAAAATAATAATATTAGGCGCAGGTATCGGCCAACCAGTACACCAATGTTTAAATATAGTTTAGTTAGACACGACAAAACAATTTAATGATCTGTTGACTAAAAAAGGAGAAATTTTGTGGAAGGAAGCCAAAAAGGATACAATAAAATATTCGCATTTTGACTTGAATTACATTTTATTGCAGGAATCCCGCAATGCTTACTTCTTGAATCTGCCTTCTTTCTCCTGAATCGGCCTTCTTCTTCTTGGGAACTAGCCTGCTTCCCCAACAGCCTTCTTCTTGGGAAGTAGTAGCCTTCTTCCCCAAGATTTCTGCTGCCTTTATGGTATATTCTGCCTACACTCCCAGAAAGCTAAAACCTTGCCGGATCAAGCAGGTCCATTTATGAAATATCTTCTGTCGCTGGCTCAATTTGTCTTCTTTTTTCTTTTCTATTGACACAATGAGCCCTTAATCCTTTATAGTTATAGTTGCCTCTCACCGCCTGCTGGAGATATCAAGAACTTCACCGATTTGATTCTTTCCGTCGCGAAAAAGGTTTGAAGATGTACGAGATCGAAGATAGAGGAGGCGCGATTGCTCTAATGATCGCTTCATTGCTGTTTTTGGGAACCTGGCCCGCTGTTTTGACGCTGCTGGAGAGAAGAGGTCGTCTTCCTCAGCATACTTATCTGGATTACTCAATTACCAATCTGATGGCCGCCGTTCTGATCGCTCTCACCTTTGGCCAAATTGGACATAGCAAACCTAATCAGCCTAATTTCTTCACTCAGCTTTCCCAGGTGTTTCTCCTTCTTCACTTGAAGTTTTTGCTTCGGATATTGATTTTTTGTGGCCAAAATGATAAATGGAAGAACATAAATCCTCATTGAATGCAATTGTTCTACAAACATATTCTGCAGAACAAAATTTTCCGTGTCCGACCCTGGTAATTTCAAAGATCTTTCTGTAATTATTCATGGGTAAGAATTAATTCTGTGCACTGTCTTGTCTTTTAAAGCGAAACTTTTAATTAGCCTGCATAAAACATAATAATTTAATAGTTAAACAAAAAAGTATCATTGGCTAAGACAATCAAATTAGGTTTTCACCACACTTGAAGCCTCCCTACAAAGCTTTCACTCTTTCTTCGTCTGGTCTCATTTATTTTTTAGTTGAGCCTGGTCGTAAACATTCCCCGAATTGAAGTTGGTTGTCAAATTCCTTCAACCATCTTTATTGAAATGGGTGGCAGACATATTCCTGTTAGGGATGACCCCCATTTTATAGGAATTAGGTGTGTACATAACCACCCACCCATGAACCCCACCTCAAGAGAAGTGGGATCATGTGATTGACCGCACGCGCGATCACCGCGCCCTATCCCCCAGCACGCCGATCCCATTACGCGCATCGAAGGAACCGCCGCGGCCGTCACTTCGTCGGCTGTCGGCCACGGTGGTCGACGGCCGCCTAACCCCGGCCGCCGCCGCCTCGCGCGCGGCCAAGGGGCGGCCAAACCGGCCGCCCTTCCTTGGCGGCCGAGGGCGGCCAAGCCGGCCGCCCCCATCCTCGGCCGCCGCCTTGCGACCGAGGGGCGGCCAAACCGGCCGAGGGGCTGCCAAGCCGGCTGCCCCCATCCTTGGTCGCCGCCCTGCGGCCGAGGGGCGACGGCCTGTCGTCCGCCGCGTGCAAAATGTTCTCTCACCCCATATTTGTAACGAGAGGTGGTATGTCACCCTCGACTTCACAAACCAGCTGTAACCTCCAGAAAATAGTGGATTTTGACTGGCACAAATCCGGTCACATGATTTTTTACCCAGTTAAGGGGTTTTTCCACGTTAAAACTGCTTGTGTACAATCAACCTACTCTTTTGACTGTGTGCGCGCTCGACCATCCCGAGAGCTAAGACGGTCCAAGAATTCCGGCACGATCGGGACGTCGAGTTAGTTTGCAACAGTTTGACGTCATCTGTGAGAAGCAAGTTCCCAGCATCCTTAGAAGACAGTACCCTCAACACAGCGGTACTCGTGACTAGAGACTATGGCGGGAAAAGTTACCCGCACTGCAGAAGGGATGACCTTGGGGGGCACGTCAGTATAGTTCTCCCTCACTTGTCTGTCAACATGCTTGAAGCAGAACCCCCCTATGTGGATATTCAAGGCCGCGAAGCCCGTCGTGCCAGAGAACCTGAAGCTCAAAATCACTGCAACTACCCTGAAGTAGCAGACCTCGATGAAAGGATCACGCGTAAAGAAATTCTCAACTTAATCACAGAAGAGCGTGAGCGAGCCAAGTGACGTGCCGCTCCAGCCACTCGCTCCCTCCATCATTTCTCGCCATTTGCACCTGAGATCCCGACACACTCAATCCCTCACACTTTCAGGCTTCCAAAGATCGAGACGTACGATGGTACAAGTGACCCGTCAGAGCATCTCAGACACTTCGCAATCATGATGCAACTTTGCAATGCCTCAGATCAGCTGTTTTGTCAAACTTTCCCGACGACTTTGAAAGTACAAGCTCGCACCTGGTTCCTATATCTGAAGGAGGGGGAGATGAAGAATTTTACAGAACTATCACAATAATTTACGGACCAATTCATCGCCAGTCGTCAAATAGTTAAAGATTCTTCCACTTCTCTGGGATCCGCCAAAGTGAAGGAGAAACCCTCAGAGATTTTTTCCGTCGTTTCACTGCAGAAGCACGATTGATCCCGGGCATCAACCCCGAGCTCTTACGAGCCTTCCTCTTAGGAGGACTTCGCCCCGACAGCTTCTATTCAGCATTAATGAAAGAAACAACATCAAGTTATCATGATCTAATATGACGAGTCGAGGCCCAGATTGCAGCCGATGAAGCAATTGAGACACATCAAAAACAATTCGATAAAAGGCATAAAAAGGAGAAATGAGCAAAATCAGTCGCTAACTCGCTAGAATGAGGGAAGAAGCTTCATTAGAACCGGGGAAGAACAGTGAATGTCGCGGCAGCCCACGACCTCGACATCACCTGAAATACACTACCCTCAATACATCTAGAACAAATGTGCTTTACGCAATTCAAGACAGCGAGGCACTCTGCAATCCCAGACCCCTCGCTAAAAATACGGGGACCAAACAAAGTACTGTGAGTTCCACCATGGACGAGGACACGACAAAGAATATTGCTCAAAACTTAAGGAGGAGATCGAGTATCTCATTAAACGAGGCCTCCTGGGGAAATTCTTACAGGGCTAAGCACCAAGTCCACTGACAGGAAATCGGCCAACTGCTTGCTATAACGGACTGGGGGGCAACCCCTAAGTAGACCAGCCCAACAGAGGGCTTCATACCTATCAGGGGGGCTCTGCCCAGTGTAGCGTTTATCAATTTTACTTTCCTATGAATTCATGTAAATTTTCACAAGAAAAGTCTCACTATTATGACTCTAATAACTTTAAAAGTTTCTTATTTCAGTCCTATAGAAGGCGAGCATCATCCGTGCGGTTTGAAATGTGTACTCACTTCGCCCAAGTACAAAGACGTTCATTTACATTTACAGCAACTGCCTTCAGGCAGCGCACTCTTTACAGCAACTGCCTCCGAGCAGCACGCTCCTCACAACAACTGCCTTCGGGCAGCGCGATCCTTACAGCAGCTGCCTTCAAGCAGCGCGTTGTTCACATCAACTGCCTTCGGACAGCGCACTCCTTACAGCAACTGCCTCCGAGCAACGCGCTCATCACAGCAACTGATTTCGGGCAGCGCGCTGCTTACAGCAACTGCCTCCGAGCAGCGTGCTCCTCACACCAACTGCCTTCGGGCAGCGCGCTCCTTACAGTAACTGCTTCCGAGTAGCGCGCTCCTCACAACAACTGCCTTCGGGAAGCGCGCTCCTCACAGCAACTGCATCCGAGCAGTGCGATATTCACAGCAACTGTCTTCAGGCAGCACGCTCCTTATAGCAACTGCCTTCGAGCAGCACGCTCCTTACAGCAACTGTCTCCGAGCAGCGCGCTCCTTGCAACAATTGTCTTCAGGCAATGCGCTCCTTGTAATACCTGAATCAAATATTTACATTCTCCAGCAATGCTCTCCTTAGCAGCCACCAGCGCTCAGACAAAAAGAAGAAAAAAAGCACAATTATCATAACTACATGCAAGTATATACGCAAAAGCGCCAATTAAGAACCGTCAAATAATAAAGACGACATACAAGACACCAGACTAGAAAAGCAAAAATACAAACACACACTAATACAAGAAAACAGCTCCACTGCGCGTCGGCCGCATCAACATCAGAACCCTCGTCGCTAGAGATATCATCAAAGCTAAGGTTGGATATGTCGCATCCCAAGCTCCTGCCAACAAGACAAAAAGACTTCGAGACTTCACGCCTGAGAGTCAACTCTCGAACGTTGTCCATCTGAGGTTCCACCTCCTTGCTCCAAATCTCCTCGCGAACTTCCTCACTGATCAGGCACCGATCCCGCATATAGTCCAGAGACTCCATATACTCTGCAAGTCCAGTAGCCTTCAACTCCGACTCACTGCTATCAGAAGACAACGCCTCCACTTGGGCCTTCGCCGCACCAAGCCCCGTCTCCAAATGAGAAGTCTCCTGTTGAGCGCGCTTCAGCATCTGCGTAGTCATCTCCACCAGAGACTTCTCCACCTCTAGAGAAGCCCGAGTCTCCTCCAACTCCGTCTTCAGCTCCGATACAATCCGGCGAAATCGAGAAACATCACGGTCATGATCATCCTTCAAGGAGATAAGAGAACCCGTCGTGGCTTGAAACTTCTCCTGAAGGGACAGATATTCATCCTTCAAGCTTACATAATGATCATTCCAGGTAACGATAATCTGAACCTGATCCTCAAACCGCAAAATAAGAAGGGTGAAGAAACGTTAGCACAATACAACAATAAAGAAGAACCAAAAATGATCGAGCTCATTTACCACTTCATTCATCACCTTTAAAGAAGAAGATAGTCTCGGAGCCGCTGCCTTTGCGGGGAAAGATTAGGGGGCAGATGTGCCAAGCACCTGTACCTCGGGAGGCGAACCTCCACGGTCGCCAGAGGGAAGGTCATCACTCGGAGAAGACAAACAAGGCGTCGAGCTACCGCCACCTCGAGAAATTGCAACGGCCTTCCGTTTCCGGCTACAACACAAAGACGTCTCAGCAGTCCGCCCAGAGACTGAAGAAATGCCACACCGCAACAAGCGCTTCTCTTCCACGAATGAAGAAATGCAGAACAGACGGTTCGCCAACTCACGAGGCTCTAAAAATCCAAGTACTGGAGAGAACTCCCGCTCCTTTCCCTTTTGGCGACGACAACGGTCAGGCAACGCGTTCCACAGCTCCGGCAGGCCCCAATAATTCTTAACATAACCAAACAAAGTATTTTCGTGACGGCGGTCCGTCCGAATCTCAAAATCAAGCCGACTCTTGTTGCTGCAAATCTCCACCCGTTCGTCACCATCAAAACGAACATCGCACCAATCCCGGAAGCAATCCAAAGAAAGTTTCTCGGCATGCTCGCGAAAGAAGACAACCAACCCCATAAGGCGTACCACTCCCAAGGGAATAAACTGGGAAATCGGCACGCCGCAGAACTTCAGAATTTCATTCACTTCCTCCCATCGAGGAAACCAAAATCCCGATCTCAAGGTAGTCTCGTAGATCGTCAACCAGCCACGAGGAGGATTTTGAACCCTCTCCTCGGCACGCGGTATCCTCACTTCAAGGCCGCCAGACAAGCCAAACTTCTTCCTCTAAATCGCAACCTGATCCTCGGTAAGGGAGGAGCGCAGACGCATCGGCCTACCAGTACGCCTCGAGCCCTGTCACAAAAATAAAAAATAAGTTTAGACTAAAAGTCTAATCAGAGAACATCCACTCCGTAATGTACAAAAAGGCGCGTCACCCAACAAATCAAAAATATTCGCGACACGCCCAAACACTCACATGCGCCCCGACATGCACACTCATGCGCACAAGCCCACGCAAACACGCACGGCCAGCCACGCTCGTGCCCAGGCCCGCACACGGCCAGGCACGCGCCCGCGCGCGTTGCCCGACACGTGCGCGCCTGCACGCGATCAGACACGCGCGGTTAGGCCCGCGCGCGGCCAGGCACATGCCAGCACGCGCGACGCGCTCGCATACCCACGCGCGGCCAAGCGCGCACGATCAGGCACGCTCGCGCGCAGACTGGCACGCGCGATCAGGCCCGCGCGCTACCGGCCGCGCGCGCGTACACACGCGCCCATGCCCTCGCGCGCACGATCGCCCATGCGGGCGCACCCGCGCGTACATTTGCAGGTATGCCCGCGCACTATCTTGCACTTGTCGCGCGCGCACGCTCATACGCGGCCGAGACCACATACGCCCATGCGCGACCCCGAACATGCGTCTGCGCGCATCGTAGCGACTGCGGGAGGAACAGCTTCCTCCCTCAGACACATTCATCGCCTCTCATATACCATAATGTATACTAACATTTTTTACCCGAGTTTGCAGGGCGCAACCACTCGCTGGCGTAAGTCCGTCACCATTGGCCACCGTCGCCGCCATAAAAAAGGAGCAGAGGAAGATCCTTATTTTTCTTTGTCTGAAGCGGTCTCGTGCAACAAGCATCTGAGGGGCAATTGTTGGGGATGACCCCCATTTTATAGGAATTAGGTGTGCATATAACCACACATCCATCATCCCCACCTCAAGAGAAGTGGGATCATGGGATTGACCGCACGCGCAATCACCGCGCCCGATCCCCCCGCACGCCGATCCCATTACGCGCATCGAAGGAACCGCCGCGGGCGTCGCTTCGCCAGCCATCGGCCGCCGGCCGCTGGACGCCCAATCCCGTCCGCCGCCTTGCGGCCAAGGGGACGCCAAACCGGCCGCCCCTCCTTGGCCGCCGCCTCGCGGCCAATGGGCAGCCAAACCGGCCGCTCTTGCTTGGCCTCCGCCTCGCGGCGCCCCTCCTTGGCCGCCGCTTCGCGGCTAAGGGGCGGCCAAGTCGGCCGCCCCTCCTTGGCCGTCGCCTTGCGGCCGAGGGACGGACAAGCCGGCCGCCCCCATCCTTGGCCGCCGCCTTGCGGCCGAGGGGCGGCCAAGCCGGTCGCCCCTCCTGGGCCGCCGCCTTGCGGCCAAGGGGCGGCCAAGGGGCGGCCAAGCCGGCCGCCCCTTCTTGGCCGCCACCTTGCAGTCGAGGGGCGGCCAGGCCGGCCGTCCCCCTCCTTGGCCTCCACCTTGCGGCCATGGGGAGGCCAAGTCGGCCGCCCCCCTTGGCCGCCGCTTTGCGGACATGGGGCAGCCAAGCCGGTCTCCCCTCTTTGGCCGCCGCCTCACGACCAAGGGGCGACAAATCCGGCCGCCCCTTCTCCGTTGGCGGCAATCTTCCCCTCGCCAGCAAACTCAGCGGCAAGTTCGTCAGCCGCCCTTGGAGACCCGCTCCCGCCGTTCGATCAAGGAGAGCGTCATCGGTCGTCCGATTCACGCGTAACCACCCACTAACCACCGGGTTTGTGGGGGGAATTTAATTAACATTTTATTATTTATTTATGACGGTCTCAAAATAGCGAGATGCGCATTAAAATCATAGTAAAAACATTTATGAAGGTGGTTACAGTGTGAGGATAGCCGCTTAACCACCGTAACCACCTCCCGGAGCCTATAAAAGGAGCCCAGGCCTTCTCATTTCTCATCTTTTCTCTTCAGAGTCTTCTTCTTTCTCAGGTCGAAGCTCTGCCAATTTCCTTCTACAAGCCACCTCCGAGCCGCACTCAAGCCACACCCGAGCCACAAGCGGGTCAAGTCACAACCACCCGGCAAAGCTAAATCGTCCAAGTTTCAAGCGGCTCCTACAACCGCAAGACCAAGTGCTCCGCCTCCCACCCAGAACCAACAAGTCGTTATCTGAATACCATCAACGTTAGGGGTGCAAACGAGTCGAGCTCGAGTCGAGCTTGGCAAAATTTCCAAGCTCGAGCTCGAGCTTTTCATTTCGAGCTCGAGCTCGACGGGCTCATTTATCCCAACTCGAGCTCGAGCTCAATGCCAACTTATCGAGCTCGAGCTCGAGTTTCGAACTTGCGAGTTTTTTAGCTCATGAGCTTTATTTTCTTATTTTATATATATATATTATATTTTAAAAAAATTAGAATAAAAAGCTCGCGAGCCGGCTCGCGAGCTCATGAACATTAACATTCGAGCTCGAGGTCGACTCGTAATCGAGCTCGAGCTCGAGCTCCACAGGCTCGAGCTTGAGTCGAGCTTTTTTCGAGCCGGCTCATCGAGCTTTCGAGCTGGCTCAACTCAACTTGCACCCCTAATCAACGCGAAGCTCAATCTATAACAACTCCCGGCGCGGCGGTCTGTCGTCCGCCGCGTGAAAAGTGTTCTCTCACCCCATATTTGTAACGAGAGGTGGTCTGTCACCCTCGACTTCACAAACCAGCTGTAACCTTCAGGAAATAGTGGATTTTGACCAGCACAGATCCGGTCACGTGTTTTTTACTCAGTTGAGGGGTTTTTTCACGTTAAAACTGCTTGTGTACTATCAACTTACTCTTTTGACTGTGTGCGCGCTCGACCGTCCTGAGAGTTAAGACGGTACAAGAATTCCGGCCCGACCGGGACGTCGAGTTAGTCCGCAACAATTCCTAATTGAATTTCTGTAATATAAATATCACAGAATATCATGACATTGTTTGCGTCCCATGTGATTAATACCCCCCTCTCTCTCTCTCTCTGATTACTCATTTGTTAAAGACCGTGGTCAATATACAACAACACTCAAGCCTTTATCCCACTATAGTGGGGTCGGCTATATAGATCCTTTGTCGTCATTGTGCCCTATCTTTAGTCATAATCTCCCTGATGCCTAAGTACTAACACAATTTCTTAATTGATTCATATTTATAAGGGTGGCTTAAATTTTACGATGTTCGTCTACCTAACACAACCCTCATTATTTTTCATCCGGGATTGGGATTGGCATAGGCTGGTTTAACCATGCTCAATATACTGCAAAAAAAAACATGAGCAACCCTAAAAGCCAACGTTTTCATGCTCATGCCCGTGCAGAAAATCAAATGCATAAACGAGCACCAAGATTTGCCAGATGCCAACCCTAAAACTACAAACATTCCATACCCCAAATAAAAATCAACACAATCTATGATGAACGTTATAGAAAATATACCTCATTCATACACAATCTGCTTTTGTTGTGAAATTTTACCTGGAATGTAATCCTATGAATACAGAATGTCAATCCTAACCTAGCATTCATACCACATTAATTGTAACAACATCTGATTTGAATCCAAGATCTGGATAAAAATTATAACCAACACATAAATTTGTTTACAAAAGAATGACCTCTACTATATTCCTGAAAGGGGTATGATTATATTAAAAGACTACAAAAATTTAGCCCATTTCAGAAGTGGTTGGCTATGATTTGAATCCAACCAAAAAATTGATGCAGTGACAATCATTCATCAAGGAATTGAAAGAACAAAAAATCTTGGATCAAAGAAGGAAGGAGGAGAGTATTAGCCAAGAGGAGTTGCCAAAGGTAGGCATCGGCGAGAAACACACGATTGTCACTATCTGAGAGCGGAATGAGAGTCGGGGAGCAAGGAAGGGTCGACAAGTCTGCAACGGAGATCTATCCGGCGGTATTCAGAGAAGCCTGTGATGTTTGCAAGCCTGTAGTGATCGGCGACGGGCTTGGTGAGAGGAGTGGGGTTAGGGGGGATAATCACGAAAGGATCAAATGGAGGCTTAGGTCAAGGGAAAGGAATCACAAAAAAACAGGGGGGGGGGATTTGTGTATATCTAAAGTCACAAAAAAGGTGTTTTGCATTTTTCAACACGGCTGCCAAACAGATTTAAAACAATCAGCGTCTAAATCTGCTATTTTATTCAATTTGACCATATCGAAAAAACAATTATCTATGTGAAAATGGAAGGTGATTAGGTGAATGAAAGTGAAAATTTTGTTTATAAAATCGGCTATATTATGTGAATCAGTGATTGGGTGATAAGAAAACATCATTATTGGTGTCTCAAGCAAGAATGTTAAGTATAAATCTTGAAATAATAGATTGATTAATGATTAGGCCTAGATGCAGCACCTATTGATAATACAGTGCAAAATAAATTTAGATGATTTGGGCATATTTCAAGGAGGATGCCAAGAAGATGGGCAGTAAAAATTAATATCAAAGAAACTCGGAAGGAAAATGGACTGAGATTATATGTATAATTCAAATCATCATGGGCTGATGTTAACAATATTGAACAGCTATTTCATCGATAAAGTTAGATTATTTATATGAATTAGGAATGCACTTCTGAACACTGAGAAAAACTCACTATGTTAGGCTCTTTTAAACAAACATGGATAGAGCATATTCAACTTTATTCTATCTTGCAAAACATTTTATCAGACTTGCTTTTCTTCCCTATAATTGTTTACATGATATATTTGGCCTAGAACTGAAGAATAGTCTTCAATATCTGATAGATCTTAGTGTCTCCATTTGGGGGATCCAGTGCATCTCCATTTGCCACCGGAGCGGTGGAAGATGGAGGTGTCTCAAACAGCGCATGAGGCTCTAGTGGCGTTCTGCCTTCTGTGGGAGAGGAGAAAATCTGTGGTGAGGGCTCCATTACCCACCGGAGAGGCAAACCTCCATTTGCCACTGGGCCTCATTCGCCATCAGAATGGATGCCCACTCATGCCTCAAACGCACCCTTAGTTTCTTGTTGTCTCCTTAATGAAATGGTTGGAAGTAATATTTTCTGTCTGAGCAATTAATAGGTAAAAATTATGTGCAGGATAACTGGCCTTCAGTACTTTTTGCAATGGCTGGTGGGATTGTACTTAGTCTTGGGAATTTATCAACACAATATGCTTGGGCCTATGTTGGTCTTTCAGTAACAGAAGTGATAACTTGTAGCGTCACAGTTGTAATAGGTAAAGATCTGATACTTGATATTTCTTTGCAAAATCATTTAATTACACACACACCAAGGTTGTCAGGATCGAGATCCTAGGTGGGATCATTTTGAGTCTGGATCGGATCAGATCGTAGGATCGGATCGAGAATCGCAAGATCCTACAACATTCATAAATTAAGACTAAAAAAATAAAATTGAATTTTATATCATTAAATTACATGCTCAATTAACAATAGAATTAATAAATTTTTTGAATAACTAAATCAAAACGATAATATCATATTAAGTTCAATTTCAGTTTCAGGTAAGACACTCAATGTTTACTAACAATAAAAACAAATCTGGAATGTAAGCGACCGAAGCAGCCGCTCTTGGCCTCCGTTTGTAGTCGACAATCGACACTTGGGATATGATAAAGTAGCATGATATGATTCTGTGATGGGGTATGAGGGCGGGATTGAGATAAAGTTAAACAATGGTTATGGACGTTGGTCCCGTTGAATGAGGTCAGGATAAGGTTGTACATGTTTCTAGTTACCTTTGGCCAGACTGGTAGAATCGGGTCAGGATCGCGATCCTAAAGATCCTAAGATCCGGATCGTAATCCCAGTCGTAGATGTGCCGATTTAGATCCTAGGTACGATCCGGATCAATTTACAAAATTTGGATCGTAGGATCGTAAGATCCCACGATCCGGATCGCGATCCTGATAACCATGACACACACACATACGAGTGATCGGCACGGGGCTTAACCCTATCCCTAACCGCGAACATGATGGGGCGCTACCCCTATGAGAGCACGTTTTTTGAAATTAACGAAAAATATATAAATTAATTTCAATTTTTAACATAAAGAAAAAAAATAGAAATTAAAAGTATGAAAAAAATCTAATAGAGAGGAGTGAAATTGGAAAGTTGAATGTTGCCTAAGAGTGTTTTCCCTTTTAGTATACTTTAGTGAACCTTCTTTAGCTAAAGTTTTTGGTAACTTAATGAGCCCTCACATTAGTATTTTTCATTAGGGTTTAGGGCTTAGGTGGATGTGTGGACACACGAGATTGGATAAAATTAGGAATGAAAGTATCAGGGATAAGACAAGAGTAGCACCAATTTCAGAGAAGATGCGAGAAGCTCGTTTAAGATGATTTGGACACGTACAAAGGAAACCATTAGAGACAACTGTTAGGCGTTGTGAGAGTCTAGTCACTAGGCATGTTAGACGAGGGAGGGGTAGACCAATAAAGACTTGGAATGAAACTATAAAGAAAAACATGATGTACTTAGGCATTTGTGAGATTATGACAAAAGATAGAGCACAATGGCGACAATGGATCTATATAGCCGACCCCACTGTAGTGGGATAAGGCTTGAGTGTTGTTGTTGTTGAATTTTAATACCAATTTATAATAGGCAGTATCCCTTTTCTATGAATATTACTTTAATGTGAATATAATTCACCCTCTTTCCTTTTAGTGCTCATTTGATTGCTAAAAAATTAAATTTTAGAAAAATGTGATTTTATTGTCCCATTTTATGTGCAAGAATAAGTTTTGAGGAGGCTTATGAAGTTTGAATTTACTATTTATCTCTAATTATGTTCAAACAACTAGATGATTTAACAAATTACTCAATTTATAAAACAATTTTTTTAATTTTCAACAACAAAATGAGTCATTTCTATCCTCCTAGCCGTCTCCAAAAGCCTTATCTCAACTATTTGTGGTTGCCAATATGAATCCTCAGTTTTTAAATTGTTCTTTGTGAGTAGTTCCTCTAGAGTTCTACTTAAACTACTTAAATAATGTTGAATAGCTTTAATCCATGTTACCTTGGGTTTACCCCTTCTCCTATCTAATCCTTCGACGCTAGTTTTATCCCTTTTTTAATGGTGCATTTTTATTATCTTATTTTTCAGACATGTCACTTCCATGGTTCTTTTAATATAAGTGATGGGGAGCAGCCCATCCGACCCGTTTGGGTCTACTCACAATGACCATGGGCGCGGTGACGATCTGGACCGCTGATTTCGAGCTGCTCGACAACCTTTGTATTTTTTTCTCTCGTCATTTTTTTATTTCGACTTGTAATTTTATGTTTTATTTGAGTCAGAGTGTTCAACCAACCATGGCCGTTCATTGGTCTTTAGAAAATTATAAACAAAAGGTGAGGATTCTCATTTTAGGCATTGGAGGATTGAGTGTTGAAGTCAATCCCTTGGTCATTTTTGGTGCCAAAGCTGATTCCCCCGGTGTGAAGCCTAGGTTCACCTCCTTCCATTGTCCATTGGCCGGCCACTTCTTCTCCCTTACCATTACATCCTACCGAACATCACCATCTCCCTCCCTCCTCCACAAAACAGTCGGCCATAGCAGCCCACCCCTCCAACATTTCCCCTCTCTACTCCACGGCCAACCATTTCCTCTTAAATCCCACTAACAACCGGCCCCCTCCAATTTTCCATCCCCAAGCCACGAGCATCTTCTAATCCCCACTCCAGAGCATCCTTTCCCTCCCCCATTTGTCCGGCCTTCATCCACCTCTTCCCCATTGCCTCCCTACCACTTTCTCCTATTTCCCCCCAACATATTTTCAAAAACATCCCCATTTACCCCATAAATTCTACTTCCGACGATCTCCGAAAAACATCTCCGGCCACCCCGGTGATCCATCATTACCTTCCCTTCATTTTCCCATCAATTCCCATTTTCCGACGATTGCCGGAAAACATATCCGGCGGCCACCTCTGGCCACCACCAGCCACCACCAGCCACCACCAGCCACCACCGGCCAGTCATACCCCACTACTCCATAACCCCCACTCTCCTAAATAAAGGGGGCTCATTATCTCCTACATTTTCTCCCCACCACTCTTTCCCCATTCTCCCCACTAACCCTTTATAACCCTCACATAGAGCCACTCCTACAACTCCAACTGAGCTCCAACTTCCATCCCATGTCTTCCCACTATATAGAAATCCAAAATCAGCCTATCCCTCCACATTCTACTCACCATTTTTCTAAAACTTTACTTGGGTCTCTCTCTAATCCTCTTTTCTAGAGCTTCTCTCTGAAAGTAGATCATATCATTACTCCAGCACTACTTTTAATACTAGTAATGCAAGTGTTCCATAAAAAATCGTCGTAGCACTTCTAGAGTTTCAAGAAATTTGAGATATTCCAGTTTCAGTTATGATGCAAGGTAGGCGGTGAGGGATGGTTGTGCCGACGCTAATGCAAAGCCTGTGAGTGAGGTTGGAATGGATTCAAACACAAACTATATGATGTATGGATACTTTAATTTTAATCCAGAATTAAATATGTATTAAAAGCCCATGTAAAGGGCCCATTATTTGGCCCTCTCTTTGTTTCTCTCTCTTCTTCTTTTAGTCCCACATCATGTATAGGACTTATTCTTCTCTCCTCTTTCCTATATATTGTATGCTCCCCTTGTATTTACATAATGAAATACTATATACAAGCTTTTGGGTCATTCTCTACATGGTATCAGAGCAGGTTCTGTCTCCTGCGGATTCAGATTTCTATTCGCCCAGCGGCCTGCAGTCTCCTGCGGATTCACATTCCTATCCGTCCAGCGGCCTGCGGTTTTCGCGGCCTGAGTTTGTGTGTCTGCGCCCCCTAGTCGCGTAGCCCCTGCGGCCTGCTTTTGTCCAACCCGCTCCTCTCCTCTCGTGGAACCACTCCTCTTCACTCCTCTTCTGGTCCTTCTTTATAGCCCTCTCTCTCTGATCTGTGGGGTCCACTGCTTCCCATAGTCCGCTGCGGCCTCTTCCTGTCCGACGCGAGCTCGGCGAACTCGCTTCCTAGCTCCGCGGTCCTCCTTCTATCCGCTGCGAGCTCGGCGAATTCACCACCTCTTCTTGCTCTCTTTTGTCGCTGCGAACTCGGCGGCCTCCTTCTGTCCGCGCTTCTCTCCTGCATTGCGGCTGCTCTCTTTCCTCTTCTGGCGGACAAGTTCTTTTCCCTGTCCGCCGCGGGCTTGCTCCTCTCTGCGATTTCCATCTTCGCGGACTGGTCCAGCCCGCTACGGTCGTCCTTGAGTCGCCGCGACTTGCCGAGCTCCTGCGACTTGCCGAGCTCCCCCCCCCCCTCTAGTTGTCGCGACTTACCAAGCTCCCGCAACTTGCCGAGCTCCCCCGGCTTGCCCTCTCTTCTTCGGTCAGCTGTTGTGCTCCTCTCGCCGCGGCCTCTAATAGCCCGCTCCTTTGCGAGCTGTTTGTACTCGCTGCGGCCTGCCTTCTGCTTTGCATCAGTCCGCTGTTTCTGCCCGCTTCCTCTCCTCCAGGTCGTCATGTCCTCTAGTGACTCCACTACAGCTACCCCACGACAGACCACGTGGCTCCTCCTCACGAACTCCGCGATGAGCTTCAGATTACTACTCTTTCCCTCTCGGCAAGTCGACTTCATCCCATGGGTTCACTCCGTTCAGAGAGGTCCTGCAAGCCAAGGGCCTTGCACGTCACCTTACCCAGGGACCTTCGACCCATACTACTGATGAATGGCTACGGAATGACGGTCGCGTCCAGACTTGGATCCTGAAACTCGGTGGAAGGAGCCTTACCAGATGATCATATATCATGAGACCGCCAAAGCATTGTGGGATGAACTCCATTCCTTGTACTCGGGCAAGAACAGCCTTCAACACCTTTTTGACATCATCACCGATCTTCAAGCTTTGGATGTTGGCAAAGCTATGGACATGACCTCCTTTGTAGCTCGTGCTAAGACTCTCACGGAGGCTGGATTCAGCACCAGCCATCTACTACTGATCTCGCTGTTCAACGCGCTCAGAAGGAGACGGTCTGTATTGCTATGATTATGGCTAGCGTCCTGCCACACCTTCACAGTATCCGGCCCAGGTTCTGGCATCACCTGCTACCCTTCCTTCTCTGATGTCTGCTCTATGTTAATTCGAGTACCACCCCTCCCCTGGAGCCGTCTGCACCACCATCGCCGACCCTTCTTAAACAGGCCCTTCCTCCCTTACTTCCCCCACCATCTTTTACTCGTGGTGGAACGAACGGGCTCCCGCGGACGGGGCCGTGGTGGTCGAGGTCGGCCCAAGTGCACATACTGCGGCCGGATGGCCACAATGAGCAGTCTGTCATAAGAAACATGGCTACCCTCCTCGCTCGCATACTGCTGCTGTTACTGATAGCTCTTCACCCACTGGTACGGATCTTGAGGTCTTCGCCTTCAGCTGCAACAACTCCAGGGGTTCTCCACCTCCGTCTGCTTCGGTTGCTTCACCTCTACTGCAGGTATTGCTTCCACCTCTACTACAGGTACTGCCTGTCTTTCCTCCAGCTCCCGTGGGATCCTGGACTCGGGAGCCACCCACTACATCACCTCTCTGATGCCGCCAAGGTTCTCAGATGCTCCTCATCCCACTTCTATTACTGTGGCTAATGGTGAGATTGTTCCAGTCTCCGGATGTGCTGATCTCTTGATTCACCCCTCCATCTCTCTTCGCTCCGCTCTTTATGTGTCGGCATCACTATTTAATTTACTATATGTTGGCCGTCTCATTACTGATATGAACTGTTATATCACCTTCACCTCTTCTAGTTTTTTGATACAGGATCGCAGACGCAGATTACCATTGGTAGGGGTCGACTGCAGAATGGGCTCTACCTCCTCAATGTCTCTTCTACGCACTTTCCTCTGTCTCCTCCAGTGATTGGCATTGCCGTCTTGGCATGCTCATCTACCTATCCTCCAGAAGGCGCTTCCTGACATATCCCTTCCTGCTTTTAAATGTGATTCTTGTATTTTGGCAAACAACCACGTTCTTCTTTTCCCGCCCATTGTACTCGGAGCTCTGCTCCTTTTGATTTAATACATTCTGATATTTGGGGTCCGTACAAGGTTACAAGCTTCTCTGGTTATCGTTACTTTATAACGTTATTGATGATTACTCTCGCACCACATGGTTGTATTTACTTCATGATCGCTCCGAGCTTCCTCGTGTCTTTCGGGAATTTGTGTTATAAACTCGTACGCAATTCTCTACTACTATCAAAACATTCGCTCGGATAATGCCCCGTGAGTACACTAGCCACGAGTTTGTCAATCTATGCGCAGACTTTGGTATTGTTCATCAGGCATCTTGTCCCTACACCCCTCAACAAAAACGGAGTCGCCGAACGAAAGAACCGTCACCTTCTTGATGTTGCTCGCTCCTCATGCTTCACATGCATGTTCCCAAGTCTACTGGAACTTTGCGGTCTCCACTGCGTGTTTTCTCATCAACCGTCTCCCATCTTCGGTTCTCCAAAATGCTACCCCATTTAGCCTTCTCTTTCCCTCCGCACAGCCTTTCATATCACACCCAGGGTTTTGGTTGTACTTGTTTCGTCCATAACCTGGGTCCATTATGGACAAAATGTATCCCCGAGCAGCGAACACATATTCGTCGGCTACTCCCGCACCCAAAAGAGCTATGTGTGTTATTCTCTAGCTACCCAGAAGGCCTCTGTGTCGCGACGTTACCTTCAGGGAGGATCAACCCTTCTTCCCTCCTCCTTTACCACCTCTTCAACCACCAACCACTCTCCCGCCTTCCATTCCACGACCGGTTATCCCCGTCAACTCGCTCCTCCAGCCTTTCTCCCACTAGTGCTCCTCCGAAGGCGCCCGTTATTCGGGTCTATACTCGCCGCCCTCTTCCCTCTGTTGCCCTATGCAGTCGGCTTCGACTCGGCTTCTCTGTGTTCTGCTGCTCCGGTGCCGCCTCTACAGCTCACCCGATGCCAACTACGCCTCTCTCCACTCTTCAGACATTGACTACTTCTCTATCCTTGGTCTTTATTCCTAACACCGTCCAGGAGGCTCGTTCAACATCCGGGGTGGCGCGCTGCCATGGAAGAAGAAATGACTGCTCTTTTGGGCAAACCAGACTTGGACCCTGGTGCCCCTTCCTCCCGGACAGAAACTAGTTGGGTGCAAATGGGTCTTTGTCATCAAACATGCCCCTGATGGGACTATTGACAGAGTCAAAGCTCGTCTGGTAGCCCG